>VZTU01034177.1:0-61680 GCA_013400835.1 Zapornia atra | reverse complement strand
CTTAGGAGGAGAGGCTGAGGGAGACGTACATCTTTAGCTTGGAGAAGAGGAGACTGAGGGGTGACCTTATTAATGTTTATAAATATGTAAAGGGTGAGAGTCAGGAGGACGTAGCCAGGCTTTTCTCAGTGATGGCCAGTGATAGGAAAAGGGGCATCAGGTGCAAGGTGGAGCACAGGAAGTTCCATGTGATTATAAGGAGAAACTTTTTCACTGTGAGGGTGGCAGAGTATTGGCACAGGCTGCCCAAAGAGGTTGTGGATTCTCCTTCTCTGGAGACATTCAAAACCCACTTGGATGCATTCGTGTGTGATTTAGTCTCAGTGATCCTGCTCTGGCAGGGGGGTTGGACTAGATGATCTTTCGAGGTCCCTTCCAACTCCTAATGTTCTGTAGTGGATGCCCCCACCGTGGAGGTGTTCAAGGCCAGGTTGGATGGGGCCTTGAGCAGCCTGGTCTAGTGAGAGGTGTCCCTGCCCATGGCAGAGGGGTTGGAATTTGGTGACCTAACCGTTCTATGATTCTATGATTTTGCTCACCATGTTTTTTCTCTACATCAAGGAGGTGGGAAAGGAAAGGACAAAGGGGTAGTGAAGGCAGCAAGGGCAAGAACAGGCAGGCAGGCCTGGTTTCAGGAGTAACAGGAAACCTACTTCATGTCATCTACCTCAAGGCACTGAAATGAGACACTCAAGCTTTGTTAGCTGGTTCATCTGTATAGTCAGAGTAAGATCCAGCCTAGTCAAAATTCAAAGTGGAGGAGAAGTACTAAAGATCAAGACAAGGGTGTGACTTGGTCAACTGGAGAAGAAATCTGTGATAAAGGGAATATTAGTGCTAGTCAACAAAACAGTCTTGTACCCAGAACTAGGTAAGAATTGGGACAGGGAGAATGAAAGCTGCAAGGTAGAGCTAGGATCTTTCATACTGCTCAAGGAATTCATTCTGTGAGACCATTTTGATCTTTTCCACCACCCTTTTCCCAGAAATAGACACCCATGCCACGAACTGTGAAAAAACAGCTTTATGAGAGAGAGGATTATGTGTTTAATTTTACATATACTCAGGATCATAATGTTTCATTGCTGTGTTAGATACACATGCCATATTTTACATTAATTAAAAGGTACACTGTCTTTTTCTTCATTTTGTAGCTCCGTAAATCAGTTTTCAGTATCAGAGCAAGAAACCTTCTGGAAAAAGAGACAGCAATCAATAAAATCCTAAGGTAAGGCTCAGCAGTGATTTGATACTGTTTTGACTGGCATCTGATTTCTCATAACTTTGTTTATCATTAATTTTACTGTATGTATAGTACTTGCCATAGTGTATCCTTTTGCAGTACCTCTGTTACCTTCGCTGTCGAAGATAAATTGCTCTTTTTTCTCTATATGTGTTATGCTTCAACAGCAACAAGAGAGAGATTGTTCTTCAATATGTATTTGTGTTCTGTGTCCTGATCATTCTTCAGCTCTTTTCAGATCTTTCTACTAAATTAACAAAAAAAGTGTCTCTATATAAACGGTATAACTTTGTCTGAAGAATTCCGGCCTAGCTCCTGCACGTATATGCACATAAAGGTTCACAGGGGTTGTACAGCAGAAAGCATAGGCTGCAGGTAATCATATTACAAGTAGGAAATGTACAGTCAAGATTTCAGAACTGTAACTTCTGAAGAAGGTTTTCCTGAAGGTTTTAATAACGATCACTCCTTTCAGTACTCCCTATCAAGCACATACACAGCACTGTAAGTAAATAATGCACGTCTAAGTCTCCGAGACCCGTGTGTAAAGGTATCATACAGGTATCACCATACTGCAGCTTTTTATGCCATTATTTGTTTTACATTAGAGTGACTATCACTGCTAATAAGGTACAGTAGCAATGCCAACAACTTATAGATCATTCTCTTTTTTTATACTTCCATTCTCACCAAAGCAGGTGCATCTCCAAAATGACTGGTCCCAGGTAAATAAGCAGTGTACGCCAGAATAACTGATCTGAGAAGTACAGTTGTGGGATGGGATTAAATATAGTGATGTTTCATGAGGAACAGTGCACAGGAAATTCAGTGTGATTTCTGAATTGTGAACTTTCTTGAAAAGTGCCTGGTAATTACATGCCCTTTGAGGAATATTGGAGCTCTTCTGTTCTTTTTAATACTCAATAAGAATACAGCACAGGGAGAGCTGTAGAAATTAATGCGCAACTTTATCTGGCTCTAAATCCATGGTAATGAAAACAAGAACAATTAGTAAGTAATTCAACTGAATGCTCTTTGCCAAAATATTCTTGAGAAACACAGCTACAAGACTATAAGTATTCTAACAAAACTCAGGGCTCTATTTGTAAGCATTTCTTTGTGATGTGAATGTAACTCACTTGTACATGCACTACTGTTATAAACAGAATAAATAGAAGTCTCTCTGTCCTAAGAAAAAACCTTTTAAAATATTGTGTGACATACAGGCTTAGTGACAGTAAAACATTTGTAATGAAATTCTGTCATATTACAACTGTGAAATGTTATTGACACCTCTGGGGTTATGTGAGTGTCAGTTTATTGGGTATGTTTCTTACGCTATACCTGAGAGGAAACATGCAGACAAAGAGAATACTGGTTTATATTTCAAATATTTTACACACCTGTAACGTCTGCAGGGGCTTCATCCTTTCTTCCACAGAAGACAAAATTAAGTTTTGCAAATTGAAATTCAGAATTCTGATTGTTTCTATGAACTTCTGAGTTTTCTCATTTTCAGGAGAAGTCTGCATCAGAGTGGGAGGAGAATCCAAGCAAAATACTGCTTGGACTTCACTAAATAGTCAGACAAAATCAGAATTCAGTCCTTCCAGTTTCAATCCTCCTTATTTCCACTTGGTCCTTCAGAACATGGCTTCTGCCAAAGTTTTGTATCCTGAAGGACTTTTCATATTTTCACCTGTGAATTCCTCTGAAGAAAATTTTCAGAGGTGGAAGAAGAAAGTTTTCATTTACTAGTTGAATACTTTATTTTAATCTATTTAATATGTCAATTTAATCTACGTTTATGGGGCATTCCCATCTATTTGCTGGAACATCAGTGATGAACTTTGAAGGAACAGAGAGAAAAGAAGGGAACTTCTGTCAAGTAAGAAAAATGCAGTACCATGTAGCCTCTAATGCTTTCTCAGGATGCATCATTTTACAAAGAGGCAGTCCCGTTCTCCTGAGAAAAAGGAACAAATCCTGTTTATTGTTCCTTATTATTGTCTCATAAGTTTTAAACAATCTGTGGACTGTGACATCTCCAATACATAAGAAAATTATTCTCATAGTACAATTGATGGGCATGCTGATAGAGACCGTTGCCAGTGCTGAACCTGCTGGGCCTGAGCTCTGCCAGTGTTTCAGTGCTGATGCAGGGGAGTTTTACACACAGAGAAAGAAGTGATAAGAAAGGCTGAAATTTACAGCCAAAACTTTGGTTTCAGCCCAGGGAACACAGGAAAACTCAAACTCAGACATGAGTCTCAAGACAAGACATTTGTATTCTTACTCTATTTGTAAATGCGGTCTAGTCTTTAATAGAAGTAGCTGAGTCTCAGCTATTCAGAGTGTCTGACAAAAGAAGAAATGGCATTTCTGCCAGGAACAACAAGAGATAACTCCAAATGTCCCTTCTGAAAAGTTTCTTTATATCATCTTTTTCATTTTTGTCTACTTGAATTAAGGGGCATTTATCTAAAGCAATGCCTCTAGACAAGTAAAGCTGCCTCTGGGCAACTTCAACTTGATCAAATTGCTGTACTGAAAAGAGAATTTTAAGTCTGTCTTAGCTTAAGTTCACCTCTTACCTTTTCCTCCCTACTTTTTAAACCCTGTCAAACTATATTCTAATCAAATTCTCAATGTTTCAACATAACCAACTGCACAGAAGGAATATGCATTACACACAGGTACCTCTCTTGTGCATCTTCCTCTCTCTAAATCTTGTGTTTCCCTTTATATCCTGACCTGCAACTTGACATCTTCTTCCTCAAAAGGAGGAGGATGGGCATAAATAGCCTTCAACCACACAGAGACACAGTTCAGACATTCAATCCTAGGTGTCTCACCTGCTCATCTAATGTTGCATTATGCAGCAAAACTGAGGTCTCAGGTCTCTTAATTTTCCTGCAAATTTCTTACTGTGCTCCAGGAGAACTTACCTGTTTTCTGAAGATCCTTGCTTGGAATCCAGCATTCACCTCAAGCCCTTGAGGTCTTCGTGCACTTAGTGCTAAGAACAGAATCTAGGATGTAGATGTAGCAACTACTATCCTGGGTACTTTGAGCAGTGATTTGCAGAGCACAAAGAGGCTTAACTCTTCACATAAATCCATTATGAGGTGGGGAGTTCACCCTTCCAAGGAAAATGAAACAAGATAAAATTGAGTTACAGATAGGTAGAATAACTTTGTCAAAACACAATCACATTTAGTAGTGCTTCTGGATTGCAAGCAGCTCCATTCTTTCTGAAAATGATGGTGCATTTCCTTCAGCAGCTATAACCACTTCTAGTAAATTTAATTCCTCCTGCATATTTTCAGCATTTCCTGCTTTTGTCTCATTCTATCTTACTTTAAGCATTGCTTTTCTTCTTAAGAGCACATTTTATGTCTCTGGTTCTCCTGACCCTCATTCCTTGTGGGATCATTTTCTAAGAATGGGTGTCCCATCCTTTGTTAGTCCTCCTGGCTTTCTGAAGTAAGAGAAGGTGGAGAAGGTCCAGTCAAAATGTTGTGTATAAACCAGTCCATTCACTCCAGTGCCAAGGATAAGTTGTAAACAGCACAGAATGTTGGGGAGGCTGAGCAAATTAAAAGTAGTCTCATGTAGTCCAAAATATAATCGAAGTATCAGTAGTGCAGAATCTGATTCTGGTTTCTATTAGACCATTCTTCAGAGAACAGTTGAGGTTGGAAGGGAACTCTGGAGGTCACCTGGTCCAACCTCTCTGCTCAAGCAGGGTCACCCAAAGCCAGTTGCCCAGAGACAGTTTTTGAGTATCTTCAAGGGTGGAGACTCCACAACCACTCTGGGCAACCTGCACAAGTGCTCAGTAACCCTCACATAAGGATTTATGCCAGTTTTTAACATACAAGGAAAGACTTAAAAGTGCTCCAGTCTGCTGATAAAAAAGTAAATCAAACTCACCAAAATCACAAAAAATCATTATATTATAAAATACATATTTCAACTGTACTGGGAAACTAACATTTTGTAAATGGGCAGCTTTTTATTTGCTTTTCATTACAGCTGTTGCTATAGTCAAACCATAAACTGATGCTAGAGGTCTGCAGTAGGATTTCCACTGGTTTAGAGAAGATTTCTCTGGTGCATTTACTTGGCCTGAGGGAATAACATAGCTCATACTTAAGTGGAACTTTTAGTTTCATAAACAGCTAATTGAGTGAAGTGCATTTATCGTATGTTTGAAACAGAGACTGCCATGAGTGTATCTTGGGGAAAAAAAATTGCTTGAATTAACTGTCCAGTTCTACTGATTTGCAAATATGCTATAAGACAATTCATCCTGTGATTACACAATTATTTCTGCAGAATACAGTGATTTTTTTTTTGCCTGAATATTAGAATGAGTAAGAAATGAGCTTCTCTGTGCTTCTAGGAAAGTTATAAAGTGAATCTCTGAATAAATTCTCTCTGGACACTGATACACCACCTCTCATAAGAGAATGAGCAAACTTTTTCTTTTTTTTTAGCATTTTGGTCAGACAGGAACTTTGTAGGCTGTGTTGTCCAGCTGCCCACTTCAAGTAGGACTATTGCTAATCCTGGATTAAATCAGATTTTTTGCATCTTTCACCTGTTCTGGTTCCAGCATGGCATTACCCTACCCTTGAGAGAGGGTTTTCCTCATGCCCACGATGAACCCTCCAAGACACAATTTCTGGACATTGCTCACTGCTCTGTCATCTCACAGTAACAAGAGTTTAGGTCCATGCTTTAACCTCCTCTTCACCAAAGTAAAAAGCCCAGATCTCAAGTCTCTGTGGAGGTCACATGGAAGCTGCTGACTGCTTGTACCTGCTCCTGGTGTTTCAGCATCCAAATGTGTGTCCCAGGTGCAGCCTCTAGCATCCCTCAATCTGCTGGCTACTGTCCTCCTTAATATAATAATCAGCTTGCCTTATTGATGTCAGGAACATTTTAACCCTGTTACCAGTCTGGTAACTCCTCCTATACAAGCCCAGTGCACAATGCAACTCCCAGATCCTTTTCCCCAGCCTGCAATGACACATGAAGCTATTCTGCACCAGGTGTGAAATGTTGCAAATTTCCTTGTCCGACTTCCTGAAGCTTCTGCTGACTCAGTCCCCAAGTTAATCATGGTCCTTCTGGTTTAATGCTGTACTATTCAATGTTTCATACTGCTTGTTCACATAGCCAGTTGTTTCATCTTGGTGACAAAAGGTTTCAGTGTTTATGGGAATAAAGGCCAAGAAGGCAGATACCAGTATGGCACTCTGCTGCAGACCACCTAAGATGAAGAGGTAGATGAAATACTCTGTAAGCAGGACTTCAGCTTACCAGATGTCTGCTGGAAATGCAAGACAGCAGAGAGGAAATAGTCTATGAGGTTCCTGGAGTGTGTGGAAGATAATTTCCTGACACAGCTGGTGAGTGAGCAACTAGGGAAAGCACCCCACTGGACCTGTTTACAAACAAAGGACTTGTGGGTGATGTGGTGATTGGAAGCCATCTTGGGCATAGTGATCAGGAAATTATAGTTTTTGATTCTTGGAGAGGTAAGGAGGCAGCAGCAGAACTGCTACCTTGAACTGGAAGACAGGAATGGGGAGCAGAATGAAGCCCACATAACCTGAGGGGAAATGGCTAGCAGCTTGCCGCACCACTTAGACACACACAGAAGTCTATGAGGCTAGATGAGTTCCACCCAGGATTACTGACAGAGCTGGCAGAAGTGCTCCCCAATCCCTTTTCCATCATTTATCAGCAGTCCTGGCTAATCAGGGTGGTCCCAGGTTAACTGGAAGTTAGCAAGTTTATCTACAACAAAAAGTCAGAAGGAGGATGCAGGGAACTACAGGCCTGTCAGTCTGACCTTGATGCAAGGGAAGGTTTTGGAGCAAATCATGTTGAGTGTTATCTTATGGCACATACAGGAAAACCAGATGATGGGGTCTGGTCAGCATGGTTTTATGTAAGGCAGGTCCTGCTTGACTAACCTGATCTCCTCCTATGACAAGGAGGCTGTGAACGTTGTCTACCTGGACTTTAGTAACGCCTTTGACACTGTTTCCCACAGCATTCTCCAGGAGAAACTGGCCACTCATGGATTGGACAGATATAGGATTTGCTGGGCTAAAAACTGGCTGGATATCTGGGCCCAAAGAGTGGTGGTGAATGGAGTTCATTTGGCAGCTGGGCTCAGTACTGGGGCCAGTTCTCTTTAATATCTTAATTAGTGATCTGGACAAGGGGATGGAGCACACCCTCAGTAAGTTTGCAGATGACACCAAGTTGGGTGGGAGTGTTGGTCTGCCAGAGGGTAGGAAGTTTCATACAGAGGGACCTGGACAGGCTGGTTGGATGGGCCGAGACCGATGGTATGAGGTTCGAAAAGGCTCAGGGCCAGGTCACAACAACCTCATGGACTGTAGGCTTGAGGAAGAGAAAGCTGGAAAGCTGCCTGTCAGGAAGGGACCTGGGGGGGAATTGGTCAACAGCCAACTGAATATGAGCCAGCAGTGTGCCCAGGAAAACCAACAGCATCCTAGCTTGTATGAGGAATAATAAGGCCAGCGGGAGTAAGGAAGTAATTGTACTCAACTCTGGTGAGGCCGGATCTCGAGTACTATATACATTTTTGGGCCCCTCCTACAAGAAAGACTTGAGTTGCTGGAGCATGTCTAAAGAAGAGCAATGAAGCTGGTGAAGGGTCTAGAAAACAAGTCTTACAATGAGCAGCTGGGATAACTTAGGGTCTTTAGCTTGGAGAAGAGGAAGCTGAGACGACACCAAAGAGGTTGTAGTGAGGTGGGTGTTGGTCTCTTCTCCCAAGTAACAAGTTATAGGATGAGAGGAAAGGGTTTCAAATTGTGCCAGGGAAGGCTTAGATTTGGTATTAGGAAAAATTCCTTCAACAACAGGGTTATCAAGTGCTAGAACAGGCTGCCCAGGGAAGTGATTTAGTCACCATCCCTGGAGGTATTTAAAAGACATGTAGATGGGGTGCTCAAGGGACATGGTTTAGTGGTGAATACAGCAGTGTTAGGTTAACAGTTGGACCTGATGATCTTAAAGGTCTTTTCTAACCTAAATGATTCTGATTCCACAATTCTATGATCACTGAAGGCATGACTTTGTAATCCTTTATTAGAAATTTGCCTGCTTTGAATAACTGTCAGTTCTAAATCTTTTACAAGTTTTTCTATGTAAATTTCATGTTTTCTCTCCTAAGAGTATGATTTCTTTCTTCATAAATATGAGGTTTTGATAACCATGCATTTCTGAGCACAGGTATTATAGTCAAGCTCAGTTGATGATTGTCATCAGGAGCAAAATCCACACCTTCTTAAATCTCCACAAGCGTATGACGCCACTGGATTTCACCTGCCTCCTGCAAAGATAAACAGAAAGAACTACTGCAATGCACAGTTAAGAAGTTACTCTGTTTTACAGGTTTTGTGCCGACTGACCACCATGTTATATATCACTTTAAAGCATTGTTGTGGAGTAGAGTTAGTGGGCTGTGGACTCTCAGACATTGTAAGTATGGAAAAAGAAGTTAGACAAGCATCAGCCCAGAACTCACCGTGAATCTAACGTTTGTTACATTTAACCATATATTCCAAGTTAGATGGCAGTGTAATGAGAGTGTAGAAAGACTTGGTATGGGTGGAGAGTCGTGGTGAAAACAATGCTGGATGAGGCTGATGGTTGATTGTTCTATTGAGGTGAACCATGCTGCTAAGATCTCAGTGCAAGCATGTTTCAGGGAGAACAAGAACAAAAGTACATAGTAATATGTGCAGTTGCTGCAGTTATTGCTTAAGTATTCACTCATTAAAACAATACAGAAAACCAACAAATCAGTGTTACACTCGAATGGAAGAAGATGAGTAAACACTTCTTGCAGAAAGGAACACCTCCCTAAAAAGCCTGAGCCATATGCATACCCTCTGCAAGAGTCCTCAGGATATTCATTAAAGGTATAGTATTTTAAAGCATTGATCAAAACATTTAACATTTTACGTTAGATCAAAGAATGTTACTTAAACACTCTGTTCACTACTTATTTTTCAGGGGTTGCAGTAACTGAAATAGTTTAGAGGACTTCAAAAGTTTGAACCTTATAATTTGTTCACAGGTAATGAAAACTATGTGGTATCCCAATATCAAATTGTTCTGTATGGTCTTCACCTTAGCCTGGCTTTCTGATATGATAACCTAACAAATGGCATTTTCTTTTTCAGGATATTCTATTGCATTTGTGCTTATCAAGGCAAATTTGAAGCATTTAGTTTTCAGCTGCTGAACTATGTTCAGAGTTCTGCAGAGTGCATAGTCCAGAAGCTTGATGTGTCTTGTGTTTTCCTTGTTTCATACCTCCTCACTCCTATACAAGTGAACATGGACCTATCTGATATTGCATAGAGGTGGTATAGAAAGATAGAAAGGACAATTTTAGCTTAAAAAAGCTAACGTTGATGGCATTATTCAAAGTTCAAAAGATTCTGACCTGCTACAGTTAGTTGAAGATGTATCAAGTCAAACTTTTTTTTTACTCCAGTTTCCAAACTGCATAGGACTAAAATTTTAACAGTTTTGCACACTGATTGTCCCAAGTGTGGGTTTCACCTCCATACTAGCAGATCTGCCTGTAAGCTAAGTGATGACCTCTATCGTCTAGTTGACAGAGGTTTAGTCTATAGAGGCCAGGGAGCCCAATGAAATCTTTAGCTGACTGCTTTGTCTTCAGATGCCCACATTAAGATTACTTAAATAATTTCCAGACATCATTAATTAAATTAGTTGGCCAAGTATTCAATGAAGTTGTCCACATGTGGACATGTAGTAATGTCTGAGATGCCTGAGGATGTCCAAAACATCCTCTTGAGGATGGTGGGTAATGGAGAAATTTGTAGGGGACCTGTACCCTGCTGGAGCAGCAGCTGGAAGCAAGGCAAAATGCTCCAGGGCATGGCAGGTGGCACTGGCCACCTCTGTACAACGAATGTAGTTGAATTCTCCATCTCCACTGATTATGAGGGAAGCCTGGACACGTAGATTACATGAGAGTAGCACATAAGTGTAGTTGTCTACAATAAGAAAACGAATCCTATTGTAGACTTTGAAATTGACAACTATGCAATTCTGGAAAGTTCCTGGCACCTGCCTGCTTTTTGAAATGTCCCCAAAGATCCACAATTCTTAAGTCTCTAAACAGGTGAAAAATATCCAGATCCTGAGTGAAAAGAATAACAAAGTGTGGCTTTTACTAGGAGTTGGTACGAGGAAGATTAAGGCACTAATTCCCATCAAGTGGAGAATGCTGGGAGAGAGGCTTTCAAAAGTAGCCGCGGCCTTTTCAGCACAACACCTTTTGCTCTGAAAACACAAAAGGTTTCTTTGCAGTTACTTGATAAAAATTTCTGATCTCTGTGCTATACAACTGGCTTTTCATTATTTCCCTGTTAACTTCAGTAGGAGCTGCAGGGCTGCCCGAGTTATTCAAAATGAGGCAATGGATATAAATTCCAAGTACAGAATTAGGGATCTGACATAGACAGAGATCATAGACAATCCTAACAGTCTTTCCACTGGTGTTACACTTTATGCATGCCCGTTCCATATAGTATATGAGTAAGTATATTTTATTACTCCATTAATAATCAAATAAGCCATCTTGTTCGTTGGCCAGGTAAAGAATTTATTGTTCAAGCATTTAATGTTCTCTTTTATTATGGACACTAAGAGTTTATGTAACTTGGTATTCAAGTAAGCTCTGTATAAGGACATGGAAAGTTTATGTGCAAGTCACTTTTTGATGTCAAGAAAATAATTTCTAGCTGTTACAAGCAGAGCATAAAAAATAGGGAAAAAATAGATAAGTTACCCCCTTTGTCACAGCAGGAAGCCTTTATAGAGAAGTCAGACTCCAGAACTGTCCATTGTCTCTGCAGGGAAAAAATAGATTGTCATTTTAATGGAGTGGGGGAGAATCTATTTCTGGAATATTTTTCCCCCAAGAAAATTGCACAGGGATTCAAGCAATATCTCTGTTTTCTTCTCAAAGTGTTATGTAGTACCACCCTGCATAATATTATACAGAAAATCCCTTGGTATTAAAATGTTCATGGTCTGGCTAAGGTGAGCTGTGTTTTATAAGACACACAGTGCTTTTCTTAAATAGCACAATGCTTCAGTTCAGTGTAACAGAACCTAGTGCCTTCTACAGCAAGCGTAGCACAATGCGTTTTTCTAGCATGCTGGTAATGATTGGCAGTGATGACACCAGCAAGCATTCTAAGCTGCTCATTTTATTTCCAGGTCTCACTTTGGATCCCTACTCCTGTCTCTGTGTTCAGATCCAACAAGAAGGAGTAATAGTGGAGAAGAGTGAAAAACGAAGTCGCAGTGGAGAAAGAATGTAACTGGGACAACTTTTGTCAGCAAGCATGATCATCCCATGCTGTCAAGGATAGCATTTATCTCAGCCTTACAGTAGACAGGAGAGTAGAGTGGTTACTCCAGTAATGTTCTAAAAAACATGGAGATTCTGTTCATTAAAAAGTATGAAATATTACCAGCTGGGTCTTGCATTTCTCTGAGTGATTGCATACCACAAAATGAGCAGTAAGTTGTGCCTTGTGTAAACTTAAAATTGCAGCATTCCTGGAAAGTCAAACTTTCAGTCTCGAAATTCCAGCAAATACTCATTTCTGCCCAAATGTGTGAAATGTATTTGCCAAAATTCAGCAAAAGCAGAATGAAACAAATGAGGAAACAAGTGAAAAACCCCACAGAACCAAATGCTGCGAGTTCAGTACATTCCCAGAGAGGAGACATTTCATGTTACAGGGTATCAGCAACATGCAGCTTTTCGTGTCACACCATATATGGTCTACATATCTGTGTAGAAGAATACTCAAGGATATGCTGTAAGTCTTGAGTATGTACATCAACATTTTGCCACGTACAGCCCTGCAAGACAGTTGTCCTAAAGTGACAGCTGTACTTGAATGGTTCTCTTCTTCATTGCTGACAAACTGTTTTCACCCATGATTACTACATTGCTCGACTGTCTTCACACTTCGTGAAGACTCGAGGGACCATAAATTCTACAGCCAACTGAAAAAATCTCTAAGATGGCCCTTGCTAAGGCATGGAGAAGCTTCATCAGATGACTGGTTATGTTGCAGAGTGGGGATCATTGCCTTCAAAACATGTTTTCTATGTACAGTCCGTTTTTGTTTTATTGTTAATGTCTGTTAAGCTGCACACTTGCCTCCCGGAAAGTCAGGCTGGCTTTTCTGAACTTGCTATCTCAGAAATTATCATTTTTACTGAAAACTCTGTGTCATTGTCATTATCTTTCTTTGTAGGGCCTGCACCAGACAACGCATGCTGAGTGGATCCTTTGAGGGGCAGCCTGCAAAGGAAAGGTCAATACTTAGTGTCCAGCATCATATAAGACAAGAACGCAGGTAAACATGGAGAGAAAGGATGGTTTAAAAATACTCTTCAAATAAAAGTGATGGAAAGAATTAAATTTGAGCAATACCTAAAGTGAAAAACTGAAATTACTTACTTGTACAAAGAACTGAATTCTACTTTCTTCATTGTAACCATAATGAAATTCATTGTACTGTATAAATGGAAAAAATGCCTTTTTATTTCAAATGTCATTTCCTTCACCGACTACAAAGCTATCAATTTAAAGATCAGAAGGAAAGAAATTAGCTTATGTTAGGCTGGATTGAAAACAATTGAAGAACATAGAAGCTTTTGATGTGAGCGAGAGAAAAATGATAAGGTTTTGAGATATTGGGTGGCTAGAGAGCAGTGCTTTGTAATGGCCATCCTATAAAGGTCAAAATTTCATCTTGAGATACATTGTTAAATTGATTATGATTGTTTCAGGTCACTGAGACATGGTTCCAACAGCCAGAGAATCAGCAGAGGAAAATCTCTTGAAACGTTGACTCAAGATGTAAGTCCTCATAGAAATTGTGGTTTCAATTTGAGAATATAAGAACTAAATCTATGTACTATCTAATAAATGCTTGTGTAAGGCTAATGTCTACCTATGATTTGTTTACAGTTTGTATTTTGAAATCTTGAAGTCATAAAACAAGTAGTGTAATTGCTTTAGAACTGTGCTCAAAATAGTTGGCGTGATTATTGCAGTGATAGACTTGCTGGTTTTGCAGCACTTGCTGAGATAAGTTCAGTGAAGCTGTAGATACTACATTAGGAAAATTACAGTTGCTACCCAGGACACCTCAAAAAGCCTTACTCTGGAATCACCCAGGCTGGTGAAAGAGCACTTCAAAATTTCCAGCAGAAGTTTAACAGTGTTTTACAAATACAAGAGGAAAGGACAAAGACTAAAAGGGAGAAGAGTAATCATGGATTTCACTGTGCCATAGTTTCATGTGGTTAAATGTATTTCCACGCCTGCAAATTCATAGTGATATTTTGTTGATCTCTGTGACTGTGAAGATTCAAGGGGTGATATTAGTCCCTAGTAATTTTCTAGATGTGCTTCGTACTTTAAAACAGCTGCATAAGAAGTAATTCAGGAATTTTTCTGCCCTGTGGTAGAAAGAAACTGTAGGAAATACAGCTTGCTTTGTGTCCAGTAGTAAGGGTAACACCCAGCATTACCCCTCCAGGAGTGCTCTGAAGAGTCACTTAACTCTTAATAGTAATACTGATTGTACCCTCTGCTGGATGAGCTCAGGCCACCATTCTCCCTCCCTCTCCTCTCTCCCTGTCCTCCACAGTCACTAACTGTATGTTCTGCACAACTTGCTGCCTACCAGCACATAAGGCAGGGTTGAGAAAGTGAAAGACTGTCTAAAGCCTTTTCTTGCCCACTCTATGCCCTTAGGAGCTTTGATGGTATTCATTCGCACTCAGAGAGACTGGCTGAGCTTACAGGACCTTTGATTTTAAAGTTAAAAGTTGCATTGGATGGGACTTCACGCATGAAATTAAAACTGAAATTAACCTTGATGAAAATAAGCAGCCTTGTGCTGTAGGTAGAAAACACTGTACACTACACTTGACTGAGTCGATGCGCAGTGCATTGGGAAAGATTTTTCATTTGAATCTTCCTATGTAAAATACCATATCTTGCTTTCATCTGACATGTTAAAAAACAGCAATCCACACACCTCATTTAAAAGGAATCGTTTTGCTTCTAGCACTCCAACACAGTGAGATACAGAAATGCACAGAGAGAAGACAGTGAGATAAAGATGATCCAAGAAAAAAAAGAACAAGCCGAAATGAAAAGGTATTTGCAAATCAAAAGTCTTGAGTGCACACTTTTCTGTCTTAAGTATTCTCAGTATGAAGTAAAAGGTACTGAGAGCCATGGGGGAAAAGAAAAAAAGAAACAAGGAATGAAGTGTAAGGGATGTTTTTTTCCCAGGTATAAAACACCTGGCTTAATGATTGATTTCTGTGTTTCGAAAGGAAAGTCCAAGAGGAGGAGCTGCGAGAGAATCACCCCTATTTCGACAAGCCCCTGTTCATAGTCGGCCGTGAGCACAGGTTCAGGAACTTCTGCCGAGTGGTGGTACGAGCTCGCTTCAACGCGTAAGTTCATCCCATGCCAACAGCTGCTTCAGGCAAGCGTTTGTTTCCATGCCCACAGCAATCTGGGGATAACTTCAGTTTCCAAAGGGAAACTGCATATAAGGTTGTCACTACGTGAGATGCTCTCTTGCTCTCAGTCAGTTGCCTATGGGGGTATTGCCCTGGGAGGAAAACAAGCCTTAAACCGCTGTGTAAGGGCAGACAGGTTTGAGCGGTCTGCAGTGCTGAGACTGGACAAGACTGTGGGGAAACTGCAGGCATGAACTGAGAGGGTAATGTTTTATACCCCCACTTTCAGATTTTGGGGAATCAGCTTGCTATCCCTTTCCTATTATTCCTCATTGGAAGGTGGGAAGTTTTTATCACAGAATCACAAAATCGTAGGGGTTGGAAGGGACCTCCAGAGATCATCGGGTCCAACCCCCCTGCCAAAGCAGCTCCCTAGGACAGGTCGCACAGACAGGCCTCCAGATGGGTCTTGAATATCTCCAGAGAAGGAGACTCCATAACCCCCCTGGGCAGCCTGTGCCAGGGCTCTGTCACCCTCACTGGGAAAAAGTTCTTCCACATATTGGTGTGGAACTTCCTATGTTCCAACTTGAAGCCACTGCCCCTTGTCCTGTCCCCACAGACCATTGAAAAGAGACTGGCCATTTCCCCCTGTGTCCCACACTTGAGATATTTATAAACATTAATAAGATCCCCTCTCAGTCTCCTCAAGGCTGAACAGCCCCAGCTTATTCAGCCTTTCCTTGTAGGGGAGATGCTCTAGTCCTTTAATCAGCTTCATAGCCCTTATGTACCAACAGTTACTCAGAGAATAGAAACAAGTGAAAAGAAACGAACCCCACTGGGCTCACCCAAAGGCTCCTTAACCTGGAATTGGAGACCCAGAACAAGGTGGGGAGGTGTTCAGCTGTGGGACACAAAAGAAGAAAAGCTGAGATCAAGTAAAAACCAGCAAGATTCAGTAACTAAACTGTAAGCATGTGCAAGTGTGGCAGATACAGACCTATGTACAAGCAACTTTATATAAAATCATCTTATAGCTCTGCTTTTAAACCTCTGTCTATGGCTGGCACCCTAATTTTGGAGGGTTGATGCATGTCACTTTGCCAACAGACAGCATAAGACAGAAGACAGCTCAAGGCTGTGGGCCTGGCACTTGGAAAACCTGGTTTCAGCAACTGCTTTACTATTGATTTGCTGTGTGCCCTTCAACAAATTACTTCTAGACAGAACAGGAAGGTTAAATACCCATATTTAAGTGTTCTGCCATCTATGGAGAAGTGAGGTGCCTACTTTTCTATGCAACTGCTAACTTGATTGCGGTTCAGTGGTCCATGAAGCAGTTGCAAATTAAAACAGCAAAACAAAACACACAAACATGCATTCCCATCTACTTGTCAAATGTATGTCTGTCCTCTTAAGCATTGTGGAGTGCCCAAGGGTAACAGGATATTTATATTATCAACAGTTTAATGAAAATGTTTGCAATAAAAATGGTAAACTGATTTTGTTAAACAGTCTTTTTGGTTTTTTCCATTTGTTTGAATTCTACCTACTCGTTGTCCCACCCAGCTCACCATGTAAGATATTCTGGAGATCTTTTTCAGACTGATAGGATACATATTTTATTCTGGTAAAAACGACTGAGGAATGCCACAATATATGATATGAGGAAGACCTATGAGCTTAAGAAGACACACAAGTCAATGGGTTAAGTGGGAACATATCAAAAGCAGTGTATTCTGTATATTGCCTGGTGTATGTGGGTGAACCTGGCCTGTGGAAGATGCTTCTTGTTCTCTTTGCATGCGTCTTGTGCTCTTGTAATTCATAGCCATGAAATCTCTTCTGGTGGTAATGCCTCAAGTGAGGTCAGTCCATTTTTCACTTCAAGCTCAGTGAGGAAGTGGTGGTAATTTCATACCCCAGTGCCTACGGCCCTCATATGGGATATAGACTACCTCAGTGCAGATCCTGTCTCAGCGTGATTTGCTACAAGGATTTGAAAAATAGGTTAAAAAGTGCCTCTAACCACCAGAACAGGGGAGGCTTCTTGGATAGGATTCTTTTAGTTTTTCCTGATGAAGTCATTCTGCTTTGCATAAGAATCCTAAGTAATCGCTCAAGCAAGTACTTGTGTCACCTAGATATGTCCATATTACTTACAGAGCAGTTCTCACTCCCTCTGGCTGCCTAATGGGTGTTTGGCTATGGTAGGTGAAGCACAGCAATTTCATAGGAAAATTCAGGTGTGGAGAATCTAGAAATGTTCATCAGAAAATGATTGAAGAAGTAATAAAACAAATAGGGCTTGTGGAAGAATTTTTGTGTGTGTGTGAACTGAAGATATGGTCCTAGAGGTTTTGAAGTAAAAAGGAAGAACTCCAGAGGAAGCACTTTGAAACATAAAATTCCCCCCATCCCCATCCCCATCTCCAGGCAAAATACAAAATTAAGTCCTGCTTACAAAAGCAAGGCCCCAAAAGGTAGCAGTTTAATGGATCATTAGAGAATTACAGATAGGCCATGAATTACAGTGATACTAGCCTTGTTGACAATAAGACTAAAATTAAATGAAACTTACACAGGCATTTAAAATTAAGCCAAGATAAAATGTAGCCTTGATTTTCGATATAAATTACTTTGAGGTGATGGATGCATGGTATAATTATAATGCTGACTAAAATAAAATGTAAATGACTGTATCTTTTCTTCTTTTTATAGTTCTAAAACAGATCCTGTTACTGGAGCTGTGAAAAATACCAAATACCATCAGCTTTAGTAAGCACTGAAAAAGTAACTTTGCTTGGTCACATAAGCCTGCAGCCTAAGTGTATGAGCACACACATGCATGTATGGGTATATGTGTGCATGCACATGTACAGTTCTTTTTCTTTCCCCCCACAATAAAAGGTTTTTCTTTACATAGAGTTTGGGGAGGAGGATGAATAGGAAGAGGATTTTTTTTTCTTTTTAAATCAGACTTGTCTTCCTCACTTGCATGTAACTTCCCTAGTTTTACTACACATTTCTGAAATGCTGAAATCTCTGACACTCCTCAGCTTTAATTTATTTTTCATAGAAAGGGACTTAACTGTGGTGTAGGCGCAGCACAAGTGACACAGCACTCTTGGTATTTCTACGATGGTTAATCCTTATGTATTGCTTGCAGTGACTTGCTGGGTTTGGTTACTTACCTGGACTGGGTCATGATCATTGTTACTATATGCTCCTGCATTTCCATGATGTTCGAATCCCCCTTTAGAAGAGTTATGCATGCTCCGACACTCCAGGTACTGTCACTGAATCATTTAATGAGGCACAGGCACCTTGGTTTTCTCCACTGCCTGTTTCTAAATTGTGACTCTTCTCTGCTTTGATTTTCAGATTGCTGAATATGTTTTTGTAATATTCATGAGCATCGAGCTTAATCTGAAGATTATGGCAGATGGCTTATTTTTTACACCAACAGCTGTCATTAGGGACTTTGGAGGAGTTATGGACATATTTATATATCTTGTAAGTTTCTGTGTTCATGGGGGGGTTGTGTAGTGTTCTTAGTTTTGATATATTTAGGTATATAAATGTTTAGGAATGTTAAAAAGTTTGGCTCTGCACCCTGCTGCAAATTCAGTAGTGCAATTTGTGTACAGACACCAGTGTTTTCATGTACAGTCCTGTCAGGTATGTGTACAAATACCTCTTCATACATCTAAAATTACACTGACATGTGATAACCACCTGGCAATTTAGTGTAGAGCTATTGTGTTTCCCCTTTTAATTGTCTACTTGCTGATATGTTTGAAGTATCAGACCTGATTTTGTTCCAGAGTAAGCTGAGATCTCTGACCTTACTTCAACATTTTTATGCAGGGGAATCGTTATTGTATCTATTTCTTAGCCATTCATTGCTTCCTCTCCTCCAGACAGCTCTCCTGCCTTACAGAAGGTGTTTCAAAAGCTTCTACCGTTTGACAGAAGGGCCCATCCTTGTTGCTGACATTGCTATGGCAGAAAGAAAGCAAAGCAGCATCTTTCTATATTCCATAACTATCAGCAGTGGTTGTCTGGGGAAAATAAAAGAACCCAAAACTGTTCTACTGTTTTCTTTGTCCCCAGAAACTTCCCCCATTCCATTCAAACGTGAGAGAAGGGGTCCATTTGCTCTTCACATATGACAATAAACCCCACAGAACGTGTCAGAAACAGTGCTCAGTATAATGCAGTATGAAATACTTTCTAACTGAAGAAATTACTAAGGAAAAATGGCTTTGATGGATTTAGATTAAATCTTTCAGAGATTAATCCACCAGACAGATGTGCTGCATAAAATTTGTCACGATCAATTTGTATCAAAGGTTCCATTGTTAGCATAAATAAAAACATGCACAGTAATACAGAATTCCTCCCCTAGTATGCATAACCAGTATGTGTGCAGATTTCTTGTAATCTCTCTGAATCCCTCTGCTCATCCAAAGGAAAATTAAGGTAGTGTAGCTTGGCTATGCCAAGTGAGCCTTTGGTGGTCTTAGAAGAATATGAAAGCAAGTTAGAAGCACTGGCAAATCTTTTTGATTTGGTGGGTCAGCTGTCTTCTACCACTGTTGTTTTTAACAAGTTGTATTATCTTTTAAATCACATTGGTGATATCAGCTTGATCCTCTATTTTTTGCATGCTTAGTAACACTTTGTAACACTCTCACCTCTGTCCCCCTATTGTAAATACTTTTTTAAAAATAATGAGTAATTAACAGACTTAATAATTAATAACCATCTGTCAGAGAGGGTTCAGGCTACAAGACATGGCTGTACTGTTTAAAAACACTTTCAAATGCGTAATACTCGTGATAAAACCACACAGTGACAAAATTACTTTTGTCTGTAACAAATTGGTGGGAAAACCTGGCAGAGAAGCTGTTCTCAGACTTCCCTGGTGTGGATATCTCTGTTTCAGGATAGAATGTCTGCTTGAAATGAGAAGGGGGGAGAGACATGATGCTGCCTGCTCCGGGAATGTACTTCATGTCCCTGCTCTGAATCAGACAATTTGATTCCTTCGTTTGGAACTGTTCCATCTGCTGTAAAGAATAAAACAGGTTTTGAGTCAAAGGGGAAGGCAGAGGCTAAAGTTGATGCCCATTAGTTAGGACAGTCAGCCAGGGCACAGGAGACCCAAGTCCTTTTTCTAAATTAGGCTTCATTTTTTTTTGCCTTAATTTTAAGGAAAAGAAGTGTTTTGTTAATCTTCTGTGCCGTGTCTGTGTCACGTAAGACACTGTGAGCCTAATTCTCCTCTGCCTTTTCCTGCCCTCTCTCCTCAAGGTGAGCTTGATATTCCTGTGCTGGATGCCTCAGAACGTCCCTGCCAAATCCGGGGCTCAGCTCCTAATGGTGCTGCGCTGCCTCCGGCCTCTGCGGATTTTCAAGCTGGTCCCTCAGATGAGGAAGGTGGTGCGAGAGCTCTTCAGTGGCTTTAAGGAAATCTTTTTGGTACGTGCCAGTTACACTGTTGTTCAAAAGAAGATATGAGAGGGATAAGCTCCCATTTTTCCCTAATGTTTATTTTTTTCTCATGTTTTATCCTTCATTGTGTACTAACTTTTCATTGTAGCTGTCACTGCAGATGACCACAGAACGGACTGAAAATTAGGAATATAAGTAACTCATTTAAATTTATACTGAATAAAGCTGCTGTGATAATGCTTTTATTATTATATAACTCATTCGGCATATATTTGGCCATAATTACATAGGAGGGCTACTGAAATAAAATCTACCCCTTATTCACAGCTCTAGCTGGGGAAGGAAAATGAGAAGTAGGGAGTGGCAGCTCTGCCAAGAACTGGGTTTCCAAGCTGAAGGTCTCTACCTCCAGATTTTTTGAGAGATAATACAGTTGCTCATCACATATCTGGATCTCATTTTTATGTCACTGTTGTCATTATCATGATCATGATTATGCACTAACAGTAATAACAGCAATAATGGAGTTGATGATTGCTTGATCAGAACCTTATCTATTGTCCTGGGACCCTACTGTGATATTTGCCAGCCTAAATAACTGACATTTTACTCCTCAGCAGAACGCTACGTTAGGTCAGGTTGTTAGAAAAAGTTAAGCTGCAAAATATTTGCAGACAATAGCAGAGCAAGGGCAAGAAGTATAAAGCTACTTAGCATTTCATAGATACTGTATTCTATTCAAGATATTTACATCATAATTTGCTCATGCATATCTTTATTGTAGCTATCCTGGAATTAAATATCTAACAGTGACTTGCTCAGATTAATTAGTAAAGCCTGATTCAGCAAAACAGAAGCAGCACGTATTTAAGTCATCAATGAGTTCTCTTTAAAGGGAATGGCAATTCTTATCCGTAGAGGGTTTAGCCAGGTGGTGCACTGAGTGCAGGAAAGCTTTGATCCTTATCTGCAATTCTTAGGTGCTATGTTAATAACACTAATAATTACACAGCACCTGACTCCTGGATCTGAACCTAAAGTAACACGTCTGTCATGAAAGCCATATCCTCGGGTTTCTGCAGCAAAGCAATCCTCCCTGCAGTTCGTGGAAGGATCTGGCCCCTTTTTTCAAGTCTGCAGGAAGAGAGCTTGACAAGTCTTAACTTCATCTTTACAGGTTTCTATTCTTTTGCTGACATTAATGCTTGTTTTCGCAAGCTTTGGAGTGCAGCTGTTTGCTGGAAAACTGGCTAAGTGCAATGATCCACACATCATCTCTAGGGTAAGAGCTGCTTTTCTGCTACAAAATAACAGTATGCTGTGCCATTTCTGCCTGCTGGGGAAAGGGAGTGGGGCAATCAAAGCTGTCATATGAGAGATGGAGGTCTCGGGCACTTTCTTGTTCAGAAGCAAGGTGATGGAGAGAGAAAGATGGCAAAGGAGTGAGTGAATGAGGGGAAAAACAGTAAATCAAGTCCAAGGATTTGGGGATTGACTGAAAAAGCTGTGAAATTCATGCCATGTTATCTGCAAAGGACTGGACATTACATGAAATTAACCACAGAAGATGACACCTTTACAATCCTTGGTCAACAGCTAAAAACCAGGTCAGGTTGCTAGAGGTCAAAGGCACACAAAGAGTACTCTGTATGATACATGGAGAAAGTTATCTGTTTCTTACTCCATTTGGAGAAATATCATCATCACCTCAAGACAGCAATGATCTTTAGGAAAGAGGTGGAAGGCTAGATGGGGCTTTGAGCAGCTTGGTCTAGTGGAGGGTGTCCCTGCCCATTGCAGAAGGGTTGGACCTAGATGGTCTTTGAGGTCCCCTCTAACTTAAACCATTCTACAGTAGATAGTCTTGCAAATGAAAAGCACTCTCTGTCCTGGACGGAGGAGGGTTCTTAGAATCCTTCCTAAGATGTATTTTTCATTTGTGTAGAGATCTATGACTGTTAATCCCAGACCTGTCAATAACCCTTCATTTCCATTTACATTGCTTCCCCTTCTTAGCAAGTGTGCTGTCTGTACTAGCATTTTGACATCTCTCACAGGGCATTATTTAACCCCAGGCTGTGGTTTATTTCACTTTAGGAAGACTGTCATGGCATCTTCAGAATAAATGTAAGTGTTTCCAAAAATCTCAATTTAAAGTTAAGACCTGGAGAGAAGAAACCTGGCTTTTGGGTGCCACGAGTCTGGTGAGTTGCTACACATTGGCCTGCCTTTTTTCAGAACCTCAGCTCTTGATGTAGAAAATTATAGAAATGATGGAGGGGTTCTATTGTAGGTCAGTCAAATGCTATTAAAGGTAAAGGTTCTGGTGTGTTTATTACAAAGCCAGATATGTGCAGCTTTTCCAGACTTAACCAGCTGTTCTATGCATAAAGCAGAAAGGGAAAAAAAATACTTGTAGGTACTGAACCAAGGTAGGAATTAGATGTTGTTATTATTATTACAGTGGGAATTATTGACTTGAACCAAGATTATCACTTGATTGTTCTTTAGTACAATTATGAAGAGCCATACATCAACAATAGAATTTTAGAATACGTAGAAAAAGATGGGAAGAAACTGAAATCAACCTGTCTACATCTACCAACAAAAAAAAATTAGCAAGTCATGCCTAAAACCAGCTTTTCTCTTCTCTGCCCATCAGCCATGCCAGCTAGCAGCTTCTTTCTCTTTCCAGTGTAGGGAATCGTTGTGGTCTCTCTGGTACAATGCTGCAGTAAAAAATATTTAAGAGCTAATGTTACGTTTGTGATTAGTATTCTGTTAAAGTCCATTTAATTTTTCCAACACCTGAACAGGCAAAAAATCCTCTTTTTAATTGTTTACATTTTTAAGTTGGTTGGCATTTTGCAAAATCAGCTTAACAGCCACAATTATTTTAATTGGCTGTGTGCATGGATAAAAAATGTACCAGCAGTGGTTCGATTCAGAGCCATCCTACACTAATGAAATAATATGCTGTGATTTGAGCAGTCAGTGAAACCCTGACATCTGCAGAAGTCTTTGTTTCTGTATGCTTCAGATAAATTCTTCCTCAAGTAAGCAAATTCAATCCTCTTCAGCTTGATCCAGAAATAAGCAAAAACCATCTTAATCAGCATAACTGTAAACTTTGGGGAATGTTTTGCTATTGCAGAAGAATGTTTTACCTCAAGGACATTTCTACCACCTGTTGGTTGTGTCAGGCCAGATTTTCAAGAGCCAAATGTCAGTATAAGGAGCATGTTAAAAAGAAATGTCTACATCTGAGAACCCTGTTTTTCACTGAATGGTTGGGTTTTTTCAGAAGCACCAAACACTTAATAATTCTTCTGGAATGCAACTACTAACCTTATAAATTGTTGAAAATTAATCAGGCTCCTTGAATTATCTATCTCAGACTGCAGAGACAGAGCAGTAGCCCAAAGAGGGTGCTTTTGATTTTCAGCTGGAAACTTCATCTTGAATTTCAGTTGATACAAAAGGTCAGAGAATGTGGTATAGGAAAGCCAAGAAAATTTTATATCCTCTCAGTAAGTTTCACTTTATCAGTTCCTGATGATAATGAAATAAGGAACGGCATTTTTTAAACAATCTCACTGACTGGCATCTGTGTCATTTATGTGGGTTTGAGGCTGGTCTGCTTCAGGTAAATTTATTTTAAAGTCTGGCCAGTGACATCAGATCTGTTTTTTCAGGAATGCCGTATTTTTGCTTATTTCATTGACCTTTTGTTAGTAAAATGCAGCAATGTTACAAGCTTTATTACTGTGAATCTGATTCTGAATAAGAAAATAAAGCATACATAGGGATCAAAATCCATTGCTGTTGCTGTCGCTTTCCTATTCTTGAGACAGAACTTTGAATTATATCTATCAGAGGCTTTCACACAGACTTTACAAGGTATTTAAATGTTAGCTAGACTATGAAGGATCATGGTAACATATAGAACAAATTTATTGCTGGTGTTACACTTGTTTGTGTACTGCATTTCAGGGCAAATCCTCGGAATTTTAATTTTGACAACGTGGGGAATGCAATGCTGGCACTGTTTGAAGTTCTCTCATTAAAAGGCTGGGTGGAAGTCAGAGACGTTATTATTCATCGCGTCGGGCCGGTAAGGAAACACATCAGAGTCTTTGAATTCTACAACAAACGCTTTGATTTGTTTTCACTGTTAATCTTATTTTTGGCTATGCAGATCCATGGAATCTACATCCACGTTTTTGTATTCCTTGGCTGCATGATCGGGCTGACCCTCTTCGTTGGAGTTGTCATCGCTAACTTCAATGAAAACAAGGTACTGAAATGAAATCAAATGAAACAAGTAATGAAACAATGAAAACAGGCAGGTTATTACGTGTAACAGTGGCTCTGTAAGACACCTGAATATGATGTGAGAATGTCTGTGTTACCTGGTAAGACTGCCTTTAAGGCTGCCTCACCAATCTTCCGTTTTGCAAGCCTGCAAGTATGACTTCAGATACACCCGGTCCATGTTAGCTACAGAACTCAAGCCTGGGATGATAGCAATCCATCACACACTCTTTCAAAGCTGACAGAGTTTATTTACAATGCAGCCACGTTGCCAGATGGAGATTGAACCTAAAGCAAAATGTATATACAGATGCTCTGCATTCTGCTGTTTGAGTTTCACATATGCATACGTGTGGTGGCAGGTAAAAAGACATGTTTGTTATACTTGTGCTGGTTACAACCAAGGTGCCTCATTAAAGCCCTACAATTGGGGTATTTCAGATCTGAAGTAAAGCTGTGTGGCTTTTTCCTAGCAAACAGCAGAGTACATTCTAAAATTAATTGCCTATCACTCAACAAAAAGTGCCTGGTGTTCAAAGAAAAAAAATGCAGCTCACAGAAGCTTTGCAGATTACCCTGAAAAGCAGAAAACCCATCCCCAGGTGAATTGTTACAGAGCAGCTCGTGTGTAGGGCTGTTAAAGATAGCATCCTCTGGGTGGGACTGCCACATGCACGCTGCACAGCCCTCAATCTGACTTTCTTTTCTCTTGTGGAGCCCCTGTGGCACTAAGACATAATTATAATTTTTTTTTTACCATCTTTCAGTTCAAAGTCCAAAAATAATGAGATGTCTATGTTGCAGCTAGCTAGAGTGATATTTTTATTACTCCTGGAACAGGAGGGAAAGGATGACTGAACACTCTGGGGCTTGGAGATACAAGACAACCTGGTGGGCTAGGGCTGGAGACAAACTGGATGCTGGCCATGACCTTACTGTGGCCTTGACCTGAACTCTGTAGCATATACAGCCCTTGAGTTTGCCCTTCAAAGAAACCACTTGACTCCTTTTGGAAGGGAGCTGAGCAGCACGCTACTGTGTGTCCAATGTGGGCAAGCAAGGCATTGTGGAAGGAAGTCAAAGAGATTGTGAGCCAAATAAATAGGGTAAAACCTCTGCTGTTCAGAAGGCATTCATATGTTTGCATGACGCCAGTGTAATTTTGGTGAAATGAAGTACAGTCGTTCTTGTTAAAAGACATCTGTTCTGAAAACAAGGAGCAAGGTGCTATTTATTTATATTCTTATTCAATATGTTTTGACTAATGAATTAGCAAAGCTGAAATTTCTCTAGTGTGAGAATTCCACTGGAGTTTTTATATATAGTTTTGCCCCTTCCTGTTCATCTGTGCAATATTACTTTCCCTTCAAATGTGTCAACCTTCCACTGATGAATACAAATACTTTTCAGCAAGTCTTGGAAAAAAAAAACCCAAAAAACAACTTCGCTATTTTATTGGCATTATGGGTAATTAAAAGATTTTTTGAAATGTTAAAACTTTTATCCTGTTTCTTCCATAACCGTGATCTATTTAGCTGTGTATGTTTCTGTCATGTATCCCATGAAACTCTATTGAGATGTTACCTGGGATTTCCATCATGTAAATTGTTTCTTCATTCCCCTTTACACTTTCTACACAGGTCATTTTCCTCAAAAGCCTGTCCATAGGCACAAGTGTAGGCAAGAAGAAATGTTGCATTACAGAGGTTGCTCTTAAATGGCTTTTGATCATGGCTGATGAAACATCTTTCCTTTACTCTCTTAAGGTGTGGTGTGTGTGATGTTGAGGAGTGAGGAAGTGCTGCGTTTCCCCTTTAGTTTTGCATGTGGTCTTATTGTGCCTATCATGAATTCTGAGCCAGATCTGTGGGCAGTGGAGAACCATCAAGAGCCACTTTCTGCTCTACGTTGCTTTGGTACACCTACAGGCATCTACTTTTGACCTTTGTCATAGAAAAAAGGGTACTAGAGGAGCTGGATCCTACCAGTATGACTTTTACTATGCTTTTGTGACAATAGGCCCAAACTTTCTAAGTGCTGTTAATCTCCTAGACAGTGTTTTCCCTCCTAGCTCCCACTCTTTTGGACCTGACACAAGTATTAGGCATCCGTTGCTTCTTCCACAATGTGTTGGAAGGCACCTCCTCCTCCCAGGGTGCTGTTAGGGGACACGGCTCTGTAAAGAGATTATCTCTACTGAGAGGGAGGATTTCTGACCTTATCAGTCGCACAGCCAGCTGCAGTTCCAGCGTCTGCACAAGCCAATGCCAAGGTGAGCCTCAAAGATGACACCAGCCCTCACCCAGCTCGGTGTGGCTCCGTGCTGACCAGGGGAGCAGCCAAGTGTCTGGGAGACAGGCTTGTGACATTTACCTTGAAAAGGTCTCCCTTGTTTTTGTATCTCCAGATTCCATCCGTGAGATTTTACAGTTCTCTGAAGTGATGAGGACCTCATTTTGTTTTGAAGGTCATTTTAAATAACGCTGAATTCTGCTTGGGGTTTGCTTGTTTCTTCCTGTCTTGTGAAAACGCTTGCACACATTGCCATGTACCACCTCCTGCTTCAAGGGTGTACCTCCACCTCTCCTTCTGCTTCCTCTGGGGAGAGCTCTTGTAGATTCACAGCGTATTGTTACTTTATTTCAAATCACACCCCAAGCAGAAGGGCTGTGGAGAGCAGCAGCGGTCTCCTGGAGGGGTCGTTCCCTGAGAAACTGCAGCGGCACCGACGAGCTGCAGGATTTTCAGCAGCAAAATCCAGACAGAATGGACCACTCTTTAAAACAGTGCTTCCTGGCAAGGGATGTTCAGTCAAACGGAAGGCCTCCCGCAGCGCCCCGCCGTCCGCGCCGGGCTGCTGCTACAAAGAGCAACAACTGTGCCTGCTGAGTCGAGTCCCAGGAACTCACAGCTAATGCATCCAGAAATCCTCTCGGGTAACAGCGGATACTTCAGACTCCTTTACCCAAACAGTGTGTTATTTAAGGGGAGTTGCCTATGTAACTTTATTTCAGGCACCAAAGAGAATGTTGTTTTCATGTTTACAGCATTAAATGTTCTAGCTTTCATATGACAAAAGCTTTATACGCTTCTCTTTGTTTGTTAAGGGGACAGCTTTGCTGACTGTAGATCAGAGACGATGGGAAGATCTGAAAAGCAGACTGAAGATAGCACAACCTCTTCATCTCCCACCTCGGCCGGGTATCAAAGATATTTTGATTTTATTCATGTCGAGCCCCAGTGTTCATAATTCCCCAGGAGTCTGCGATTCAAATTAAAATTGTAATCGTGAGGCCACTAGGAGGTTGTGCATAAGTTAATGTGGAAGCAGGCTCCAACTACAGATCTCTGCATAAGGCTATTAAAATCAACCCAAAAAAAGGGTTGTGCTTCGGTGATTTTAGGATAAGCCTTAATGAAAAAACGAATTCCTAAATGAAAAATATTTGCGTTTGGCCATTAATGATATGAATGGAATGTATTAACCTGACAGCAGTTGAATGATGCACTTGCCCTACAAGTACGAAAGCCTTCATGCAACACTGGTGTTCAGTATTTGAAATTATATGTTCAGAAGCCCTATTTGATATGGAAAATTGTAGCAGAAAATTAGAAATGTATTTTGAAACTGGGAAAGGATTATTTTCCCACTAATGAACACAGAAAATATGTTCAAGAAATAGGGGGAAAAATACCACTGTGTATTTTAACTCTCCTCCTCCAACTCTTTCTTTTCAGATAACGATGGCTTTAGAGCTAAAATGTATGATATCACTCAGCATCCATTTTTTAAGAGGACTATTGCTGTACTCGTTCTGGCCCAGTCTGTGTTGTTATCAGTTAAGGTAATTGTGTTTCTTTCAAGTGTTTCATTACAATAGTAAAGCATGTGTTGCCCTAATTAACAATCAGTTGAGCCATTACTGTGATGAATGTAGGGAAGCCTGATTTCTAGATACAGCAATCTCAGTTGGCACAGATCACTGTAGATTAATTGTAATTTGTGGATCTGAGTCAACCTCTGCCTTTTTTTGCAGTCTGTTCCACTATTTTGAATTTCCAGTTAAGCTGTAAATCTGTGCATGAAGAATACACTGAGATGGCATTCCTGTCTGAATATGTTTTAAATCTAAATCTATTCATTAACAAAGCCTGCAAGAAAAGTTAAAGCAATGAGTAGACATTTAGTTCTGTTTAACAGCTACTCTTCTATGAGCACATTTTGTTTGCATTTCAGTGGGATGCTGCAGACCCGGTGACCGTGCCTTTAGCAACAATGTCTGTTGTTTTCACCTTCATTTTTGTCCTTGAGGTAAAAATATTTTATGACTACTTGAGATTAAGAGTGGTATGTTTTTGGGGGATGGGGAGTGTGTTTGCTTTAGGGATGTCGTCTCATTCCTCATGACAGTTTTTATTTCTTAACATGTACATTTGGGGCTCTCCATGTCACTTATATTTTAACATTTATTTTAGGAATAAACTTTCAGTTTGTTGTAGGCATACTTCTCCACCACCTTCAGCTTTGTGTCCTTTTATATATATCTGAACATTTCAACTTGTGCTTTAGTGAACCCAGTGAACTCTTCTCTTGCAGAACACCTCAGATTAAATTCACTCTATACAACAGCAGGTCTGTGTTGCATCATGGAAGTTCTGTTTGATTCATTTCTATTTTGCCTGGTTCTTCGGAACAGGATGCATTAATCCCCACCATTCTGTAGCTGTGACATCATCAATCCTCTCTCAGTTTTGTTTGGCTTCGGGTTTTGTTATTATTATCATGCTTCATTGTAATACTTTTTGATAAGCTATGTCAGAGTCTACTATTACCTATCTTTTGTTGTACAGCTCTGGATTCTTTGTTGCAGTGGTTCTCTGTATCGGAGAAATTCTCCACCACAATCAACTATGCAAAGTAAAATTAGTCTGTTTTCATAAAATTGGAATATAAGGACTTTAAACATGTTTTTAAAACCTGGGGGGGGGTTTAATGTATACGGATATCTCCATAGTGTAACAAAACACACGTTTATGAGGTTAAAGAAGATATTCCTTTGTGGTTAGGTTAGTACATAATTCTTTTATAAAGTTTGTGGTTGAGTATTTTCCATCCCTTCTGAACAGCTGATACTGGCCACTATCATAAACAGGATAGTAGGCTCCGTTTCCCACTGCTCTAATCCAATATGACAGCTCCTGTGTTCCAGTGATAGGTTTTGCCAGCAGCAATGAATAAAACATGAAGTGAATACCTTGTAGCAGCTGTAGCTGGAGTATGTCCGTGTTGTGGCTTCTTTCTTCCCTACCCAGGAGAAATCAATATCTCTTGAGAGACTGAGCAAACACAGAAAAGTTTGATTTGTATCATACACAGACAGGTTTTAATTTACCTAGTAACTATGTCTTTAGAAATACTTTATTCTCTTATATTGCCAGGGGAAACAAATACACTTCTAGAATTTCAAAGGAACTTTGTCAGAGCCAAGAAAAATTTGTTGACTGTCTCAACAGGCAAGCTATCACACTGTGAGCACACACGATTTATGGACAGAGCAAGCAGCTTCCTGCCCAGGATCTTCCCTGATGCAGCAGAGTCTGGTTACAGAGTCTGCTGTGTACATGGTCTGCTACCACTAGCAGACACAGTCCATGAGGACGGCCAAAGCTAATGGCCCTATGTCCAGTCGGAGGACTCCTGATCTCCTAAACCTTTCCTGCTCACCTCGGTAGAGGTGGGATAGAAGAACAGGAAGAATTCGGAGATCTCGCTTTTGTTACCCCTCTGATGATTACAGAATAAAGGGAGATGTGGGGGTTTTTATTTGCAAGGTGTAGTGTTCAGTTCAAGATGAAAGACATCTGAACCTGCCTGTCTAAAGTCTGTGTGCGAGGTAGGTGTTTAAGCTGTCACTGTGATCAAGGGAGATGTAGGGTGAGATTCAGTTGCCTAAGTAACTGAAGGTGTCAGAAGCTTTTTTGGGTACCCTAGCTGATCTCCCCTTACCTCCACTAGGTGCTACAGAAGGGCAGGGATGTTTGCAGGTCTTGTGTCATCCCTGCCAGCCCCATCTGTCTCAAATATTCTCGGGCATCTCAGCTGACTGAACAGAGGTGAGGCAAAATACCCGCAGGTACTTGGAGTGATGATTAGAAGTTCAGAGACCATATTCTTTGTTTTGTAGTCAGGCTTCAGAAAACATTATACTGGAAACAATGAACTGGAAAATCAGACTTTTACCTCAAACCAGTGTCCCTTTAAATACAGTCACAGTTGCAAGGTGGGGTGGAAGAAATCCTGTAACGAATGCCTGACAGTTACAGCCTTTATATAGTAACACTTTGTGTGCTTTGAGGTTTAATACAAGTTGTGTACCAGAAACTCTCCCATGTTCCCTCTCCATCACCCTACCTTGTTATCTGCTAGCTGTTGTGACTGTTTCTTATCAGCATCTATTCTTAAGCTTCCTACCTGCACTTCTAGTATCTGTATTCGAAACGTCAAGCACTTTGCCCTTTTTAACCAAAAACAATGCACAATGGACTGCCTGCACTGTTCTTAGCTTTCTTCTCTTGTATGCTGCTGAGTGCAGATGGTGCTGAGTACAGATTATTCCTTAAAGAGAGAAATATTTGCAATACAGGCATGCTTTTTAATTAATTTGAAATATGGGATCTACAGAATGCAATTATATTCTTGAGTTCAAGTGTGCTTGTGTGATTTTAGCCTGCCTGTGGACAGCTGGATAGGGTACTCCTATCTCATTTAGCTACATATTATTGATGCAGTAATTTTTAACTTCATAACTTGTTTAGCTGTTAGAAATCTTAAGCCCACATTCACCTCAGCAATGTATACATTAAACATTCAGTCTGAGGTAGTCAGCTGACACTTTTTCAGTACTTGATGGAGAGAGACACTTCCAGAACACTGTTCATCCCCTCGTCTCAGTCACCCATGGTCTTCCACAAGTACCAGCTTTCTTCAGTCTAAGGAAAGCTTTTATGATCCATTTATTCTAGCCACCTAACTTGTCCACATGGGAATGGCTAGCTGACATGAAGCCTTGCCCTTACTTGTTTGAAAACACTCATACGAATCAAATCAAACATTTTAGGGGTTTTTATGGTAAGAAATGACCCTTATTCAGTACAACTGAGAAATTGTTTTTATCCATAGGTCACAATGAAGATTATTGCCATGTCACCTTCTGGCTTCTGGCAAAGCAGAAGGAATCGGTACGATCTCTTGGTGACATCTCTGGGAGTCATATGGGTGATACTTCATTTCGCCTTACTGGTAAGATTCTGAAAACACAACTTCAGTGATTAAACTGAAATAACTGTGAGTTTAATAAGGCTGAAATACAGCTTAGACATATTGAGATTGATGCTAAGACCAAGGAATCTGTTTCTTGGGTAGCGATGAATTACAAAAGTTGTCTGATAGGAGATTGAGTCTGCAGATGTGGTGAAAATATGAAGTCTTTGGAAGGGATGTGAGTGAGGAAAGGAAGGAGCCTGAAAAGACTGAGAGCTCTTGCCAACAGCAGTCTCATGAGCAGCAAGGAAGAAAGAGGTAATGCACAAAATTCAGACAGGAAAAGAGAACTGGAAGAAGGCATAGGTTTAAAATTGCTGAACAGTACAATCTGTCCCACTGGACCACTGGTTTTGATTAAGAGGCTCTTTTTAATCCAAGAAGGCATGGAGGAGAGAGGAGAAAATCAGTTCCCCTCTCCATCTCACTGGTTTTTTTTAAAAAAAGTTGGCTACACCCCTGGTTCCCTTACTTAGGAGAGAAGAAGGGGAAGCTGACGCTTGTCAGCAATCACGAACTGTGGAAGTCACCACCCTAAAACATCTGGGGGCTTCTCTCTTGTCTGCCCCAGACTATGTTTGGAGGAAAACCTGCCTTGTGTGGCTACTCATTTTGCACTGACATCCACAGTTTGCTCCCTGCTGCTGAGTAGCTTGGAAAGCCTGGGGAGTTTCTGTAAGTCAGCAGCTGCATAAGGCAAGGAGACGGGGCTTGCTGGACATAATTACAGCCCAGCTATTAGAGGATTGGCAGGGGTTTGGTTTGGTGCATGTGGAGGTTGGGTGTTTTTGAAGTGGTAGAGCATCTTCTGATTCTTACTGCTCTGCTGTTACTGAAATATTGGTGCTACTGGTTTATGATCGCTCTTGATTCATGTGCCAACTGCCCTACATAATTAAAAGACCAATTGTCCTGATCTTTCCATGAGATCCCTGGGGGATGATGTATTAAGTCTTCGTGTTTCTGTTTCAGAATGCCTACACATACATGATGGGGGCATGCGTAATTGTCTTCAGGTTTTTCTCAATTTGTGGGAAGCATGTAAGTACAAATTTGGAACTACAACTGCTGTGGCACTCATGCATAGATTAAAGGACTAGTTCCCATGCAACTCTAGTGCACGCTCTGCAAGGCTCCATTTTACATGCCAAAAAAAAAAAGGAACCTTCAAGCAGCAGTCTCCAGTTTTACATGCTGTCTTTAAAATGTCAGGATTTTAGGTACTATGGATACTGGAAAAGCTGCATTTTTGGAAGGGGGGAAAAAAGTGCAACTGCAATACCACAGAGATTTTAAAAATGCTCTCTAAAACTCTGAACATACATTGTGCTGCTTTCAGTCCTTGCCATTTCAGTGTGGCACGATGTGTATGCCATTCATTGTCTCTGCAAGACTAACATAGTGGTGGTTGATGCACTTGTTATGACAGTGCTCTCTTATAACAGTTTCTTCCTCCAGAGTCAGGTCTGTGTCTTGGGTCTCTACAATGTATGTCTTATCACAGTAAAGGATTTATGTTCAATAAAAAATATTGGGCTGAGATATTCATCTGGAAGCACTGAGGTGGTGACAAAGCAAGTAACTTCCGAAGTTTATGTTTCTTTTGTTTGGATTTGCTCTGGTGTAATTGAGAGAAGGCTGGCAGAATAAGCAGAGGCAAAGAACAAACACATTTGTTTAACAAGTGGTGACACTCTACGTTCTCTTGCTGTAGAACTTTTTAGACCATCCAAACATTTCCTGTGAAGCCTGGCATATTAAAGTAAATGTAATAAAAAGACTGCTATTCTGGGTTACTGGGGTTAAGAACAGTAAGTCAAAGGGTTTGTTCAATAAAGATAAAAAGTTTTCCTTCAATCAAACTACACAGAACCTGTAGATCCTTGGAAGCCAAACGAAAAATCCTTGCTTCTTCTATGCAGCTAGGCCAAGTGATTGCCTTCAAAGCTTTCTGATTGATTCTAAAGTTTCTTCAAGATTTTAACCCACTCGTTTGTGCTTTCATGTTAGAAGCTGCATCAGTTTCACTAATTTAGCTGTTGTTATGCAATGTGATGGCTAAAAGTCAGCAGGAGTTATTAGTTTGGCGTGATTCTAAAGAAAAGTGATACCCTCAGTCCCATAGAATCATAGAATAGAATCACCCATACTGAGTTGGACGGGAGACCCATAAGGACCATCAAGTCCAGCTCCTGGCTCCACACAGGGCCAGCCAAGTCAAAGCATGGGACTGAGCGCATCGTCCAAATGCTTCTCGAATCAAGTTAAGCTCCGTGCTGTGACCACTTCCCTGAGGAGCCTATTCCAGTACCTGACCACCCTATCAATAAAGAACCTCTTCCTAATATCCAGCCTAAACCTCCCCTGTCACAGCTTCATGCCGTTCCCTCGGTATGAAGGGGAATGAGTAAGGGTATGAATCCTTGTCGCTGGTCACCAAAAAGGAGATCGGCACCTGCCCCTTCACTCCCCCTTGTCAGGAAGCCACAGACCACAATGAGGTCTTCCTTCAGTCTCCTCTTCTCTAGGCTGAACAAACCAAGAGACTTCAGCCTCTCCTCATAAGACTTCCCCTACAGACCCTTCACCATCCTTGTTGCCCTCCTCTGGACATTCTCCAACAGTTTTATGTCCCTCTTGTACTGTGGTGCCCAAAACTGCACACAGGACTCGAGTTGAGACTGCACTAGTGCAGTGCAGAGTGGGACAGTTGCCTCCCTGGACCAGCCCCCTGGCTTCCTGGCCACGCTGCTGGCCCATGTGTAACTTGCTGTTGACCAAGACCCCCAACTCCCAAATTTCCGTAGCATCCAAAGAGGTTAAGGGTGTTAGGGCAACCTTGGTAATAACTTTATCAAGAGTAAAACGTACAATATGCATGCATGGGAAAATAGTATCTATTAGTTAGGCATAATGCCTGTGTAATTTCCAAAGTTATTCTCTCTTAAGCCCTTTGGCCAACTTGAATGAGAAAGTTTAAGCAAGCTGTGCTGATCTTAAGGAAATCTTCCCTATCCATCAACCCATTTCTTTGCGTAGGCTGCAGTATCTGTGTTTTCCACCTAACAGCATCACTTTCAGATGAGACCAAAGTAGTGTACTGCTCCACTCTTCATGCAGTGCTGTTTGATACTTCTGGGTACACTGATCCTGTAATATTATAGTGAAGCTTATGCAGTATTATTGCTGCAACCTACACTTTATTATCCTATACATACTCTTTGAGGAGCAACATCTTGACCTTGTAAATTAGGTGGATATGCTCATCTTTTTAACAGGTAACAAGCACTGTACATTTCAGAGGAGGACATAAAATGTTCAATTCCAATCAGATTGATAATGTACCATTTCACTGGGCTCAATTTGCTGTGAAAATGGCAAGTGCAGCATCTCTCTTTTCCCTTTTATCTCTGCTTTCCTGAATGGCATCATGAATTGCTTTTCCTTTGTCCTTCCAGGTGACCCTAAAAATGCTACTCCTGACTGTGGTTGTCAGCATGTACAAGAGTTTCTTCATCATAGTGGGGATGTTCTTACTGCTTCTTTGTTACGCTTTTGCTGGAGTGGTTTTATTTGGTACAGTGAAATATGGAGAGAACATAAACAGGTACAGTAAGTACTACCTGGTGGGGACGTTCTTTAAACAGCCCCCAAAAATCACATTCTGCTCGAGAGAAGTCTTTCCCTGGTAAAAAACAGACAAGTCCCCAGCTCTAGCTGAAGAGTTCTAAACAGAATTTCTGATTGGAGGCACTGAGCCATCTTTCCTGTCTTTGTGCATCAAACCAAACGACACCCGATCCAGCCCAGAGAAGAGTGAGAACTGCTCTTCATTATGCCAGCTGGAACGTGCTTCAAAGCAGCGCCGTGCTAGCCACAAGCTGCTGAAGCACAGGGTACCTGCTGCACCTTACCAGCATCACCCAGGAACAGGATCCCTAGACCAGGCTGATACAGAAAGGGTACAGTTCTGTGAACTGGGAGTTAATTGGAGACTTCCTAATCAATAAGCATCATCAGCCTTCAGGAAGACAATGGAGAGACAGGAGGTAGGATTTCATAGTCATAGAGTCACAGACTGGTATTGAGTTGGAGGGCACCTCAAAGACCATCTAGTTTCAGGTGCCCTGCCACAGGCAGGGACATCCTCCACTACACCAGGTGTGTCCCCAGGTCTGCTTTTGCTCTTTGATCAAGTGAGCCAAAGCAGTCAGACCTGTGTCTGAGCTAAACATAAGTTGTTATATCTTAAGTCATGGAATAAATAATTCAGTGAGCTCATTCAAATAATACCATAACTATTTGCAGTTTAAAGTAGTGGAATGGTAAATGATGGAAACGGGTTGCATTTTTTTTCCTGCTAATTTTTTTAGTTCTGTGATGTTAAATAACTGATCTTTCTCTTTTTGTTTAAAACAGACATGCAAATTTTTCATCAGCTGGCAAGGCTATTACTGTACTCTTCAGAATAGTTACTGGAGAAGACTGGAACAAAATTATGCATGACTGCATGGTAAATACAGTAGTGCCAAAGATAAAATGGACAAGAAACAGGAGACACCCTTGCATCTCAGAGTGTTTCCAGTATCTTGGCTTAGTACAAGGAATGTTGTGATTGCCTTTATCTTGTCAAGAGATACAGTGTTCGCTAAACCTTGGAATAGGATACACAAATTGTAGTTTGTCACACACACACAACATAGTATTCCATGGGACTAGGCTACTACATAACTTAAAAGTAAAAAGATGGTTTTAAAACCAGAAGTGTGGTAACTCACTTTTCCCCTGTTATCTCTGCTTTGACTGTGGCAAGGTGATTTTTCAGATTCACACAGTCTTTAACACCTGCCCTTTGGCTCATTCCATGCGAACGGTAGTCTTTGTGACCTCAGAATTTGTCCTTGAATCATTGTATTTCACCTAAGTAAATTTCTGTCTGTGGTTTCCATTGCAAAGAAAGTCATTATTCCCTTCCTTTTTAAAATTAATGGGTAGGGAAGCATTTTGAGAACCCCTTGGCGTAATGTACAATGTGCCTTGTGCGTGGCAATGAGATCCGTGCCTCGGGCCTCTTCCCTCATAACTCCCTGTGTTCTGATTTCTAACTGCTTAAAGGAACAAGCAAAACCCTCCCACAACGATGCCCACAGCATTATTTCCAAATTGTGAAGCTTTAAAAATGTATAGTCCTAGGTATGGTATTGATTGAGAAATGAAGAATCCCTTTCCATGATTGACTGACTGTGTCTTCTGTTGCTTTGAAGGTTCAGCCGCCATTTTGTACGCCAGATAACAGCACCTACTGGAAAACAGACTGTGGAAACTATGCTGGTGCTCTTATGTATTTCTGTTCATTTTATGTCATCATTGCATACATCATGCTAAATTTGCTTGTTGGTAAGTGAAAATACACATTAATAATTAAAAAGGGTTGTCTTGGCAAGTGATACTTTAGATTAGGATCTGTTGTGACATTCAGGTTATGAGGTTACCTAGTGCCTTAATTTGGACTAGATGATCTCCAGAGGTCCCTTCCAACCCCTGTCATTCTGTGGTTCTGTGATGCACTGTTGCCTTACATATACAGGATATTTTGATACATCTCTGGCATGGTGTATGCTAAAACTCAGGAAGCTTGGGAACAATGGGGTTTCTTTGAACACAGCAATGTGCTTTATATGTAGTTACCCTAAGTAATATTATTAAAATTTTTCTAACATGGTTGGAATTCTCCCAATTCATTTTCGATGATGTTAGATTAAGCATCTCACAAGCATTTAAGATAGAGCTTTCAAAAAGTGAGGACAGTGAATATTGATGTAGCATGACAGTTCATTACCTATTGAAAAATCCTTGTCTGAAATACAGCTAAGCACATTTATTAATGTGAAGTTTGCACAACAGAAGGTATATTCTGCTGCAATTCAATGTTGCTTATAGAGATTAACCAGTTAGAACATACATACAGACTCTCTTCACAGTGTATTTTGGTTTTGTGGTTTTCAGCTATCATTGTGGAGAATTTCTCATTGTTCTATTCAACTGAAGAAGACCAACTTTTAAGTTACAATGATCTTAGGCATTTTCAAATTATATGGAACATGGTTGATGACAAAAGAGAGGTAAGAAACTTGATAATAAGCACAGAAATCCAGTAAATTTACAATTTTCCTTTAAAAACACCTGGGGAGAATGAAAAGTGGTGACAAAACGCACTGAGCTGTTACTGTTCAGGTTGTGAAAATTCAGTGATCATGATCTAACATTGTTCATGGCACTTGAAATACTGACCTGTATTCTTTGCTACTTATAATAGCAAGGTTTTTTTAAATGTAGATCTCCATAGCATCAGTGCAATAAGCATCTTTCCTCACGGCTCCCTCAGAGTTGTTCCCTTGGAAATCTGCAAACTCACATCCATTTGTGTACCTGATCTTCAGAAGGGCTTTGCTGAGATTTCAGCACTGGCTCCCATGAGATCCTCATAAAGAAGCTGATGAAGAATGGGCTGGAAGAGAAGATGTTGAGGTGGACTGAACACTGGCTGAATGGCCTGGCCCAGAGGTCAATGACATAAAGTCTGGTCAGAGACCAATAACTGGTGGTGCACCCCAGGGATCAGTATTGGGTCCAGTCCTGTTCAACATCTTCATTAATGATCTGGATGATGGGGCAGAGCGCACCCTCAGCAAGTTTGCAGACACCACCAGACAGGGAGGTGTGGCTGATACAGCAGAGTGTCCTGCTGCCATCCAGAGGGACCTTAACAGTATGGAGAAATGGGATGACAGTAACCTCATGTAGTTCAGCAAGGGAAAGTGCAAAATCCTGTACCTGGAAAGAACAACCCCAGGCACCAGTACATGCTGGGGGGCTGACTGGGTGAAAAGCAGCTTGGCAGGAAAGGACCCAGGGGTCCTTCTGGACACCCAAGCTGAACATGAGCCAGCAATGTGCCCTTGGGTTGAAGAGGGCTAATGGTGTCCTGGGCTGTATTAGGCAAAGTAATTCCAGCAGGCCAAGGGAAAGGATCCTTTCCCTCTACTCTGCACTGGTGAGGCCATACCTGGAGTCCTGGGTCCAGCTCTAGGCTCCTCTGTATAACAGAGACATAGACATACTGGAGAGAGTATGATGAGGGGACTGAAGCATGTCTCCTGTGAGGAGAGGCTGAGAGGGCTGGGTCTCCTCAGCCTGAAGAGAAGGCTCAGGGCGGATCTTAGCAACATACCTGAAGGGAGGGTGCAAAGGGGACACAGCCAGGCTCTGCTCAGCAGTGCCCAGTGCCAGGACCAGAGGCAGTGGGCACAACCTGACACACAGGAGGTTCCCTCTGAACATCAGGAATTTTTTTCACTGTGAGGGTGAAAACTGACACACATTGCCCAGAGGTTGTGGAGTCTCCATCCTTGGAGATACTCTGAAGCCATCTGGACATGGTCCTGGGTAACCGGCTTTAAGCGGCCCTGCTTAAGCAGAGGGGTTCAGACAAGGTGACCTGCACAGGTCTCTTGCAACCTCACCCGTTCTGTGTTTCTGGGATGAGAAGAGCATCTGGAAGACTGAGCTGTTCAGATGCCCACATCTGGCATCATCATCTGAATGACTTGTGACATTACTGAGATTTGAATATGAGCATCATTATGATGAAAGAAGTTAGCTGCTTGTAGCTGGCACACGACGGTGCTAGAGATGGAATGCACAGTCTGTACTGTTATGTATCCATCATGCTCAGAACTGACAGTATCTCCCTCTGATGTGGAACAGCCCATTACAGCAAAAATGCTTCCAGTCAGGTTCATTTAGCAGAACAAAATGTTTAAAGAGTATGGACACCACAGTTTCAGAGGGAGATACGTTCAGCCCTAGTTTTTAAACTGCGGATCAAAATTGTTGTCACAAGTGCAGCTTGTGCTAGGTTGACTCTTAGAGCAGAAGACCTTTTAAAACTCCCAACATTCTCCTGCCCAAAGGTGCACAGAGAAAGGGGTGACAGGTTTACAGCCAGGTACAGGCCTGGCTGTGGATGTTTGAATTGTGGTTTAATTTCAGTTTTTCAAAGGCAGCTCTTTGGGCGTATAATTCTCATTAAAGATTAATGCAAATGGGGAAACTAGACCCCCAAGCAATTTTGAGCTTTTCTGCCAAAATTATCAGCACAGATTCTCATTGTATATCAGTCAAATAACAGTAGAGACTCCCATGAATGTGCTGAAGAGCTGGCTGCAGGTGTATATTCTTCAGTAATGTATTCACAGTGACTTAAATAGGCCAGGATTTGACACAGAACCTTTGGAGAAATAGCGTTTCTCTCACTGATCAACTTGAATAGCTGAGGTGGTTGTTAAGTCGCAGTAATAATTTACCATCTATTATGCAATTTCACCCAGGGAGTGATCCCTACCTTCAGAGTGAAATTTCTGCTGAGGCTTCTGCGGGGCAGGCTGGAGGTGGATCTTGACAAAGACAAGCTGCTGTTCAAGCACATGTGCTACGAAATGGAACGGCTCCATAATGGTGGTGATGTCACCTTCCATGACGTGCTCAGGTACTCTTGAGATTTTCTCTGAATTTCCAGAATGGGTATATAATGGCCTCTATTTCTCTCCAAGCTTACAGCTACTCATGCAGCTTGGGAAAAAGGCAAGACTTGCAGCCACACAGGCACTGCCTTTTAAAATGTAATATAAAAATTGAGATTTCCCTTTTTTTAACTGAAAAAATATTAGAGGTAGAAAACATGGGTCCTAGAGAATATTAACATTTTCATTGGTGACAGATTGTCACAGTCAGCAGTTGTGTTGTTCTTGTGTCCCAAGCAATGAAATGTTGTCCCCACTCCTACAGCGACATGACAGCGATTCTGACCAGAAATAAAATAGAAACAGGAACATTATGCAAGCATAAACACTTGCAGGGAGGGGGGGGACACCCCAACTCCCCACAAACGCCCTAGTTGCTTACAGTTCAGCAGCTCCCCTGTATTGGATAGCTAGATGTAGGTGATAAGATAGTTCATTTGTTTTGAGGACCACAAGTCTCGAATCAACTCACCATTTTTCGACTTCAAAGGCAAATTTATTGCAGACACCTGAATTACATATTTTTGCACTAGGACCTTAAGTGTGGATTTTCTCAGTTAAAATGTAATGTCACCAGCATAAAAAAAACCAAAACAAAAAAAACAAACCCAAAACCTTGTTTCTTCTAGCATGCTTTCATATAGATCTGTTGATATCAGAAAAAGTCTTCAACTGGAGGAGCTGCTTGCTAGGGAGCAACTGGAATACACCATAGAAGAAGAGGTGGCCAAGCAGACCATACGCATGTGGCTGAAGAAGTGCTTAAAGCGAATCAGAGCAGTAAGTCAAGCTAAACCAGGACCTAAGTGGTTGCAGCAATTGTACTGCTCGACAATGCTGTCGCTTTGCTTCATTTACTCTGGAGTCACAATAATATTTATGTGAAGATGTAGCAGTTGCTAGCTCAGCAAAAAAAAAAACCAAAATTATGTTACAGCTCAGATGAAAGCACTACAAAAATAAGCATCTTTTGAAGGCAAACCCTGTCTTCCTGCCAAAAATTTATCTGTCTTTTCAATACAGCAGGAAGATGCCTGTGTAGAGACCAAAGTCAAGAGAATAAAGAAAAAACAATGTAACTCGATGAAACCTCGTGGGTTTCATCATTCCTCACAGAATGTGATTGTATCATTTCCTTGCCTCTGCTGGCAAAAGATGCCACGAGCAGTCACCAGCAGATGTGGAATCCGGATCAAGATACATGATTTGAGTGAGCTCGTTCGAGTGACTCCGAGTGAGCGAAGCGTCCATGCAAATCAGGTGTATGAACCATGGCACACAGCAGCTGTGTCTCTGCTAGTAAATTCAGCAGCACCAAGGCATTGGCTCAGGGCTGGGGTGGGGTAATCCATACTCAATAGCTTGCTCCTCAGCACAGCCTTGGCCTGGGCATACTCATCCTCTCCCAGACCACTGCTATAGGAGCATCGCTGCCATCTAGGCATGGGTCAGGGTGGAGACTGCTTCCAGTAGGCTGTGGTTGAAGCTGTCTTGTGTGGTAGAGAGATTAACCAGATCGTGTGAATCCTTCAGCACTGCAGGAAAACCCTATCTGTTTTAATTTACTAGCACAGACCTAGCCAGTGCTTCTGTATTCTGTTTACACAGTGTTTCTAATCGTCAGAAACCTTTTTTACCTTTGCTCAGGATAGCAAGAGTGTGTGCTGATCAAAGTTTGTCTCAGATTAAAACTATATTAAAAATTTTCAGGAAATTTGAATTGCATTTTGCAGTTATTCTCCTCTTCCAAACTAACTCTTCCCTTATATATAACATCGCAGCCTGGTTGCCTTGATGACTAATTTTTCATTTACTGTAAGGCTGGGTCCTTCTGGTGCTTTTATTTTTTTATTTTTACAAAATCTTACTTCTTGTGTGTAGAGGTTTTCCCTAGAGACCTGTGATGATGGGATCTGGCTTCTTCTGTTTGTAAATCTGTAAAAAAAACATAGCAGGACAGTTTGAACATAATGTACATTCCAGCTGAAACGTCAGTGTTCAAGGCATATTCAGATAGATAGTTTCATTTTGATCTCATCTCTGTAATAATGGCAGTAAATTTAATCCCAGCTCTGAATTCTGGGGTCATTCAACTCTGTTGTTCATTTCATTATGATATTGAATTACACTATGTTAAAGTAAATATGCTATTCATTTCTCTCTAATAATATCGTTCAGGTCATTTCACATTATATGAACCTTTTATAAACAGAATGTGGTTATGGAAGTTAGTATATATTTTCAAATTCTCTTGTTAGTCTCTGAGTCTCTTTAGAGAGAGCATGTGAAAACTACCCAGGAAAGTAAAACCCTTCCTAAGGGCTATTTCTTTTAATTTTAAAAGCAAATTAGATTGTACTGTAAATCCATACTCAGTCCCAAGGTTTCCACTACTGTTTTATTCAGGCTTCTTGACAGCCTAATCTAAAGTCCATGAAAGAAATCATTGCCTTCACATCATTCTTAGTGAATCTCTACGAATTTTCTGGTTTCTTTCTCTTTGCAAGAACTTTCAACTCATAAATTCAAAAATTTATATGATTTTCATCCTCTACTTCCTACATAAAAGTTAGCTGCATGCTGGAAGTCACTCTCTTGAAATAGTGACCATCTGATAGATGTATTTGGTATCCACATCTGGCACTCACTGTTTGGTTAAATATTTAGAAGGCTTTAAAAAAAAAAAAACAAGCACTGTGCCACACCAGTGAGAACATTTATGTTGTGACATATTATACCTTGATAGAAGCAACAGCAGTCGTGCAGCATTATCCACAGCCTGAGAGAGAGTCAGCAGCAGGAGTTGAGCCGGTTTCTGAATCCTCCCAGCATTGAGACCACACAGCCAAGTGAAGAAATGAACGCTGTTAATCAGGATAACAGTGCACAGCCAGAGGTATGTTAACCGTCACCTACACAGAACCAATTCAGAAAACTTCCATGTGTCTTCTTTGTTCTTTTTTTAAACAACATTTTTAACTGGAAAAGTTGAAGGCAGTATCATGTTTTGCTACAGCATTTGCCTTCAGATGTAAAGGAAGATGGTCTAAGGCAGTAATTCTCCAGCTTAGTTAGCTGCCTTGCCAGCATTGTAAAGGGCAAATTTAGCTGTGCAACTCTGGCAGCACCAACTCTCAGCTCTAGCATAAGCCGTGTACAGGCTCAAGGACTTGAAGTTTCCCTGGTCAAGCATTCTGAAGTAGCTTTTACACTGAGAGTGATAACATTGGGCATGCTGGGTCCTGTGAGGAGGAGTCCTGGGCTAATCCTGGGGAGGGAATGAAGATGGCACAACGTAAGGATTCCACTGTAGAAGGCAATTTTGTACCCTTCAGTGAGACTGCATAGTGGAATTGAGCCCAAATGGTCCTTTATTGTTTCTTACCTGTTCATAGTACTGATCTGGGGCAGTAAAGAGTAGAAGCCATGCTGTCATGCTGCCTTAACAAATGGCAATATTTTTTGTTTGTATCCATCTATAAAGCTTGGGAATAGGATAGGATAGGATAGGATAGGATAGGATAGGATAGGATAGAATAGAATAGAATAGAATAGAATAGAATAGAATAGAATAGAATAGAATAGAATAGAATAGAATAGAATAGAATAGAATAGGAGTAGAATAGAATAACTGTTCTTAGGATTATCCCCACGCAATGGGAACTATGTCTGAGATTCTTTTTCCTCTGTTCAGACAAGTAGCCAGCAGCAGCTCCTTAGCCCAACCCTTTCTGACAGAGGTGGCTATCGACAAGACTCTGCAGATGCTGGGAAACCCCAGCGGAAGTTTGGACAGTGGCGTTTGCCATCAGGTAGGTGAACGATGTGTCTCATTAGAGTGCCTACGTGCCACATCGCTGTCATACAGTAACGAGGCCATGAGAGGCTTCGTGATTCACAGTCCTACCTCCAGCCTGCTGCTTGCACCAACGTCAGGGTTTTCCTACCCCCATGCATGCTGAAATACAGCAATCTCTCCCTTCCTCCTGATTCTGAAAGTTTGGAGGACAGGCTCCAGCATTGCCCTGTGCAGTTTATTGGGTTTTTTAACTTTTCCATACAATTACTTAGGCTTTTTGGACTGGGGGCTGTGCTCTCCTGTGTATTGGGATAGTGTCTCGTGCATTATCGTGTTCTCCTTTATCATACAAAGCACAGTGAAACTTCACAAAGTTTTTCCTAACAACAGGAATAACTGCTGAGTGCTTTGTCTTACCTTAAGCCTACCACCTATATGTTTTATACTTTACATCATAATGATATATTGTTACATCTTCACTTCACCCAGGAATTGGCCAGATGCACAATCAGTTTCCCATTTATTTTCTCACAAGCAGGAAGCATCCTCAAGTTATTCCTGTAACTGCAGCCTGCTAGAAAGGGAAGGCTGGAATGTGCCTTATAGGAGGGTGGGAGAGGTGAGTCAGTACAGCCTGAGGCCTTATGAAATCTTTATCTCAAGAGCACTCTCCACCACCTGAAATCATCTCTCTTAAAGTGCATATTGACCTCTGCTGCCTGCCACGCTTCTGAGGAGCAGGTTAGGTGTCTCCACATCAACCTGTTTTCAGCTGTCATCAGGCAGTCCTGTTCTGAGCCAGAGCGCTGCCTTCAAAGGCTGCTACTCAGACCCTAATCATACCTAGGTGGAAGCAGAAGAGATGGTCATCCCCTGGGCACCATTAGCCCTACTTTTGTGACCAGAGTATTGTCCAAGGAACAGAACAACTTAATAGAGAGCTTTCAATCCATGTTTTCTACTTAAATGTCACTGAGCAGCAAGGATCAGCGCTTTGTTGGAACAGAGAGGAAGAGTAGCAGAGGGAGCATGTTGAGGAATTGTACTATTGTAGCCAATGGGTCAGGTTTTTCTAGTGAGAGTAAGTTCAGGGTTTCCTTTCTTAACACTGAGTTTGGTCATGTCACTCTTGAATGTTCCTCAGCAGGCAGTCTCTAAAAAGGAGGGTCACCTTCATGCACAGTATAGCTCAGCAGATAAATACTGTGCCCCCAATCCAGGAAAGACATAGATTTAAGATCATGGATAGCATCATTAAGATCAACTGTGGTTTTCATACACTTACACATATGTTTTAGTGCTTTCCTCAAGCTGTTCCAGCACCTTGTGCTGGCTTCCACCCCTAGGCCATAGTTAAATACCACTTTCTAGGTGTCCCTGCCAACTTTACGTGGATTTTTCCCTTCATTTTTCTGGCCCTTACCACTTGCACCATTTTGCTCAGTCAAACTACTCTGCCAGCAGATTAGTGGGAGCACAGTGAACAGCTGGAGCTCGGAAAACAACCCAAACAACCATTAGAACAGAGCCCCACTCTTTCGGAACTAAATCAGTTCAAAGCTACTCTGGTCCAGCTCATTCTGTACAACTGAATTCTAAGCAAAAACCTTCAAGAATCAGACCTAGGCTAATACAGAGCTTTCTGTTTTAATTTCCTAGCCCCCAAGCCAATAAGCCATTCAGTGTCTTCAGTCAACCTCCGCTTTGGTGGACGCTCAACTATGAAGTCAGTTGTATGCAAAATGAACCCCATGTCTGATGCTGCTTCTTGTGGATCAGAAGTCAAGAAATGGTGGACAAGACAATTAACGGTCGAGAGTGATGAGAGTGGAGAGGACCTGCTTGATATCTGAGAAAATTTAAGTCATGCTGCAGCAGTGACCACTTCAAGTACAATCTAATTTTCAGTGTTTAGAATTGAAGATGCTGTGTGATGTACGATTTCTTTAAAAATCAATGTCATAAATGTTTTCAAATGCTTATCCTTCTGCCATACAAAGCATAGCACACACTTACACGTTAGAATTCACCCCTGTAGGTACTAACTGTACTTTAAGGAACCTGTATACAATAGCATTGCCTTCAGCAGACAGACCCTCGAGAGATTTCATATATTCTGTAGCTATATATTTAAAATGTATTTTGATATACACTCCTGCGTGGTCATCAACCCATATCATACTTTAAAGTGGCAACACTTTACAATACAGGGGCAATGTTATTTCTTCTTTCTTGTGCTTTCCCTCAGTTCCTATTTAGTAACGATTCTTTAGAAAGATTTTATTATTCACAAATGACCTGAAGAGGTCAGCACTGACTTCATGTTCAAGGGAAGTATTTTTACAAAGTACAGACTCTGAATTACAATCCTAAGCTTTTTCTGGACCTTTTTTTAAAATATGCAAGATACAGGATAGCTCATTTTAAAATCAGAAGGTGAAGGATTGTCTTTTAAAGTGTAAATATCTCTGGGTTTCGGTTTAATTATGCAAAGAGCTTGATTTTCACAGAGAAAACAGGGAAGAAAAAAAAAAAAAAAGACGTGAAAACTGTGCATTTCAGCATCTAGCAAAAGACCTCCATGTGGAAAACATGGTTTAAGCTTCATTTTCAGAATATACTGGTTACATATATGTGTAGTGTCGTCATTCCTCTGTAAACTGGGTCCCGTTTCCTTCCGTGGTCCTAAGATAACTTTCTTCTTGTCTGTGTGATAAAAATCAGCATGTTGGGGGTTCTATTTACAGAGTAGCACTGTATGGCTTTTAAAATACGGATCAGTTTTGCCTGTATAGGTAGAAGTGAATTTTACTTACCCATGTCACTACTATTCGTGCTACGGCCCTGCAAAGCTAGGGCATGACACCGTACTGTGGGTGAGTACCTTTGTCCCTTTTACCCTGATGGATTGTATTCTGACATGTTAGCCTTCTTTTATTTGATGAAGCACCAAATGGTGCTACGTTACCCCTGGTGAAGAAGCAGCTATCCCTTTCATAAGCGTTTTCTCCAGTGAAAGGCCAACGCTATACAGAGATGGAGGTGGGAAAGAAAAGCCACAGTTTTGTTTCTGGATTGAAGGCTTTCAAAAAATTGTGGGGTAAAAATGTGCCCTTCCCTCAAGGAGGAAGTAAGAGGTTGCAGATTTTGTTGCTCGGCCCCTGCCTCGGTTTTTAAGTGTAGCTGGGACCTTTCTGTTACCATTGTTTCCTATGGAAATGTTAGGTTGCTCTAACATGGCCTGATGTGAGATCTTGCAAGAGGCTCACACTTAACGTACATCACCACTTAAAAATGCATTCTTTTAAAAGCAGATGAAAGCCAGTGCTGTGTGATGTTTTCTGGCCAAAGTATTCACGTAGAGTGGTCAGAATATGGCATTGTTTTCAAAGATGCCTTCACCATAAATGCAAAATTAGTTTTGGCCATAACAGATGGTTTTCTTGGCATCTGTCAGTGTTTTGTTCCCTGTGTATGGTTGAATATGGCTTAGATTTTTTTTTTTTCTAAAATAGTCTTACAGAACACATCTGTATTTCGTGGTTTCTTTACCTGGTTTGGGGGATATTTACTTTTAAATCTAGTGAACTGTAGCTCTGTAGTAACAGAACGTGGGCATTTTCTTGTTTACTAGATTATGAACCATCATCAAAACTTCATCTGCAAATCCATTACTTTGTGTTCTGTTTTGTGCTTAAGTTGAGCTTTTATATATACGACAAAAAGATAAATATTGGGTTTATAAAAGATAGTATCATTGAAAGTTCAATAATCTATTGAACTGCAGATCTTTCTGAATCATTCTTGCTGCAAATCTTCTTTTTAAAAGATCTGGCAAACATTTTTTCCTTGCCTTACAGTACTCTGTCAATAAAAGTGAGTTGCTATAAGCAATATTCCTCCCTCTGGTTTTCCTTCTGACTGGGTTGGCTGTACCTGGCTCCTCTGTGGTGATGCTGCGCAGTGGCTTGGTGTGGGGTTTGCACAGGCTTCTTTGAAGGGATGCTTTCAGATTCTTCTGATTGGAGGGCCTTTGGGTTTTTTGGTGAGAAGTCCAGCTGCTGACCTCATCAGTACTGCCAGGGAGGGGTCTCTTTCAAAAACACAGGACTAAATAGGACTGTTTGGTATTTATTTTTACTTAACCCACTTTGTTTGCGTTAGAGCCTGGATGTGAAGATGTACCCGCACGCATGTGTGTGGCAAGAGGAAATACGTGGTGCAAACTTTGTAATGGTTTCATAGACTGCCTTCCAGGAGGTTCCAAAATACTGGAGATCCCTGGACCATCATCTTGGACGCCTACCTGTACAATATGAGCTAGGGAGCCTGCTTTGGCAGGGGGGTTGGACTCAATGATCTCTCAAGGTCCCTTCCAACCCCTGTGATTCTGTGATTCTGTGATCTCTTTTAACTGGCAAGCTGGCTCTGAGAAAGTAGTTCTCATCTGTTTATTCCCCCTTGTTACCTCTGCAAGAGGTACTTTCAGGGGAAAGTACTTTTCACAGGGAGTGAAATGGAGTTACAAAGGTATGAAAATAGTACATATTAGAGCACTAGGCAACTAGAGGAAGGTGAAGGCCTCCTTAGTATGACACCCCCGACATAGCTAAAGGGATAACCCGCTCTGCAGCAGAGCAGCCGATGCACATTTGCACATGAAGGTGAAGAAGCAGAGAGGAGAGTTGAAGAATGATGGAATTCCAAAGAGCCTGCAGGAGTAAAGGAGAGACACAAAGAGGAAACAGTGCATCAGGAAATCAGAGTCAGTCCAGACAGCCTGAGAGAAATGTTCAAACAAGATCAGACCCTAGACAAAGGTAAACAAAAAATCACCAAGGGAATATTACTACCCACAGTGCTCTTGCCTCCTGGAATTAAATAAAGAGTTATCCTATACAAATGAAAAAAAGACAGTGTGTAGACTTTGATCTCTTTCATCCACTAAAGGAGCTGTGTTCCATGGGAAACAAGCTGTAAAACTCTTCCTGGTTTGGATGGGCAGAAAGTGTAGTGAGTGTTGTCAGTGGTCGAATAAAAACCAGCTCATGGGAAGTCTGAGAACATGCAGCAAAGATGTATCTCAGTATCATTACAAAATTAGCTCAGATTTCAGACTATCACTTCCATAAGGAAGAAATTAGTAACCTGAAACTGTTTGCTACTGGAAGATACCCAACAGAATTAAGAGCTAAAAACATAAAGTACACTTTTATTTGGCAAGCTGAAAATGCCATCATTGTTTTAACTAATGAGGACCAGTCAGGCTTAAACATCTACAAAATAGCATTATGTTCAGTATTGTCTCCACTGGAAGAGGAGTATCACAGCTTTGAAGAAGCCAAAGAAGAGTTAGGTGCCAAAAGCAAGTGAATGACTTTGTGAGAATAATCTTTTTTGTTCTCTCCTTTGTTTCACACAGTGCCCACAGCTCTTGTTACTGTGCTGGTAAGGATGTCTGTGAATAGCTGAAGCAGGAGAAGAGTTCACACTGCTCTAACAGTACATTTGGAGCCCCAGCAAGCAAGATGTGTGCTAAACCTCCCATCCAAGAAACGTGCACTCCCTCTCCTGCAACATTTCCACCAGTAAAAACAAACATTGGCCTGAGTTGTCAGTCAAAATTACCAGTAGGATTATCTCAGTGTCCTTGAATTTAGTTTTAGGAGGCTAGATGCATTCCTTCTATTGAAGGCAGTTTAGTCACACTGCAGATGAACTTGCCACAATGCATAGACTGATGCTGGGAAGTTGGCAGCCCCGGTTTGTTCAACTGCTCTGCAACACAAAGGGAGCCTCACTAGAATTCAATTAACCTTCCTCTCCATCCCAAGGGGCTAGTGTCGGACCCCATTAGCAGCTGCTGCCCATTGTTCTCAATGAAGAACCTCTAAGCACCAAGTTATTAACCCATCAGTGAGCAAAGAGTACATGCAGTGGCATTTTATTTTCCGCAAGTTCTTGTCTCAGATACTTTTTCCAGTGCCCTCACTGGTTTCATACTTTTACCTGACTTGCATATCTGCACTAGGAAATTTGGCTTGGGCACCTATAAAAGTGTGGTTCATAAACGGGAAGCCTCCTGGAAAGGCAAGAAATGTCTCATTACGACTAGAAAAGGCTAAACACTACCCACCAGCCTGAAGAGCTGCTGACATGAGCCTTGTCTTCTTGCTGAATTCAACCAGCAGCCACCAGTGCCTCAAGCCTCCAGTGTCTCAATGGGCACAGCTTGGCTTTCAGGAAAACTTTAGCTAAGGTTGGAAACGAATTGGTTAATACCAGGTAGACATCAGTGGGTCTAAGAGACTTGGGCAGTCAAGTTCTAACTAGATGACCCGCATGATGGGAATCACTTTGGTGAGGTTGGTTGTGGGTAAGTTTACCCCCCCACACCTTCCCCAAAAGGTAAAAGAAGAGAGTTTATCCTTGAGTCAATTGGTAGAGAAGCTGGATTCCACATCCCCCCTCTTGCTCTGTATTCTGGTTTTCTGAAACTGATTCAACCAAAACATGGGTTTGCTGACATCACTGCGGGTCTTCCTCCCAAACACATCAAATATTTTAAAAACTGGTTACCAAAGGAATAAACAAATCACTTTCCCCAGTTCCTCCTCAGCTGCCTGTCAAAACCTCCAGTGTTGCCAGACACAAAGTGGTGAGGCTTGCAGTGCCCCTCCAGGCACTGCTGGCCCCAGCTGCCCTGCTGTTGGGAGACGACCACCCCACCTCCTCATCAAAGCTGGTAGGTGCAATGCTAGTAGTGCCTGTGCTTCTGTCCTCCATAGCAAAACCTGCTTTTTCCACTGCACCTGCTGAGGAGGGGACTTCAAGCTCTGCTGAGGTCAGTGGAGGCTGAGCAGACAAGAGCCCCTCCAGCTGCTTCGCTGGGAGAGGGACATTTCCATCTCTGCAGTGCTTGGGCAGCAAGAGCAGCTGACGGGGGCAGCAAGGTTCATCTAACTTTTCTGCCAAAACTTTCAAATTCATGATCTTAAGCATGCAATTTATCCACTCCTGTGCTGTGGATGCTCCTGAGGACATGATCTGGTGAACTGTTCTAGCTGCTGCGAGGAAGGTCTGAAACACAGTTACCCTTAGCCGGCTCCAGCTCTTCTCCCACCGGAAAGTACAGTGGTCTTTTTCTGAACTCTGTAAAATACCCCAGGTTTAAAAATCCAGCTGTTAAAACCTTCATCTTAATTGGATCAGCAACAGCAAGAACATTTCTCTGACCTTGGCCTATAGATGTGTTTCAGCTTTATATGCACGTGTCAATTCAGCATGTACCTGTAAGGGCTTATCTACATGGGGACATTGCAGCAGCTTAAATTTAACCTGTTCTTGCAAATTGATTTCTCTAAATCAGTTTGAATACCTGTGGAAATACTTATTTCAGTTTAAAGATTTTTTCCTATTGATCCGTGTTAAAACCCAAATAACCTTAGTTTTATTCTAACAGCCAGAGTGTTCCCACAGGTCCACATATCACCCGTCTTAATTGGTTTTAAAACTGCACTTTTAATTATATGGTTGTAACTCCTTTGCATAGAGGAGGCCTTTCTTACGATGTCTGGGAGCAGCTGAGGTGCTAAATAAAAGCTGCCTCTAGGAGTGACTCTTACTCTGCTCCCTGAGGAACCTGGTGCCTCCTGGAACAAGCACATCCCCAGCTCTGCTGTGGGCACTCCGACCATGTTGCCTCAAGACATTGCTGAGCAGTTTGGGGTAATTTACACCAGGAATTAACCCCCCAGGAGACATTTCGGATGAAACTGTGCAGGATATGGCTGTGTGCAGCCCTCGGAGACAGTGTGAGCAGCTTTGCAGCCCGTGTATCCCCACAAGCCCCCCACCATGCCCCACAGCATGCAGAATATCCTCTTACTGCCAACACTATGGGCGGTGTAACACAACCCTTGCCTTATCCCAGGCAACTGAGATGAACAAAACACACAAAGAATATGATGATTATTTACCAGGCCCATAGAAGCACCACCCAAGGCCCAGGGTATGTCCTGCAGATGCCATGGCACTTCTGCAGAGGGTCTCACCCTGTGCCGTGTGGCCACACAGCTCCTGGAGATGCCCTCGGAGCTGGGGACACCCATGTCTCTCTCTTCACTTTCACACAGAAACAGCCAGCTTGCGCTTGGACTGCTTCGACAAAGCCTTTCTCCTTTCAGGTACATCAGTGGCTTTCAGTAGGAAAAGGTCTTAGTCTGACCCACGGGATTGGTTTCCTGAGCCAATCTACCTACAGCGTTTTCTTTTAATACACACGCGGCCATCCACAGTCATAATCAAAGACGGCATCACCCTGAGCCCAACAGCCAGAAGTGCCAAAGACAGGCCATTCCCACCATTACCAATCGCTGAGCCTCCTGGCGAGGTGTCGCACGCAGTACCACAGCAAATTTAACCTCTGTTTTAACACTAGAGGGCTGGCAGCACTTCAGATTGCCTTCCTGTGCACACAATCAGTGCATTGGTCATCTTTGCCATAGAAATTGAATCTATTTTTTTTTTCTTTGTCGACCATCTAGATAACCGCAGCCACAAGAAACTTCTGGCATCGTCACATAATGAGGGGCCTTTCATTAACCTTGTAGTACTTACCAAACAGAAAAATAACCTGCTTGCTTTTGTTTGGGGAAGCATGACTTTTTGCGAAACTAATGGCATCTGCATTCCCGCTCGGGCATGATGTGCACAGAAGTTGTGTTAGAAGATCGAATTAGCCACAATACAAGAAAGATGTCCCCAATACAAGAAAGATGTGGAACTGTAGGAGAGGGTTCAGAGGAGGGCCACAAGGATGATTAGAGGGCTGGAGCACCTGCCCTACAAAGAGAGGCTGAGGGAGCTGGGCTTGTTCAGCCTGGAGAAGAGAAGGCTGCGGGGGGACCTCATTGCAGCCTTCCAGTACCTGAAGGGAACTTATAAGCAGGAGGGGATTCAACTTTTTAAAAGGTTAGATAATAGCAGGACAAGGGGGAATGACTAAAGCTAAAGGAGGGAAGGTTTAGATTAGATATTAGGGGGAAGTTTTTTACAGAAAGAGTGGTGAGGTGCTGGAACAGGCTGCCCAGAGAAGTAGTGGATGCCCCGTCCCTGGAAGTGTTCAAGTCCAGGTTGGATGAGGCCCTGGGCAACCTTTTGTAGATCCAGGCTTGGAGGTTGGTGGCCCTGCCTGTGGCAGGGGGGTTGGAGCTCTATGATCCATGGGGTCCCTTCCAACCCAGACCATTCTATGATTCTATGATTCTATGACAATGTTTCATTTTCTCCATCATCTCAAATGACAGCGGTATTTGCATGTCAGCTGGAGTGCAGCTGATATTTGCATTTCAATTCCCAATAAAATTCAGGAGTTGCACCATTTACAGGATCTGGTACCTACAGGTGAAGAAACAAATAGTTAAGGATGTCAGAAATGTTATGCCACAGAATAAATGCATGCTTTATTTATTGGCCACAGAAATTAATTGACCTGTGACACCTGCTTTTCATTTCTGGGTTTTCTTTGCCTGACTGTAAACATCCACATACGTTCACTTTCAAGCCGTGGAGAGCTGGGAAATGCCATCACAGATGATATTTGTTGGTGGACTGTTAGTCATACTGAGAAATACTTGGAAAGTGCAGCTTGTTTTCTGTGCTTTAATGTGAAAAGTGGGGAATGCTTGGGGTTATATTTTCAAAACGATTTTTACAGTAAGAGAAAGAAGAAAAAAGCACAGGATGCTGCACAACACTCACTGAAAGCAGCAGGAAGTTTCCCTTTGGCTGCAGTGAGCCCATGGTGTCCCTCCTTAATGAGCACTTTACATTAACATGGCTTATTTCCACTTCAGACTGGCTGCACACATCTGTACCGTACCCAGATGTGTGCAGTGATTTTTCTGGTGGTAGTTCACACATGCCCACATCTTTAACATTGCTGGTTACACGAGTTATTTTGGGTTTCCCCCTCAAGGGTTCAGCAAAGGCAAACCACAAGACTTTATGCCATATTATGGTACTTGCTAGGTGAGCTGTCTCACCAAGAGATTAGTTGATTTGAATTGCATGTGAATCTCATTTAAAATCTTCAATGCACATCTGCACCTGAAACATGCTGCAGGTTCACTGCTAAGTGGTGTCTGGGAACTGGCACACAACCTGCGAGCAGGCATGGTGCTGCTGCTGCGCCAGTTGCTGTGGTGACCTATCTACTGCTGTAGCGGCATGGTTAAATGCCTCCTGTACGGCTCAGCTTCTGTGTGCTAAGAAAAGGGGTGAGCAATTCTTTTTCCTGCATGCAGGGGGATACCTACGAGCAGAAAATGTCATCTGGAGCCCAAAACAGAGTAAAAACCTTCCGTCGCTCTTCATGGGGTTTAATAAGAACAGGTGCAAGGTCCTGCACCTGGGTCAGGGCAATCCTCATCATCAATACAGCTGGGAGATGACGTGATACAGAGCAGCCCTCCAGAGAAGGACTTAGGGGTGCCGGTGGATGAAAAGCTTGACATAAACTGACAACGTGCATTCGCAGCCCAGAAGGCCAATTGTATCCTGGGCTGCATCACAAGGAGCATGGCCAGCAAGCCGAAGGAGGTGATTCTGCTCCTCTGGTGAGACTCCACCTGGAGTACAGTGTCCAGTTCTGGGGCCTCCCACATAACGAGGACACGGAACTGTTGGAATGGGTCCAGAGGGGGGCCACAAAGATGACTGGAGGGCTGGAGCACCTCTCCTATGAAGACCAGCTGAGAGAGTTGGGCTTGTTCAGCCTGGAGAAAAGAAGGCTCTGGGAGAACTTAGAGCGACCTTCCAGTACCTGTAGGGGCCTACAGGAGGTTGGGACTTTTTAGAAGGGCGAGGGTGGGGGGGTAATGGTTTTAAATTGGAAGGGGGTAGAGTTAGATTAGATATTAGGAAGAAATCCTTCACTATGAGGGTGGTGAGATACTAGCACAGGTTGCCCAGAGCAGCTGTGGCTGCTCCCTCCCTGTTGGTGTTCAAGGCCAGGTTGGATGGGGCCTTGTGCAGCCTGGTCTGGTGAGAGGTGTCCCTACCATGGCAGGGGTTTGGAACTAAATGATCTTTCAGGTCCCTTCCAGCCCTGACCATTCTATGATTCTATGATTTTCCATTTTTCCCCCAACGTACAGCTGGGGGAGCAGAGGAGCAGATGCGGAGGAAATAACTCTCAACTTCTGTGATCACCCAGTTGATAAATAGAAGCAGGCTGCTGCGAAGTTAGATCCATGCAGTGGGTAGAGGATCAGGGAAGCAAAAGCACAGTAGGAAGGAGGAAGGAGAGAAAGATGACGTGTTTTGCTGAGCATCACACCTTGGGAGAGCCCTGCAACAGCTGTGAGTCCTGCTAATGCTGCACACCGGCCAGCAGCGAGGGCAGAAGGTAAGGTGCACAGAATCAGTTTTCAGGAAACCTTTTGGTTTTCAAGAAACCTTTTCCCTGCAGATGTCAGTTTTCTGCATCTGAGGAAGTGAGTAGGCAGCAAATTTGCTGTCCTGCCACCGTCGCTGTGTGCTAGTGAGCTGGCACGGGGCTAGGCCGCAAGGTGCCAGGGGCACGGCAGGAATGGTGTGTGCAGTCGCGAAGAGGGTGCCCAGTGCAAGGGGAGTTACGGTAGCAAGGGGCAAGGGGGGTAGGGGCTATTTGCAAAGGACATGGGACCACACTGGGGACACCGTCACTCACAGTGGAGAGGGTGGGTTCACCTCATTGGTGCAAGGCTGGGTGGGTTCACCACATCAGTGGTGCAAGGCTGGGTAGTCAGGGACAATGGTTGTCTTGGATGCGTCTCCGGTAGCTTCTGTTCAGAGTTCAGGAAGACAGGTTGTGCCACTGTGTAGCATGGTGCTGTCCTCAAAGCTGGCATGCGGAAATAGTAGGGAAACATATGTTCTCTGGGCAGGAGAAAAGCAACTTGCAAAGCTATATGATCTCCGTGCCAAGTTAGAGCTCTAATTGGCACAAAAATTATCTTTACTAACACCTGCCAGTGAGTGTAGCATTGCAAAATTAGTAGTCAGAGAGCGAATGAATTCCTTAGAGCACAACGGAAAAAACATTTCCTCTTGTAGATTTTGGTGTAGCATGGTATCTTGGCTGCTCCAAAGGCAAGGGCATTAGTGAAACCAAGAGCCAGAACCATGACACCCTGCTATATTTCAGGTGTGAGCCTTGACAGTAAAAGCACTCTCCCTCAAACTGAGACACCTGACTGAAGCTAGACAGCTTTTTCCTGCTTAGCCCTGACAGTGGGAGCAAAAGAGGGATCTTCCACACCCTTAACTTTTCCATAATCTGCTCTTTTGCAACTGTTCATGGATGACGCTAAGCATGCTCCCACAGGTGAATCCTGTTGGGTCCTGCACTTGGGGAGGAAGAACCCCAGGCACAGGTTAAGGGCTGATCTGCTGCAAAGCAGCTCTGTGGAAAAAGACCTAGGAGTCCTGGTAGACAATAGGTTGACCATGAGCCAGCAGTGTGCCCTCATGGACAAGAAAGACAATGGCATCCTGGGGTTTATCAAGAAAAGTGTGGCCAGCAGGTCGAGGGAGGTTCTCCTCCCCCTCTGCTCTGCACTGGTGAGGTCTCACCTGGAATATTGTGTGCAGTTCTGGCCTCCCTGGTTCAAGAAAGACAGGGAGCTACTGGAGAGGGTACAAAAGAGGACTAAGATGATGATTAGTGGACTAGAACATCTCTCTTACGAAGAGAGACTTGGAATTTGGGACTTTTTAGCCTAGAGAAGACTGAGGGAGGATCTTAACAATGCTTACAAATAGTTGAGGCATGGGTGTCAAAAGGATGGGATCAGTCTTTTATGAGTGGTACCCAGTGACAGGACAAGAGGCAACAGGCACAAACTTGAATATAGGAAGTTCCCCCTAAACACGAGGAGGAACTTTACTGTGAGGGTGACAGGCTGCCCAGACAGGTTGTGGAGTCTCCCTCTCTGGAGATATTCAAAACCTGTCTGGATGCTGTCCTGTGCAGCCTGCTCCAGGACATCCTGCTCTGACAGGAGAGGTTGGACTAGATGATCTCCAGAGGTCCCTTCCAACCCTGATCATTCTGTGATTCTGTGAAATCAGGTTTCTGAACTTTCTGCTTTTCGGGTGCTAGAAAACCCTCAAGGCTGTTTTGCTTCTGTGGCAAGCCAGCATCCAGCAAAGCAACTCCCCAAGGGTGGCTGAGACATCGCAGACATCACCCTGACCCTTCCCCAAAGTGATCCCTGTTGCAGTTTGAATGCTGAAGGCTTCTTCTTTAGGCTGACCCAGCCAGCTGCTTTGAGGCCTGGGTTGTGAGGGACCAGTAAGGTCTCAACACCTGTGTCTGCCTTGAAGCAAACAGGTTTCATTCTTGAACTTAGACCAGACATTCCCAAAAACGCAGTGTGCAAGGCCTGGGCCCATCTGTGAGGATACACATGTACTTTTGACTGTAAAGCAGCACTCTAAGGCTTCTAACTCCCTGATAGCTAAGCTTCGGTTTGCTCATTTACTGCAGTTTCAGTGGTATCCCCAGTCCTGAGGTGGTCAAGGTCACAAACCCCACACCATGTGAAGTAGAATTACAGCGCTGCACTGTCCCAAATGGAGGAAAAATTCATCATAAAGAAGGACATCTCAGTGACAGGCAGCCTCAGGGGAGCCCTGACATGGGACCTGGCAGGAAGCTGGGCGCAGCAGTGCTTTCTTAGGGTTTGACCAGGGGCCATTTAGGTGAAGTACAGCTTGTCCATGGCTCCAGAATAAGAAGACCTGTAAATTGTTCAGGTATATTTTTTTTTCTCTGTCTTTTGGGGTCTTTTTGTTTCCTGGGGACCAAGGCAGGTGCATAGTCCAAGCTCACTCTGACAGAAGTCTGATCCCATTTGTACCAGAACTCCCCGCCCTCATGCGTGTACCAGGTGCTTGAGTGGTTACTCAAGGCCTCTCACATGGGGATACTGGCAGGACATCAGCAGGTCTCAGCACAAAGGGAAGAACAGAAGAATAAGGAATTGGGTCTATCAAATGTACTCTAGAAAGTAACATCTTAGACTTAAGGGAAGCAGCAGTCATTCAGTCATTTAACACATTCATAAAGAAGGATGCTCAGTTCCTGGAAGACTATTTTAGTCACCCGTAGAGGAGCTTATGTAGGCTTTTTTCCCTTTTTTCTGAAACACATGCAAAATTACAGCTTTCCAGCAGTAAAAGGTACTGGGGGGACTCCTGGAAATGCTTGTATTTTGTGTTTCTTTTTCTTTTTTTTTTTTTCTTTTCCTTCATCCCGAAGAACAACATCACAGACCAGAGCACCTGTTCCAGAGTGGGCTTGAGGACGGCCATGCCGGTGGCTGGGGGCTCTGCACACATAGCAGCCCACCACCCGGGGAAGCAGATGAGTGGCAGGTCTGCCTTCCATGGGAGGGTGCCAGGTGGGAGGTCTGCCCCTGGGACTGTTCCTCAGAGCCCTTTTCGGGAGCTGTCTGGACTCTGCCCAGCTCCAGCTGGCATAGAATTACTGGGGACCTAATTACAACAACCCGGTGACAGCCCAGCAAGAGGAGTCCCTCATTAAACGTGATGGCCTGGGTGCCACGGCTGGCGCTGGAAGCCCTTAAATGGCTATTGCTGGAAGCAGAGCCTGCATACCAGGGGAAAGATCACTTTATAAATTTGCTAGTTCTTACATTCTTTCTCCAAGCATCTGTTACCACTCGCTGCCAAAGACAGGATATTGGATCCTTAGCTTGGCTCAGTGCAGCCAATCTTCTGGTTTTATGGCTGGGTCTGTAACAGCAGCTAAAAGAAAAACTTTTGAATTCTTGAATGGAAAAAAAATATATCCTTTACTATTATTCATGCCTTTTTTCTTTTCTTTTGTTGGTTTGGTTTTTTTTTGGCTCCTGGGGTATTAAGCAATACAAGGGAGATGCATCAGTATTGATCAGCACAGTCCCACTGGTAGTATTTGTTTTCTATTTTCCATCATATTATAATAACGTTTCATGTAAGTAAAATTTATATATATTGAAATCTTACACAAAGTATAAGGCATTGCATAAAGCAGAAGCCTTCTCTGCTACTGTTAGTTGTACTGTGGTGAACAATAGCTCTCGCATTGTGCAGCACATCCTGGGAAAGCTTTTTGCCTTTTTACTTTGATGAGATGGAATAAAGAACAGGTCAAGCCAGCAGAAATCTGTCTGGTCTAAAAATAAAACAAAAGGCCTAAAAAAAAACCTGCACAGTGCCCAGGGACCTTTGAGAGGGTCTATTCGGGGACTGAATGCGTGGCCTCCCGATTTCATAAACATGATTCTCCTTCTCTTGACTCACCTTCCTTTGCAAGTTTTAGAAGCCTTGTCATGAAGCCAGTTTGGTGATTTGTGGGTGCCAATGGCTCATCTTCATACCTGGTGTGTCCAGAGCTTATCCAAGCACATGCAGTTGGTTCCCTCTGGGTTGAATCCTTCCTCTGGCTTTAGTGTCCAAATCCTGCTCTCCTTCGACACACGTGCTCATCTGGGGCACCCCTTCACTGATTACCTCCTCTTGGGTGTGATGTTTCCCAGAAGCAGCAAAGTACATGATCATAGGGATAATACATCCGGAGCTTCTCTGGCAGGAGCTCCTGCAGTAGTGGTGAGCTTTCGCTACACTGACTTGCAATTAGCATTTCGTTCCTAGTGTCAAAAATAACCAAAACTGACCTGAAGTCACTCCAGCAGTTTTTTAATTGCTGCTCTTCTCCTGGGAATCTCCGTTAGCAACAATAGACAAAACAACAATACAGCATAAAAGCAGATTTTAATTTCATTTTTATTATTTCACAGTGCTGCTTCCTACTGATGTGGGGCACTGCAGGACATGTAAACATAGATGCAATATGAGCCACCAAACAAAGCCCTGACCACCTGTTCTTTTGCTGGGACAAATGATGAAAAAGTCCAGTTAAAGCAAACTTTAAAGTAGGTTTACTTTTAAATTACTCTGACTTTGCAGAGCCAAGCCTTTCAGGCTCCAAATAATTATTTCAGCATCTCCTTGTTTTCAGAGCAAGCCCTCCTCACCAAGAATGGTCTCTTTTTTTCTATATTTACCTGGGAGCAACATGAAAATAATGCTTTCTGTTTGAAGGCTCCCGCTAAGCTCAGGTCTCCTTGATGCTCAAAAAATATGCAGAAAGAGGCAATCTTTGCCTGAAGGACTTTAAGGCCCAGAATCTTTAAGGTCTTGTGAAGAAAAGCCTGGGGCCACACCTTTGTAGACATGGAGAGCCTCAACTCCAGCAGGAACTGAGTATTTTGGAAAATGCTGTTGTAGGGACGTGCCTGGCCCTACATTGCCTTTGTGCACCCAAGCATTGGGGAAGGTACTTGTCAAAGATGCCTGTGTGAGGCAGCCTTGCAGGTCTCCTGTGCCCATAATCAAAACCCCCAGCAACACCCATGCTCTGCTTGCGTGTGCCAGGCACTAGGACTTCTGCAGCTGCCTCTTGGCACCCTGTGACTTAGGATCTCTCCAGGAGCTGGGTTTCAGGATACTTCAGGAGAGCTTGCCTGTTTTTCCCAAATGCCAGAAGTGTTCCTGCTCTATCAAAATGTGTGGTAACACTCCCAGCCCCTTAGACATCTTGCTCCTGTCCACTTCTACAGAAGACCCACTTTCAACTACATATTGCCTTCCCCATTAAACAAAAGTCCAAGGGCAGACTTTCATCATGGGATCCAACATGGCAGTATGACCCCACTGTGTAAATCCAGCCACATGCAAACTATTCATAAACAACATGAGCCATCTTGTAAGATGTCCTTCAGTGAGATGCAGCAACGTGAAACATGAAAGCTTAATCAACTCCTGAACTCCAGAAAGAAAACTGCTTTGCATCTATGCATAAATTCTTTCCCATACTTAAGATGAGACTTCCAGTTGGAGTGGTCCATTCCTCAAAGATGGAGTCCTGGGTCCTGGCATTGGATCAGAAATTGCAGAGATGGGATCAGGAAAGCCAAGGCGCAGATGGAACTGAACTTGGCGAGGGATGTTAAAAACAACAAGAAGGGATTTTACAGGTACATTGGCCAGAAGAGACAGGCCAAAGAGAACATACCCCCCTTGGTAAATGAGAAAGGAGAATTGGCTGCAGCTGATGAGGAGAAGGCTGAGGTACTGAATGAGTTCTTTGCCTTGGTCTTCTCTGGCAGCCAGGATTCTCATAATTCTCAAATCCCAGAACCTTGCATCCCTAGAACTCTAGGTGGGAATTGGGGGAGTAAGTCCCCCCCCACTGTAAGAACAGAGCAAGTCCAAGGCCATCTCATGAGACTGAATGTCT
>VZTU01034176.1:44164-78232 GCA_013400835.1 Zapornia atra | reverse complement strand
ATGGGATAATGATTCACTAACTGACCTAGTGGTTATGCTTCAAAAGCCATCACCTGTTAACACTTGAACCTATGGCAAGAGCAGCTGTTTGGACACTTAATTATGTATTTGTTAGCCTCAGCACATACTAAAAGCAGTTCTAAAACTTCATTTACACAGACCTTCGGATTACTACCCGTGTTCTGTATGAAACCAATTACCCCTGAACCACCTGAAAATATTTCTAACTCGCCGCTCTACTTACAAATGTAGAAACACCTCCAATCTTATGGCACGTCTTAAAAAATTCCCCCTGTATTAATTTGATTTCCCTATCCTGTTCTCTTGCAGATGGCATTTTTGAGAGACTTTCCACTTTTCCTAGAGCTCTAGGCCCTCTCTGTATTAGGAAAAGGATGTCTGTTCGCTGCCTACAAGACCTGAAATACTAATTACCTAGGATGTTTTGATTGCAGAGCAGGTATAATCTTTAGGGCTTGAAAACTGCTACAAATTACTCTATATAACTTGCTCTTCAGGAACTGGTGTACATAGTCCTTCCCACACTCCAATAAACCTGAAATACCTTAACCCTCACTGAGGGAAGATGACAACTCTCAGTTTGCCAGGTACATGCTACAGGTACTGTCAGAGTAAGAAGTGCAGCATCCCTTTTGCATGCCACACAGGTTACCTATCCAGTATTATTCATGACACAAAAATTCAAATTTAGCATTCTCTTCCCTCCTTCTCTAAACCAATAAATTAGATAAAAGAATATAGTTCCTTAGGCTATTCCAAAAGAATACACCATTACATGTTTCATTACTAGGAGCAGTTTATAATGTCTTTACTTTTCAAATATACCCTGAAATATTATTTCAAACATGTTTTCCAAATACATACTTTCAGTGTATAAATATGGATTAACCAACTTAATTTCTTATGAACACATTTAGTATGTAGTATTTGATATACAGACAAGTTTTTCATGTGCATATAAAGAGATATGCACACGCAAGCACATATATATATATGTATCTGTATATATACAGATACACATGTGCTGATATTGAGAGCACTACCTTATAGCATGCAGCAATGCTATTACTTCAGTTTTAATGATTTCTAAGATTTAAGGGATATTTTAATATGCCACAATGCATCTTGCAACAGTATAATGCACAGCTGGCCCAGAGTCAGATAAAACCAAGAAATTTCAGGCCAACTACAGGTATCTAAAATGTATGTAGTATGTGCATTAGTATACAGACACTAATGAGAGCAAACGGGACAGCAAAAGCCTTAGTTCTAAATTTCCTTGCTTTTTAGCTCATACAAGTCTGAAATAGTATTTCTACTTGGAGGGGGAGCAGTGTTTTGTTGGTTTGTTTTTTGATTTGCCAGTTTCAGTCAAATTTCACAATGGAAAATGCAGGTTCTGACCACGGTTGTTATTAAAATGGGTTGTAAGCACATGTGGGCACCTTCTTAATCACTGTTGGGAAGAAAAAAAATGAATCCCCTCTTCACAGAAGTTACTTCATCTCAAGTTTGGGTAGGAGAGGAAGACTATGGGAAACAGACTATCCTAAATAGGCCAAAGTTGTAAGGAATTTTTAAACGGTGTTGTTGCTTTAAGTGAACCCAGAGGACGCAGGTTTCTTCTGTAACAAGGAAGAGCTTCATTACCTCTGTGAACATACAGAGATGCACACATTTGGCACAGATACAGGAGTTAACATTTCAAAACTACTACAGGAGCAACACAGAAATCTGAAGTTGATTTCAGCAGAAAGGTTAAAAGATAAACATTTATAAATATCCAGAAGAAGAACAACCCAGGGAAAGCTAACAGGAATTAACATCCTTGCTTCCATAAATAGCAGGTAACAACTCTTTACAGAAACATAAATATGCACCAATCTTAACTCATCCTCCATGTAAGTAGAGCAGAAAAACCACCGCATTCTTCAAATAAGATTTACACCTGCTTTGCACTCCTTCATACTGAATTGCTCTTAAAACATTGTATTTGCAGCTGTATATCACGTTTCAAGTAGAAGAGACCCTAAATGATGCAACGAAATAACCAGAATGTGTTGGGTTCAATACTCTTTTCTCAGTAGTGCCAGGCACACAAAGAGATCATTAGCATACTGCCAGTGGCACAGTAGCTCAATCAGCAGCAATGTACTTGTAGTGAGTGATTAATTATTGATTTTTTACATATTTCCATTATGGGTATTTTTAAGAGGACTCATTTAATAATTTATTTAACAGAAATACAAAGATGGGGAAAAAAAGTGCCAAATGAGAATCCAAGGCCAGTCAAAATATCCAGTATCAAATCTGATGAATGGTCCCTGCCAGCACTAAAACTCTCACATAAATTGAGACACGTTGTTAGTTTTTTTTCAACACTCAGCAAGCAAACTATACTGCTTTACATAATGTACTATCCAAATTTGAGGTAACCAACACATTCCTTTAAATAAGAAAAAGAAAAAAAAAAAGAACTTTTGAATAAGAGCAATGTTACTCTTAGGACCTTTACACACCTCCGTCTCTCCCTGACCTCTGATGTTGAGGACACAGTGCCAGAAGTAGCTGTAGTCATGGCTGTGGTAGTGGCTGTAGCATTTACAACAGATGGAGCAACAGGAACGGTCACTGCTGTAGGAACACTGTCCTTGTCTTTCTCAGTACTATCCTCAGCCCACAAACGATTTGAGGTACTACAGCATAACAAGCAGCAACACAAAAAAAGAGAAAAGGAAACAGCTAAACAATGAAAGCACTTTACTAAACAACTAATAACATATAAATTGAGGGATGGATTTTTTTTTAAAGCAAACTGAGAAATGTCTCTACTATGAAAGCTCAGCTTGAGCTATCATATTGAATAAATTAAGAATTGAACAGTTCACAATAATTGAACTTTTATTCTTCACACCCTTCTAACAATGGATTTATTCTTTTATGCCAACATGGCTGTCACTTTACAGTAGAAAGCCATTCACGATTACTGAGCCAAATTGTTATATAGAAAGTGAAACAAATTTAGCAGGAAAGTGAAAAAATCCAGAACCCCAGGATCTACTAAACAAAAACGCATGCACGTACATAAGCACACAGTACACCTGACAAAAAAAAGGAAAGCAAAGAAGTGTGCTGGTGCCATTACCTGCTTTGTACACCTGCTGAAGTAGAACCCGTTGTACTCTTTGTAGTAGTGTTTGTGCTGGCAGGCAGTGTTTTCTGAAGACCAGCAGAAGAGGTAACTGTTGATGCAGTACTTGGAACATTAGAACTAATCAAATCGTCTTGTCTTCTACCAAAGGAGCCACTGAAGGAGAGACACGCACAACAAATGCACCGTGTTACTTGTCTTTGCTCATGGAAATATCAGAAAGCTGTGAGCGTTCCGTTCAATGTTTGCCCAGGTATTCTGTATCTCAGCTGCATCTGGGGAACTTCTGGGACAAAAGTAGCATTTTCAAAGGCCATTTTCTTCACTATTTCCTGGACCAGAACTCGTAATGTAGGACTTCAGAGGGCAGCAGAAGAATCCCTTAGTCCCGACCGTTCCTCCGCAAGAAGAGGAGAGATGAAGAGTGGAATCTCACTGGTTTCTGTATAACTGTCTAGATCACATCTAATGAAGTATTCATATAGGGCACCTAATGTCCCATTTTTAAGCTGCTGTTTCACCCACACTGAATACCTCAGAAAATGCAGAATTTTATTCCACAGCTTGTCAGAAAAGAAAATGTCATCAATATCACTCCTCTTACAATTTTCAACCAATTAAAAGTACTGCTTTTTTTTTTTTTTTTAAACTTTAATCATTCCCAGAGAGATTAACCTCCCACTCATGCTCTTCTCTTGCTCTTCAAGTTGTAAAAAAGATCCAGACCACATTTTTATTCGTTGGTTCTGGCTGAACAAATCTGGCATTACCAAGTCAGGATGTTTGCCCATGACTAAACCTCAGAATCCAGAGTTAGGACAGACAGAACATGACAGGACTAGCTGCAAAAGATTTAAGGAAAGATGCTTTGGCATTCTGCAATTGACCATTCTTCCTACTGCTATCGATTCTAAAATGATAAAGAAAAAGTATTTGTGCAAGAACAATGAAGAAAATCGATCATTAAAGCACCACATGCAATTTTAAAGTCACCAGGACGTTTTGTCTGAAGACCAGAGCATATTGACAAAAGCTAGCATTCAAAGATTGTTCTCATGTATCAACTGCTGATATTTTCTATCCAGAACAGGAAACCTATGAAACATCCTTCCTAAACCTAAAGCCAGGAATGTTGAGTTTCCTTTTTCAGGCAGGAGATTACCAAAGATGTGAGATGTGTTACGCTGTACGGAAGAGCCTGGCTACACGCCACTGACAACATCAACATCAAGACCAAAAGAAGGTAAGCACCCACCACCATGCACATCATCAGCACGTACCAACGTGCAGCTTAGGCACCCAGATGACAGACAGCCTTCACTGCAGTAAAGTTAATCATGTGTTTATTTGCAAGATACAATTCCTTTTGAGAAAATCCTGCAAGGTAGGAACCACACACACCTGGAAACTATTTCTGATGGCTCATCACTTCCTCACATTCGAGTTAGCTTTACTTTTGCCTTCTCTGCTGCTCATATACTCAAGGTAGGTGTGGCTATGATCTACCATTATGTAGAGCAGCTCAAGACCTCTGATACTGTCAATGCAAAACCGAAATTCAGAGACAGTATTTCTCCCCTTTTCAGATGCCAAACAGAATTTCTTCTATTTCAACATTTAAAATCGTTATCTTTGGCTACTGAGCTAACCTGGCAACAGATAAATGAACCTCTAACTGCAATAAACAATAGGAAAAAGGAATCATATAATTTCAATTATATAGCAGTAGCTACAACACTCTAAGCTAGTAAAAATGGTGTATAGCTTTAAAATCAGAACAAGCATTGCATCACAATTATTCTGAACAGTATTTTAACATGTCACCATTCAATTTTAAACTGTCCTTATAAAGTCATTCAGTACTTCATTTATTTCTTTTAATTTGGAAATTTTGATTAAAAAAAAAAAAAAAAGACAAGAGAAAATCCCACACCTTCTTTGATAACTTGTGTTTAATGATGTAGGACCTTCATTCAAACTGTTTTTCTTGACATCTTCCTCCCATTTTCTCCTAGTGTAGGAACTGCCGCCACGTATTGAGCTAGCAGATGAGTCCCTGTAAAAACCATTTTATTTAATAAACATAACCATGCAGAACAGCACAAAATTACCTTTCTCCACAACTGTTTTCAAGCTCCCATGGAAAAACACATTCATACCGACACTGCTAGAAAAGTAATAAAGAGGTAGCATCAAAAGAAAAACTGCTACAGAAGACTTAACATGAAATCAACCATCAGCTTTTATCTGTGACCACTGCTGGCTTTGTTTTTCTCAAAAAGGAAAAAGAGGATTTTCTGTCTGCTCCTGAGATTATCCAGTGCAGTAAAGGGAAAAGCACCATGGGTTTTTTTTCTTTTTCTGGAATTTGATTTCATGGGTTTTTTCATTCTTGGATGTTGTAAGAAGTTCAAAAGCTGAGTAGCCTTTATAACTCATGATACGGTAGACTAGTGTAAACAGGCCTGCAGTAGCCATTCCTGAGTGGCCTGCCACACATCACTAGCTGACATTACTTTATACATAAGGAATTTCCAGCTGGTTGCTGCAGTTTATAGCAGTAAGAAACAACCTTGCAAAGATCCACCAAGAAAAACTACTCTGAAAACTGATAGGCAAAAATCTGAATTTCTAATAAGACTGTCAGCTTGAGATTTGAAGGAAAAGCTAGATGGAAGACAAGCATGCCTTTCACAAACTATATGTAAAAGGCAACCAGGTGTGTGAGAGAAAATAAACCAAAATTCTGTAAAGATAGATAATTCTGGCCTTCAGGACATACCTCTTTTTGCATAAAACTGTACAGTAACACCTCTGCAATCAAGAACACCCTTAGAAAAGGGTAAGACATGAGCCAGTGCAGTTATCTTTTACCACCAAAGAGAAACATAAATAGATGTCACCTACCACAGAAAGGTCCTGTAGCATAACAGATTTTTAGTAATTACTGAAATTAAGTTTCTCTTCACCACCACTTTTGCTGCAGCATTGGCTACTTGACTGAGACTGGATGCATGAGATCTGTTACTCTAAAAGCCCAGCTAGGATTCATCCTGGAAGTCCTTTCCATTACTCACAGCAAGTAGCATGTTAGCTGGATTACACTTACATCATCGATAAGTTAGACAAGCAAGTGTTCAGACAGGTAGAACAAGAACTCAGCATTAAGCTATGCAACAAGCACAGAGACCTGGGAGAAAGGCAGAAACCTTAATAAATTATTAAGGTGCTTGTAGGGCAGATGGTTAAATTCCATGAGTAAAGAAGGTCAAAAATCTCTTACGGCTTCAAGTAAGTAAGCTGGGATGTCTGCCACATTGCACTAGGCAAAGTATTGATGCCTAAACAGGCTGAACTTCGTGTACCAGAGAAACACCAAGGAATACAAAAGTTCTCAGGTCAATTGTTTGGTCAACACTGGGACTAAAAAGTCTGATGACCTCAGTTCACCTGATGCACAAGAGATAAAATATGCTATTGTTGATACTTGGTTTTGGAACTGCGTCGAAGAATAAGCCACAACATTTAAGACTGGCACGTCAAGGACACACATAAACCTCAACATAAAATTTAATCCCTTTGTTACAACGAATAACAGCTTCTAAGAAATAAAATTGCAATGAAATCCAAATCTTAAGGTATTATCTAGTTAAGACACTTTGGAGAACAAGAGTTTTTGAGAAGATGTCAAAAGAAAAAAAAGAGAAGAAAATAATCTCTTAGAAACAACCCAAAAAGTCACTAATAAAAATTCAGCCTCAAAGAACATAGCACTCCAGAGAATGATAAGCACAAAGAGACTTCAAACTGTTCTGTTAGAGAAATACAGATTTAAAAAATCTGGCCAAGAAACATGAGAGAAGCTAACAAACCAAGCTGAATTTCAGAGGAGCATGAGACCTGGAACATCCTTGTTTCGAAACAGAATTTGTCACCCTGAAAGTAAATTTAGGCAACAGCATGCCACAACTGTAAGGATTTATCTTGCATTTGTGCTGAAATGAACCATTCTCAAAAGCAGCACCAAAGAAGCTCCTCTTCAGACCTAAGGAGATTGATTGGCCACATAGGCAATGACTGCAACAATATGTTTTGAGCAAGGAGAGGGTTTTCTGTTCAGGTCAACCACCATTCAGCAGCTCTAGATACAATCCGACAGAAACAAGACATTAGGGAGACTTCTAAGTTTTGTAGTATGCATTCTATATTAACTCAAGAAAGTGTCTGAAGAGAAACTCAATAAAGTAGAGAAGTGAAAAACAGGAAAGTTCTGACAACGTAAATATACCATGAAAATACCCCAAATCCTAACAGGGAACAAAGCCTATGCACATAAACTTCTTTCTTTTATACTGAAAGGTACAGAAGAAATATCAGGAAAGAAAGTAAAAATCTTCAAATGATGATGAAAGGTTGACATGTAAATAAGAAAAACAGAAGATCTGCTTTTGTAATTTAGCTATCATTTTGTAAATCCTTGCTGCTCGATACTGTTTTAAGCAAAGCCTGTAAAAAACACAGCATTTTTATTATCAGAACTAATATTGGAGCCCAGTAGCAGCACTCCATGGCTCAAGATAAAGCAATAAAATGGTTTATGACTTCCTATTTTGGATTTTATATATTTTCTCCCCCAAGATGACAACACTCATTGTCTAGTTCTGCTCTTGTCATATAATAATTTTGATTTAAAAATGGTCATTATAATGCAACAAGATCAAAACCCTTCAGGTATTGGATAATAAGCTACCATAATCCATAGAGCAGGATAATGCTATGAATTAGCATTGTTGTAAAAAATCCACTGTAAAACCAAGTAATTTTATATTTAACAGAATTTAGACATTTAGACATTTAGAAGTCACCTGTTTTCTTTTTCATCAATGTCAGAGGTACTGGCCAGTCGTCTTGGTATTGTTGGTGCAACATATGCAAGTCGAGTTCCTTTTCCATCTTTCTCCTAAAAGACACACATTTTTTACTACGTGTTGCTATTGCCCATTATACTGCTATTGGCTGGAAAATCGTCATTATGACAACTACGGCTGTAGTTACTGTGACCTGGTTATAGTAATGTGTTTTAAGCTTTTGTTGAATATCATAATTATCACAGGCAAAGGAAACTGTGCCTTCATTCCAGTGAGGCAAATGACTTGATTTCTGTTTTTTTTCTGCTTTGCTGCAGTACAATCCCAACACTGACTACTGAAAACAACTGTGTTGGTATTTTTATAGAGTATGGCAAGGCATGATTCTTAATCCTGAAAACTTTTAAACATCCGTAATCGTAACAGAACCAGAAGTTCTATGCTGTTGTAAAACCTTTTCCAAACTGGCCCTTCATTTGCTTTAGTGCATTCATGCTTAACTATACAACTAAGTATTTGTAAATAAAAAATTAATATAGAATACAAAAAGAGACTCCTTTTTCCTAAGACTGTCTCAACATCACTCTCCAAGTGATGCTGAAGCTATCAAACTTCTTACCTCCCTTCTCTGTAAAACTACTGCTAGCATTGCAAGTCCCAAAAAGGGAAAAGCCCCAGACCTGTGGATGTCAGGTCACCAGATAAGGAGATAAATACATACACTTTTAAAGAGAATACGCGGAAGCTGCACCATTTAACTTTCATAGATGTGTGGAACAGTCTACAAAGAACATCTTACTTCTGCAACACATCATAAACATCTCTACTAAGTAGACCTCAAAACGTTGCTTCACACTGAAACAATTACCTTGTCTTTGTTGTCCAATGAAGAGGAAAGTCTAGGACTTGAAGCAGAACGCATAACACCTGCAGAGTCCTTTTCTTTCTGAGCTTCTTTGGAAGCAGTAATCTCTGCAAGTGCCCCATAACTACCAGTTTTTCTAAGACCTAACCTCCACGAAGCAGGAGATTCATCTTTCCTTTCCTCTTCCTTGGGAGAAACCTTGGTTGTAGATGTTGGGAACTATAAAACACATGTAAATGAGTTTATTAATTGATATTGACTGTGGTAATTCACGCTCCTTGCGGAGATTTGAGAACACAACTGGTTTTAGTAATCATGGACGTGTCGAATTCATAGGGGAGTTGTGGTGAGAGACAACCTAGGCACTCTACTCTTGCATTAGTTAATGAGATAAGAAACATAAGTCTGGTCAAGATGTACTACTCCTCTAAAAGTTAGCTTAGAAAAACCCACGCTTTGTAATACACACTGTGATCATGAGATGCAAACTTAGAAACATGCAAATCCAGTATCAACATTTTGATTAAATATGTTATTTTTCAACTTGTAGTACACAAACCTGTGCACACCAGAACCTCACCATAGATTTTTCACCCTTATTGGGCACAAGAACAATGCCAGTTTTGCGCAAGCCCTGCCTCCATGATGCAGGATCTACTGACTCCATGACAGGCATGATAGGAGGAATGAAATCAGACTAAAGCCAATTAAGACAAGACAAAGATGAAGATTGAAAGAATGGAAAATAGAAACAAAAGGTTGTTTTAAAACCACGTAGTTTGTTCCTACATTTATGTTATGCAGCTTTTCATTACAGCACAAAATACCAAAAAGCAGTAACAGACTTAAAACCTTAGTAACAGATACATATTAAACAAAACACAGCCTGTTTAGCTAATTCAGGGACAGAATTACAGTTTGCATAGAAGAGGACAGCAAAGCCTGTTGACCTAACAAAGTCTATGGCCTAAATCCTCATATGGTTAAGAATACTGGAAGACTCACACTAACATAAGAACTTCTTAGCGTATTTCGTTCCCTTAATCACACCCCACGCTAGCTTAGCTATCAAACCCATACCTTCACTCCCAAACTCACCTTATTTCAGCACTCTCAAACAGAAAGCAGCATTACTGAACGCCATATAGACTAACCCAAAATTAAGCTTAGTACACTACATCGGCACCACTCGTGAGCAGCACGCGGTTTGGCCATCTATGGCGTAACAGCAGGAAAGCAGCTGCAGTAGCACCGATGGTGCAAACCTGGAAAGGCAGGTGCAGGATCACACATCAAGTGCTGTTTTACCTTCATTTCTAAAAGCAGCTTAAAGCCTTTTTGTTCATTGATATGAGCTGCAACCGTTCCTCTAGATCACACGTACATGCCATGTTACAAGATGATCAGTCCTGATATAAATGTGCATTTATTTTGTAGTTACAGAAGGCCCTGAATTTTTCAGATACAGCATTGGAAAGAGAACTACAGTTTACATATAACCGGCATTTTACCTTTAAGACCATTAATTACTGCATAATAAAAGTAGAACAAACTAAATACCAGTGTATTAAATTTATAAAAGGTTATTATTCAGCTAAAATTACATTTTTTTCTTCTTATTAAAAAGTGTCGTCTGCCCACCTGTCCACCCACCTCCCCTCCAAATATGGTCATTTAATCACATAAAATACTACATCTATTTGATCATTTAACTCTGGAACATCAGGTCACACCCCAGCTAGCAACAATTTGGTAACATCCTATTTCTAAAGGTCATGTAGCTTAAAAAGGATTTTGCATAATATGAAATAAATTGATTGGAAGGCAATGCTAGGAATCTTACTTCAAAATGATAAGAAAAAATAGAGTGTTTGAAGAGTTAAATATCTTAGAATTTCCAGCATGCAATGACAATTAAGTGCAGTACAAAACACTAGGTGGAGAGCACATTAGTTAAACTGCCTGTCACAAATGCTTATATTATTGAAGTGATTTAAAAAATTAAACTGCATAAAGTAGGCCTATTTCCTTGCAGTAAAATTCACACTGTATTTGAATTCATTCCAGTTAGGTACAGTTAGCAAACCAGCAATTATTCACAATATCTTCCCTCCCTCATGCATTTGTTATAGCCTGTGTGGAGAACTTGAGTTCTGCAGCTCCTGAGCAATACAAATGCAGCTCCCATGACGGAGAACTGTAATTTCTTACTGAGCCAGCAGGAACTGTTTAGATTAATGTCACAAAATCAGCATGGAATCTACCTGTCTGCCCAGCCACAAGGCTCAGCGAGGGGAAACAGTAGCCATTCCTGATGGTGAGCCATGCCCACAATTCCCCTTTTGCTGTCATGGGTTTTTTTTTAAAACAGTCTTGTGCACATCAGTCACATTTTTGTCAAGCAGCTCTTAGGATCAGGAAGGTTGGCCTAACCCTGTTGGTACTGTATCACTAAACATGATGTAGGTGGGCAATATATTCCCTGCATCATTTAACCGTACTTTGTAAGATGAATCGTCATAGGTTCTACTGTGAACAGGAAAGTGTAACTCCAATAAGCTCCTGGGAGTTAAATACAACACCTACTATTCACCCAGCAGTATATCTTCTGTCTCTACTGTGACTTCAGTATATCATGGCTAGCATCCCTCCTAGATCAGCCTTTTAGGAACATTCTTTTCAATTAACCTTCCACATCAAGCTGTAAAATGCTTCCTGTACATAGTATGGCTTTGCTAGGTGTGCTTTTCACCTGTGCATTGATTAAATCATGAGTCCCGATACTCTCACTCTTCCAGGAGGTCCTGAACATACTGAAAGCAGGGTTGGGACCTACAGTACTTCCTACTTCTTCTATCAGGTATTATTTTCAACTTCTGGACCTAAGCATGATCTGACTGCTCCTAAGGACTACTGAAAGTACCTTAGTCACACATGCCTCCCATGTCTTAAGTGTGCAAAAGGCACACTATAACTGTAGTGTCTAAAAACTTTGGAGAAATCTGGCATAGCTAGGACTTTCAAATGATGAAGTTTAGCTTCAGAAAATCAAGAACTCCACTGTGCAACAATTTTGCTTTCTTTAAGAAGGAACTTATGCTTAGCTATTTCTGTATACAGTTTTAGATCCCTGTTCAGAATCAAAACCATTCAACATTTAAAAAACAGAAGACAGTTTCTGCATAAAACCAAAATATTTTCGCAATACGTGCCTATTTTCATCAATTCATTGGGTAACCCAATCCACTTTTTATACCAAAATCAAAACATGTATGTTTACACAGAAAAACAGAGATCTAAAATAACGAGAAAGGTATTTAATTTTACCTTCTTAACAGGTGATGCAGGTGCCCCTTGGCCACCAGCTACTGAAGGTGCCGTCACAGCTACCGATGCTGACTGTGTACTTGTATTTGCATTATTAGTTACAGCTGCCAAGGTTTTGGTCTTATCTGCAAAACATTTACATGATTTTAATTTCTAATTCACAATTTTTTCACTTCTACAACACAGAGCTGAATTTCTTTTGAACAAATCCAACAGTCCCCTTTCTGAAGAAAATGCTATTATTTATTCCTCAGTGGTTTTCCCCCTCGCTCATGCATGTAAGATTTTTTTGGGGTGTTAACTCAGCAAATGTTAAACACTCAGAGATGCGAAGACAGAACTGATAAATCATTTGGGTTGAAAGTGCCCTCAGGAGGTCACCTAATGCAACCTCCTACTCAAAGCAGGGTCAATATTGTATACAAACCAGGTTGCTCAGGGCTTGGATGAGTCAGGTCTTGAAAACCTCTAGAGACAGAGATTCTACAGCCTCGCCAGACAGGCTGTATTTTCATAGGTGGTTAATGACCATAAAAAATTAACAGCAGGAGGTACGTTGGCCTGTAGTAGTCAACATAAACTACAGAAGATGCTGATTGAAAGTAAAACATTTATTCTTGGATAACTGTGTATGTTGAGTGCAAAGAAATAATTAACTGCACAGAGAAGCCAGCCAGGGATTCTGGTCACGAAAGCAAGCTGAGGCAGGGACTCGCCTTTGAGAACTCTGATTTTCCATTCACTTCATTCCTTCTTTGTCCCTTGTTTTTCCTACCTAAGTTTCACTCAACCCTCTTCTGCTTTGTCCTTCCAGCCCACATTTCTTTCTTTGTCTGTGTACCTTAACCCCTCTTACACAAACAGACAAAAAATGTAATGGCTGCAAAACAAGAACCGTTATCACTGCACTTGTTTGAGCTTCCTAATCTTAGAGCTCACTTCTGCTTCACCTTTTCAAATTGTACATCCTTTGGAGCGGGACGCTACATTCTATCTGTGCAGCATGGAGCAACGTGGGGCTCAGTCGCTATTGGTTTTGGCTCTACTATAAGCATATCTTTATGTCAGGGCTACCCATACAGCAGAGGAGCAGTTACTTTACAAAGTATGCAATATTTTCATGTGGCATTCTCACAATTAACATTCAAATTCCACAAAGCACCAATCTATGACCGGAAATCATGTCAACAATGGTATTGCTGTTACACGCTCCTTCTAATGACACAGCTGAACAGATGTTTTGAATAATTACTTATGCAACAAACAGAAAAAAATCAGCTTACATGACTAACTGTACACTTAAAGTTCTTTTTAAACAGAAGTGAAAGTAAATGGTGGTAAACTTCTAGGTCATGATGACAAAAAGTGCAATAGGGCAATGCAGACTGACAGTATGATTTGAGATGATGCACAGGAAGAAATTTGCAAATGAGTAATACAGCTTTAAAATCTACAGAAAAAGTTATCAAGAGTGAAAGCAAGGAAGGGGAAAAAGGATTTTGTGAATTCTGAAATTATTTCAAAGACAGCAAGAACATAGTTGTATGCATAATTAGGCTAATATTGACTAACTTTCAAAAATACTACATTATCTCAAAGTTAGTTAAAACTCCTGAAAAAATTATTTTTCAGTTTGTTTCCCTGTTCTTTAGATGCCAGCTTCATATGCATGTTTCCTTTCTCGGTCTTGCAGACTGAAATGCATTTATTTTTAAACTGTATTCTAGCATAATCAATGCAACAGAATCTAAGTTTTCAGAAAGCATTTCAAATGCTTTCAAGTGACAGGAGATAGCACAAGGGGAAAGGGAATGAAGCTGTGCCAGGGCAGGTTCAGATTAGATGTTAGGAAAAAGTTCTTCACTGAAAGAGTTGTCAGGGCCTGGAACAGGCTGCCCAGGGAGGGGGTTGATTCACCATCCCTGGATGTGTTTAAAAGACGAGTAGATGAGGTGCTCAGGGATATGGTTTAGCAGAGGACAGGAATGGTTTGACTCAGTGATCTTAAAGGTCTTTTCCAACCTTGTGATTCTGTGAAGTATCCTATGAGATGAGAAATCACAGTGTCCAGTACCTCAGAATATTGAACACTGTTAAATTTTTTTAAAATCAGAAAGCTCCTTATAATCTTAAAATTTTTCACTCGAAAACTACATTCAGCTAAAGAATGGGAAAAAAGGAAAAGTACAAGCTTGGAATTTAGAGATGCAGCTCTACAGGGAAAAGCTTAAAGTCTAGCTTGCCAAATAAAGTATGATAAAGCCTTGTTGATATTAAAAACCCCAAAGTTTACATAAATTAATTCTTGTGTCAGAGTCAAATTTTCCTGGCACAAACTATCTACTGGTAACGAAGAGAACACAGTTACCAGAGTCATAAAGTTCAGGAGACATTACAGTTAGCTCAGTGCTTGAGAAATTACTACGTTATATATTACAAGTGTTTTGAGTTTATCCAAGCTCAGTCTCTGAAAACAAGGGATGCAAGTTCACCAAGGTGAAAGACTAATTACAAATCTTGACAGATGCTTTTTCTGGCTTAGCAATGAAATATTGGCTTATTTCAAACTAAAAAAAAAAAAAAAATTTAANAAAAATTAAACAGTAATAGACAGTTCATTTTCAAAACTTATGTCTGCCTACGTTAAATATTTGTGACATATTGGTTAGCTCTAAAATCCCTCTTTAGTCCTATCTTTTCAGGTGAAGAAATTTGAAAGAATGTTTTAAAAATGAGAACTGACAGCTCACCAAAAAGGATTACTCATTTTTAAAAAGTCTTAAGTATAAAATATCAACAAGAGCTTTCTAATGACATCTGTGTTTAAATATTGTATTATTGCACTGTAATTCTGAAATTCATTCTTGGGATTGAATATGCATCCTTAAATACAGATTGCCTGACATTCATTTTGTGATTTTTAAGAAAAGATGCTATTTTGCTCTCAGACCACTACTTGCTTTAAGACTCTGATCACTGTTCAAGAAAAAAAAACCCCACAAATTCCACTGAAGAGAGAATTATAGAGTAACATGTTTCTTTGCATAAAATTCTAAACATTCCTCTTTAAATCAAGATGTTCATGAAATAACTGTTAACATTAGAATAGCACCTTTAAAAGTTTATTTCAGTATACACTAAAAAGACATGAGCCATTACTTCATGAACACCCAAGCCAGTATTGCAGGCAACTAATTGGCAATTAGTTCAGGATGGCAAGAACAAATGAGGATGTTTGCACTTCTGCTGTTCCAATCTCTGTACCAGTTCCACAAGCGAACACTGCCGTGCAGCCTTCCTTTCTGATTTCATCTTCTAATTTCTTCAGTGTCTTCCAACAGGCTACTTAAGGCTTATATGATTCCAACTACTTCGTTAAAAGTATCGGTTGATAAACAGCCAGTAAAGTACGTTAATAGCTTTAACCTGAACACCACCAGTAAAGACATCTGATATCTTTGTTCTGACTTGACTTTAGACATACATAAACTTGCTATGAAATTACTGGAAGTTTAGTGAAATGCAGAAGCGTGATGCTTAACTCTGCATCACATAGTTTTAAATTAGTAAATCTATAAAGTAAAAACTTGAATACTCCACACAAGGTACCTGTCTCTGCTTCAGATTCTGAATCGTCATCTTCTTCCTCTTCACTAGAACAACTGGATTCATCCTTCTTTCCCTCTTCTTCCTCATCTGCTTTTTCTTGCTCCAGAGATTCTATACTAGATGCATTCTTTTCCTGCTCCATAATCAATGTCTCCTTACTGAAGTTGAAAAGAAAAGTACTTATGAAGTCCTCAAAAATTTACTAATGCCTGTCACGCAGGACTTGGTTCTCTTTTTTACTAAGAGTTTGTAAAGCTTCCTAGTTTACTTACTTTTTGAACGTTTTCTGTGTCTGATTATTATCCAGGTTGGCTGTGGATTCAATTAGGGGAGATTTCTTTTCCCGTTTTTCACTATGAAGCTTCAAAACATATAGAATGGTGCAATTAAATGGATTGAATGTTATCTGTGTGACAAAACTGCAAATGGATGGAAATCTTCTCTAACTACTGCAAACACCAGAACATGTATACACTTTCAAAATGTTAAAGTTCAGAGTTCTAAAATCTCAGAAACTGTTATTCCAAGGAAGTCGCCTATTCTATTCAGATCATAAAGTGCCCAATGGTTAAGGCAAGTGGAAGAGCACCTTCTTTCTTCCAAGGATTTTTGGTCACCATAATTGACTAAGCAAGGGCATAAAAGATCTTCTGAGATGACTGTGGCATTACCTGAATTGAATTTCCAAATCAAACCTTTGTTTTTAATCTATATGCTACTCTGAGCTGTATACCATAACCAAACGTATAATAAAGTGTAACATATATATGCACATAACTTCGTATGCGAAAGGCCTACCAGATTCTGCTTCTTTTGTAATTCTTCTAAATATCCTAGAATATCTTCATCTGCCACATCAAATGCTGTCTGCCCCTGAAGAAGGGGAAGAAGTAAAAAAACATAACTGTACAACAGAATTCAAATATAACCTATTACGATGCCTCATCACATGATGATGCAGATAAGGAGTACATTCAGAGAGAGAAATTAGTCTAAGCCAAGCTCTATTACAACCTGTTAGTCTGTCAGTACTTGAAAACAATTTTGCAGTATTATTTTTTTTAAAATAATTGAAACAGCAACAACTATACCTGATGAGTAAACATGTTTTTTAAGAGATAAAATCACGACTCCAATAAAATTTTGCTGTCATTTGGAGGAAAAAACCAACTATCAAGGAAAAGTAGATAAAAAGAATATGACTCTTACTTTACTAGCTCCAAACAACTATTCCAATGGCAGTTGCATGGATGGATTCTGAGCAGTTCAGCTAATTTTTAAAGGTGTTAGTTATTTAAGCAAGCTATTCTAAATTTAAGTAAGTCATGTTTTCACCTTTTAACAGTAGAACTGTATTTACATTTTACATTCTGTTTTAGAAAAGATCTCAAACACCATTCATTCTTATTTTCCCTTAGTATATGATTTCCATGGGAGATGTACTTGAATGAACAGGTCATCATGTAATTCATTGACACAGAGTCAGCTGGAATTTCTTCTGTTTACCGTAGCATCCTCATAGTCACTCCAATTCTCAACTAGACCAGATGCCCACAGGGTGTGAGTTTCTATCTTTCGGTCTGAATTGGTAAAGAACTTAAAAATTCCCTTTCTTCATCTGTACTTGAAGACCAGAAGTTTCATAAAGAAAGGCTAATTTAGTTGATACTACAATATAATGCTTTTCATTTGAAACTCTGCATTCAAATGCAAGGTGGCTGGAATCTAGGCAAAGTCCTAGATCCACCGGTATCAATTCAGCTGCATCAACACGCTGGATGGACATGCTGAAATGTTGGGAGGATCATGACAACACCGGTCAGGTAAGTACTTTGGTACAATAACCAGCAATAACGACAGAGTTGTCAGTGAAAAGTGGTCATATCACCTTATAAAGATAATTAAAAGTGTGGAAAGGGGGTAGAAAAGATGGACCTTCAATCCACTAATTTCACATCCATAAAACTTCTGACCACAGAGCAGAAGCGTGTGCCCCTTTCAACAAGCATTACCCAAAGCAGACTGAGGTTTCCTGCTATTTGAACTATCCCACTTAGCACAAATGAACAACAAAATTATCTAAAGTTCATATCTGCATTATAACTACAGTTTTTAATCTGGTCTTCTATTTTTAGGGAGCTATTAAATGGGTTTATTTCCCAAAAACATTAGGCCGACCTTGACCACAAAAAATCAGTTTGCAAAAAACCTGTTGCATTTGGGAGGTTATATGTAAACCTAATCCAGAAAAGTTAGTATCTCAAATCAGATGCCTAAACAATAATGGCTGAGTTCTCTGAGATGCTAAGCACCTACAACTGAAACTAAATCCAGACGAGGTTTCAATCTTCAAATGTGCAGAAGCAAAAATTCTTACTAGCTTACTTAAGACCACAACAGGCAAAGCTTTAGCTTGTTACAGACAAGCCCATGCACCAAATCTTCTCAGTTCCTTTATTTATTTTAAAAAGTTTATGAAAAAATTAAAGAAGAATCAATTTTAAAGCTGGGCGGGTAATTAACACATACAATATTGACAGAAATAGGCAGCAGATCAGAATCTATCTGTAAAGCCTACTGCAGAGAGAAGAAAGAGAGCTCCAGCACTTACAGAGTTGAATGAAAAGTTTGGGATCCTTGTGATGCCTATGTGAATCATGAATATGTTTATATCTGTTGGGAGCAAGATCTTGCAAAGCCAGCAAGCTACACAGGCCTTTGTGTAGAAGTGGAGGAAATACAGCTTGGGAAGCATTCAAGCTATGCCTAGTGAGACCAGAGATGCCTACAAGTTTCTTCCAGCGTGTCCAAACCAGTGTATGGCTGTTACTCTTTTGTATGCCAACACAAACTGATTCTAAGGGTTGAAACAGTACCCAAAGGCGTCATCACTGTCTTTGGTGATCAAGTGAAAGCCTGTATGCAATCCGTCAAGTCACTAACTTGGTACCTCTGAAATGTCAATAAACCCACCCATTTTGAATTCGTGTCAAAAGGTCACATGGATGATTTAACACACAAGTAACTGTAAAGTAGGCCTAGAAATTAATTGAGACAATCAGAGAATTTAGTTTTGAACACAAACATGCTGTTTTGACAAAACATGCATTATATAAAGCTCCACGTACAGTAAACAGCAGTTTATCATCACTTTTCTTACCCTGGCTTCTAAAGTCACTTTAGAGACCAGAACTTTGTATCTTGACAAGGATTACATAAAAATCCTACCACTTTGTTGACAGCCTCCATATCACATAGGTTTTCCACTAAAATGCGACATGCTTCTTCTTTACCCCAGTGAGCAGCAGCATGAAGTGGTGTCCAGCCATCATAATCTTTAATATTTACATCGTAGTGAGCCTGTATTAAAAGCCTAAAGAAATTAAAACAATTAGATCTTGACATTGCTGAAAGGAACAAATAAACTGTCATAAAATCATAAAATTATTCTACAATAATACTCCTCTTTTTTACCATACATATTTTAGTTGGGCTATTGGCAATCATTTTATTTCCTCAGAAACATGTGCCTTTTCATTGTTCAGTAGATACATATATTTTTAATGAAAAATCAAGAAAAATAGCCTTTCCCCTTTTTTAAATTAACTGTCTCTTTATTATAAGTCCATTATTTCTCTAGTTACATGTTTTTCTCTATGTGTACAGTAGTAAGAAAGCCCCTTTTAACAAAAGGAGAACTGCAAAATGTCACAAATTATTAGTTACAATTGCTTGAAGCTTGCATCTCTTCCTGTCATTAACATTTGATGTTGCAACAACCAGTCTTTATGTGCTTCAGTTGCTCTCTGACAGGTAGCAGAGCTCTTCAGACAGAGAGGACCTGCTTCTCTGCCTGCACTCAACACTCAAATTCAGCATGGTTCTGATGTGAACATCAAGGTAGCAACACACACTTAACCTGACGAACAGTTTTGTGTAATGGGCTATCATCTCTCAGATATACTCTCCATAATTATTAAAAAACCACATAACTGGGAAGTATTCTTCCCCCAAAATTTTCTCAGTTTCTCACGAACCAATAAACTTCTACTAATATCCCCCCAATGAGTCAACTTGCACACACAGTCAGCTTCAAAGTCTCTCAGTCTTGCATCCTACACAGAGCACACATTTTTGATAATTTGAAGCCATCATGAAAACTGCCTCCCATATTTTTCCCCCTCCTAGGAAACGTACATGGACCGGACTAAAAAAAGACACCGAGAGCGCTAAAAAAAATCATGTTATAGATAAAAAAACTCCCTTTTACTCTAAACAAAAAATTATTCTTTTCCAACAGAATAATTTCTTTTTCTCATGTTGAAGCATCAGGGTTTTTTGAAGCAGAACTCTCCATTCAGAAAGTTGTATGTAACAGTTACAAATGATTAGAAAAATTCTGTCATTCAACTCCTGTGTTGACAAAGCATTAAAAGGCTCAGCAGACCTTAAAGGTAGCAATGCTTACACAGTCAGGGTGTGTGCTCCTTTTCATTCATGTTACAATATGTAACCATTCCTACTACTGCTAAAGCAGTCAAATACATTTACAAATCACAGTAAAGCAGCATGTTATGAAATATGCATTACTTCATTAAAAGCTGGGCTTTGATGAAAAAGAAATTAAATCTCTGTCAGAGTATATATTTGTGTTAATGAAAAGCTACCTGTGAATTAGGGGACACCAAAAGCCTGAATCTCTCCAGGAAAGATTTTAAGAGTTATGATTTCCCATAATAAAATCAAAAAAAGCAAACTTAAATTCTCTGGGTTTTAGGCCTAAAGAACTTCAGTCTGGATTATAAACTCCGCTTTCTGTAGGCAAATAAATACGGGTGTCTTGAAAATATGCCTTAACCAGAATGCTAACTGGCATTCTAAAAAGGTGTTAAGCTTGTTTACACCGATGACCTTTGAAAGAGGGCACGTTCTTCTTTTAAGTACCCAGGTGCCATATGTACACTGTGCTCATATTTTAAATGACATAATGTAGAAAGCCAAGAGCATCGTGATTTATGATCTAAATCTATCTATGACTAAGCTTTGAGGAAAAGATTTCTGGAGATTGTTATTTTCCAAGATACAATCCCCGAAAGTCAGAAGTGTCCAGTATTACTAATTCCAAGCAGCATAACGAGACAACTGGGTATGAAAAATTCCCATTTACACCATACTTACTTTAAAACTTCTGTATAGCCCTTGGCAGCGGCCACATGAAGTGCTGTACCACCAGATTTTGCGTGTCTGACGTCATTTATATGGCCGCTGTTGAGCCACTGTCGTGCATCTCTTAGCATTATTCGTTCTTCTTCTTTTCGAGCTGCCTCTATATCAACCCCTGATCCAGAGAGAGGGAGAGAGGACACAAGATATTTTTAGTTCCAGTACTTTAATTTAATTCTGTAACGGATCTTATACCATGTTTATGTGGCAGAATAAAATAACAGCTGAACTACATTAATAATGTACTCGGATATTAGTATCTTTTTAAAGATGAATCCCAAAAGGTTATGGAAACATCCATTATCACATGACACTTTGCATGCATAATGCATGTTTTGCCCTGAAAGAAGAAAAAAAAAGCTACTAAAACGGTCTCTTAAGTGTTAAGAATGTCTACTATCACAGTAATCACTGAAGTGACATGTTAAAAATAAGAAAAATCGTATTTTAACCTTCTAAGCACCAAAATTTAAGTCTGGTTCCATGTATTTGTAGAAACAGGTACAATTCTTTTACAAGGAGATATCTATGGGAAGAGAAACACCCTAGGTTCTCAACATTGATGATAAGAAACACGGAGCTTATTTTTAATACCTTCTAAAGAATTTCTTTCTATCTCTCTGAGACACAAACCTTATTCTCAAATAGCCAAGGCTTTGGAAATCTCCCTTCATATCTCAGATTAAAAATAAAAACCAACAGCACTTCTAATATAAAGTCTCACCAAAAATTCTGATACACTGATGATAAGGGAGTAATGCAATATAACATTTGCAAATATACAAGTCAGGCTAAAGAGATTTTAAAGCAAAACCACCAGATCCTTAATGGACAAAGCAGAGCATTAATTTACAAGCAGTTTTTTAATCACCATCATATGGAGTGATCTAAAGAAGAGAGCAGGAAAGGGGTCTTTAGAAAGTGTAGTAGAGAACTACACTTGAGCATTGCTCTATCTATGCTGACAACTTTCTGAGGAAAGGAGTCTTAGAAACTGTGGATCATCAAGAGCACAAATTGTATCTGGCTTTTTCTAACAGAAAATCAGTGGGTCGACCTTCAGCAAAATTATTTTATGTGTATGATTTATCTAAAGTTAGGCACTGGTATGCAGGGAGTTGGGAAATATGTTCCTCTGTCTTCTGAATGTTTAATGTCTCTTGGAGCAAAGCTTTAACTTGGACATAATAAAAACAAGTGAAATCTAGAAACAGGTACTGACTTACTAGATAAAACCACAAGCCTCAACAGTAGTCCTTGTAGCCTATAAAACAGAAGTTAAGATGATTTTTAAATATCTTACCATAGAACAGTAAGATTCTTAAGATGGTTTAAAAATTCTCTTAAGAAATAGATGTTCCTTAACTTTGTGGTTATTCAGCCCCAAGCAGTGGCTGAACACCACACACTGCTCACTCACTCCTGAAGGAGAAACAGACAGAGCCCCGGTGGGGTGGGATAAGGACAGTTTACTGACAAAATTACCCTGAGAGAGAAACAGTAACAGCCTGTGGTAAATTACACTTACACCTAGCGATAACACAGAGTACCTTGCCAACCCCAGGATAGCACAGAGGACTGCACAACCTGGGGACCGATGCCTGCACCAGCCACACTCAGACCGTCCTGGAGGCACCCAGGGGTCCCCCTCCCCTACCAGCCCCTTTTATGGGGCAGTGATGCCAGGTGGTGCGGAAACAGCCCAGCCTGACTCAGCTCCCCTGTGCTGGCTGCTCAGGGAGGTCAGCTCTGGCCTGTCCAGACCAGGACAACTCAGACCTAATTCTGTCTTCTTGCAGCATTTCCTGCTGAAGCTTCATCTGTCCTCAAACGGTTTTTCCTTCAGCAACTTGTTTCTATCATATAATTAATTGTCCAACTAATCAAAGCATCACAATGTATGCTTGCAGGCTATAAACAACTATGAAAAGCTAGAACATCCCCTTGCAAAACTACTCTAAAAAATGATTTTAAATTAATTTTCCAAGTCTTTATAATGAACAGCAATTTCAAGCTCTAATGTCTTCTAAGAAACTATGAAATCCTTTGCAGAGTCAATGAAACCCCAGAATACAGAAACCAAATGAAATCCAACTTGACTGTTGCCCATTTAGACATGCAGCAGAAACTGAGCTAAGGGATGAAGTGGCTTTCATTAAAGAAATTATTAATATCACAAAATGAGAAGATGCAGATAATATTGAAATGTTCATATGCAGTGCAATGCATCATTCTACTCTGTAAAACATGATAAAGGAGATTATAAGAAGACAGATTTATCAAGTCTTTATCACTCTATCAGCAACTAGAAAGCCAGAGCAACTGGCAAACTGAAAGCAATTCTATTGGCATTGCTGAAATATCCTTAAGGCAGTGGCTAGGGAACTGATAAATCTACCATGTTACATATGAATTACTATTTCCCAGATGCCACAATTCCCTAATTGTAGAGCAAATTAATTCTTGAGAATGACATGCCTAAATCAAAATTTCCTGAAATACAGAACGAAGGAATGTAATTATTACATGCTTTTGGAAACATAACATGTCATTTGTTGGTTTGCGGTAGCATATGACAATGATGCAACAGAGTTCACTTTTTTATTATTCTTCTGTTGATTCACACCATGACAGATATTCCCTGTCTAAAAATATGTTAAAAAAAAAATACAGAAGAAACAAAACACAAAGATTGGTTGGTCGTGTAGTTTTGTATGGCTGGGTTCTGATGGAGAAGGGAGGGCTGCAGGGGTGGCTTCTGCAAGGAGCAGCTAGAAGCTCTCTGCAGGCCTGAGAGAGCAAACACCAGCCGGCTCAAGGCCGGAGTTGCTGCTAACCAAGGCCAAGCCCATCAGCAACGGTCACAGCGCCTCTGGGAATCACATTTAGGAGAAAATAAAAGCAAGCAGCTGCTTTTTGCCACCACAGAAGGGAGTGAGAAGATGTAAGAAACTGTGCAGGCACCAAGGCCAGGGAAGAGGAGGATGGGAGGAGACGCCCCAGGTGCTGGAGAGAAAGATGCCCCTGCAGCCTGTGGAGAAACCCATGGTGGAGCAGGTGTCCCCCCGCAGCCCATGGAAAAGGCCGAGACCCCACCTGCAGCCCATGGAGAGGCCCCACGCTGGAGCAGGTGGAGACATACAGAAGATGCTGTGACCCGCGTTGGAGCCAAGCCTCTGCCAGCACTTGAAGCCCTTGGAGAGAGACACACACACACAGATGAGCGAGAGAGAGACCTGCTCCACAGCAGGTTTGCTGGGGGGGCTTGTGACCCCGTGAGGGACCAGGCTGGAGCAGTCTGGGCTTGAGAAACTAAGAGACATTCTATGATTTACAACTGCACCCCATAGAAGTGACCCACGCCAGGGCAGTTGGTGAGGTGCCAAAGCCCCGTGGGAAAGGACTCATGTTCGAGATGTTTGTGGAGGACTGTCTCCCGTGAGTGGGACCCCACGGTCCAGCAGGGAAGGCTGTGAGGAATGCCCCTCAAAGCTGAGAAGGAGAACATTTTGTGAGGAAGTGACTGAAACCCCCATTCCTTGCCCCTCCCCGTGCCACAATGGGGGGTCAGAAGTAGTGAGCGAAATCGTAAATAAAATGAATTCTGCTATGAAGGGAGGGGTGGGGGAAGGTGCTTTAAGATCTGGTCACACTTCTCATCACCCGACTCTGGTGTCACAGGGTGTGCAGTGCAGTGTCATAAATTAGAGTTTTCTTTCCTTTATTCTGTGTTGAGTCTGTTGTGCCCGTGACACTGACTGTGGAATGATTTCTCCCTGTCCTTATCTCGACTCCTGAGCCTCTCAATATATATTTTCTCCCCTGTCCAGCTGAAAAGGGGAGCGACAGAGCAGCTTTGGTGGGTATCTGGCCTCCAGCCAGGACCAAACCATCACAGTTGGAAAAAAGATTCTGTTAAATAAATCTGGTAAAACTTTGTACTAAGGACAGAAGTTTATTATGTATCCTAAAATAACTTAGGTTATACATGAAGTGTTCTAAGCAGTTGACTGAAATCCTAGACTTCATTAGCTAAAGCAATTTCAGTCTTGGCAAATTAAAAAAAAAAAAGAATAAAATTATGTTTTATTAGAAACTGATGAAACCCCATAATCTGGAAGCTGGATCTGCAAGAACGCAGGAAGCTACAAATGACTGTTGAAGCACTAAGCAGAGAAAAAAAAATTATCTAAAAACTAATTCTTTGAAAGAAGCCATGCTTAAAAACTCAGTAAATGGTAGTTTCTAAAACTGCCTTTCTCAACACATCCCATGACTAAATAAATGCGAACAGAGATTAGATTTTACACATCTAATAATCTTTATAACTCTGATAGATATGAAGAATGAAAACCAGGGACTTTAAATCAGTAACATATTGAGAATAACCTATTCTCATTCCTCCAAGAGGCTCCTACATATTGATGTGGGAACTACTGCAAACCGTAACTTCCCTGGACCTTTGCATCTGCTTGCCTTTTGGGATGACACAGCAGTGCAGATCAGCACATCCTGGGAAAATAGTCCTCCAGAGTACAGTCATTTACATGTTGGTGTTGCCTGCAAAACACTACTACACAAATAAATAGTTGATATACGATCTGTTGGTCGTATTTATGCCCATGTCCGAGATCTAACTGTGAATCCTTACCACCATGAACAACCTTTTCCACCTGAAGAATCCAATGTAAATTCCTATCAGTGTAAAACCTTTCACGTCTGTATCTGGTTGTTTGAGGCATTTTTGCATAAAGAAAGAACAGAGGAAAAGCTCCTCCCAAACCATGACCTTGAACTTCTAACAGTTAATGTCTAAGCATACTTTCCAGGTATGCCTAAAATCCCAGGGAATTATGTCAAACTGACAATATGTTTGCAGAAAGAGTAACTAATGCTGAATACAGGCTTCCCGCAGTATCGCCGACTACTGCATTTCTGAAGCCCAAACAAGGTATAATGGCTGGTACAGGACTAATGGCTGCATCAATAACTTCTTTTACAAGACAGTAAATTTCTGATCATGTTTCAGCAGAAGAAAGTACAAGAATATTGCCAATGTAAACAAAGCATCCCACATTAATAACAGGCACGAAAACGGCAATTAAGCTTTGCATCACTGGGGGGGAGGGGAGCGCAATAAAAATCAAAGCCGCTCTGCGAGAAGCTAAACTCACTTCCCCTTATTAACTACAGAAAGCCGCCTTCCTTACATTGCGTTACGGACCTTCCTCTTCGCTTTTGTTTTCCAGTCTCTAATAAAGCAGCAGAGAAAGAGGGCGTCGGGCCGCTTCTCCGCGCGGCCCATAGATGGCAATGCGCTGCCTCCCAGCGCCCGCCGCCGGGGGCTCGCTCACCCCCTCCAGTACGCTCGCCCTCTCGGGCAGCCTAGCAACCCCTGGCTTCCTTAATCACTTATTGCTAAATCCTTTTTCTTTTTCTCCCTTCTTTTCCTTTTTCTGATCAACAAGCGTTCGCCAACAACAGTTGGGAACCGGTCTGAGAAGAGCGTGGGGTCCAGCGAGCGCGTTAATGAAATCCAGGGTGAATTTAACTGCTGAATCATTGTTTCAGGGCTCCTCGGCCATATAAAGGCATGTTTTATAGATACAGCGCCGGAGATCGGCCCACTTTTTACTTCATGTAGCCAATGTTTATATACAAATGTAATAGTTCGCATTTTATCCACATAAACAAAGCTGAGTTAAGCAATACATCCAAGAGAGTCTCGTTACATTTACCTATAATTAAGAATGAGGAACGTTTGCTTCTCAGAAAAGGAGAAGTGATCTCTCCGATAGTGAATAGCTACCAGGCTCTATCATGAACTCCTGATTCACCTCATGTCACCTCTTCCCACTAACTCACCTCCTGAGAGTGTTTCCTATAATTCAAAATAACCACTTAAGCAGTTAAAAAAATTTCTTTAAAGAGGACATCTGATGATAAACAGCTAAAAAACTGCTTCAAGCAATTACACTTAACCCTACTCGAGACCTGAAGAGAGGCAAGATTTAAACCTGGACAGGACTAGCCAGGAATAAAGCCCCATCTCTCTCAAGTCCACCAGTTTTCCCCACTGCAAATGGAAACTTTACTGACAAAAGACAACTTCCACAATTACAGTATGTTGAACCACTGCAGAGTAGAAATGTAAGGGACCATACTGAGAAACCGTAAGGAGTAATATTTTTAATCAAGGTAAAGCACAGATCATGTGGATCACAGTGGCACCTATGTACATGGGACTGCCCTGTGATAAAGACATCATAGATGTGGAGGGACAGGGGAAAGTTAAGGTTTTTGTCTAACACACAAAATAGTTGTGCAAAGAGAATAGCTGTTCAGCACTACCGTGGAGTAATTTCCATAAACACCTAGTTCTGCTATTTGTGAAGTGTTCCTAGCTGTGTCAAAAAAGTCTTCACACCTTACCTATGCACGTATGCAATTTATCCTCTCACAAAGTGTAACAAGAAAGTAGGTTTTATAATTAAGCCAATAATTGCCCTTGGAAGACTAGGGTAGAAAAATGCTTTCCTTACTACTGGAGTGCTGTGACTCCACTTGCAGGACAGCTAGGCCATTACTTCAGACTCACTGCATAGTCCATGGTGTCTATGCCCAGCAGAACCCAGGTCGCCTTGTCTGAGGATCTGTGGGCCACACACACGGACATATGAAACCACGGGTTGCAATTTAGAAGTGTCTCATATAGAGATCAGAATAACTAAAGACAGATATTGGATAATAATATGATAAATGCTTTCTTCTTTCATGTCCAACACTCCTTACAACAGAACCTGTAGAACAAGAAGATTTCTTTGGATCACTGACCATGTCCTCTCTAAACAGGTAAGATTATGGACTCTTGAATGTTAATGTAGCATGAGCACACCCTGCAGATCCTTCTTTTTGTTAAGCCTGTAGTGTTACATAGACCTCATTTCTGTTGTATTCTGTAATTAATTTCTGTTAATTTAGTGTCTCCAGAGCTTCCCATTTTTTGTGCTGTAGTCGGACATCCTTAAAAGTAGAATTTGAGACCTGTAAAAAGAACAAACTAACTGATGATCTGCAGAAGGCTGAATAGTTGCACAACTGGAAGGCTCTCTTTGAACTTTTCCTATAGACTGTAGGTCTTCAAAAGGAGCAAAAAGGGAGAGTCAGCACAGTGTTTCTCCTCACATTTCTATCAGAAACAAACATCAAATGTCATCACTTAAAAATACCTGAAATCACAATGAACCTGACTGATCTATTCACGCATCTTCGGCAACAAAATGAAACTATAATGAATATAAGAATAAATACACATGAAAAGCTTGCAAGGCAAGAATGTTACAGAAAATGTCCACACATTTTTCACACTGCAAGTTTTACCGACACTGAGGTAAGATTTTTTTGGCACCCAGGTTTGTTTATTTTCAAAATAAATAGGCTGATGGTTTGCTATCAGCAACACTGAGACAGAGCTGATCATGCCACAGACCCCAGAGTTAACTCACATTATCAAAACTGGGGCACTGTTGTATTTTACACAAGGAGCAATGCTAAAGCTGGATGGGTAATTACATTTAATCACATGTATAGTCGAAGATGAGACTGTCATAATGCATCTGTGTTAATTCCACATTAAGATAAGCAATAAAATTCCTATTTTAGAACTATTAACTTCTCTAGCCACAACATACACTCAATTAAGTACTTTCCAAGTGATCATGACCATGGTTAAATAGTAATTTTGTATATAATATTAACTTTATATGCAAGTTAAGGATGCCAGCAAAAGCATATGATTAAAACCTTGTTGAGGCAACTGCCTCGTGATTTAGTAAAACACACACTCCAAGTTCTATCACATTTTCATCCACAACCATTAAATATTTCCTAAAAGCCCTTAGCTCTTACACCTTCAGACTAAATTCAGAAGGAGGGGTGCTGCATACCTTCTTCCCTGCTTCTCTGAAACTGAAATTCCCAAGCGGTCTAACAACAAAACAAGTGAGGTAAAATAGATTTATATAAATGCATATATACATGTGTGTATAGATAGATATACATATACATATATACACACACATATATATATATTAAAAAATCTCAGAATCATAGAATGGTTTGGGGTGGAAAGGACGTCAAAAATCATCTAGTTCCAAAGCCCCTGCCATGGGCAGGGACACCCTCCACTAGACCAGGCTGCCCAAAGCCCCATCCAACCTGGACTTGAACACCTCCAAAGAGGGGGCAGCCACAGCTCCTCTTAGCCTCATCTTCCAGTGCCTCACCAGTCTCACAGGGAAGAATTTCTTCCTAATATCTAATCTAAATACTGGAAGGGTGCTCTAAGGTCTCGACGAAGCCTTCTCTTTTCCAGGTTGAACAAGGTCAGTTCTCAGCCTGTGTTCATAGGAGAGGTACTCTAGCCCTCTGATCAACTTTGTGGTCCTCCTTTGGACTCACATCAACACCTCCATGTCCTTCTTAATTTGGGGGCCCCAGAGCTGGACACAGAACCCCAGGTGGGGTCTGACAAGAGCAGAGCAGAGGGGCACAACCATCTCCCTCAACCTGTTGGTCACGCTGCTTTTTATGTAGCCCAGGACTTAGTTGGCCTTCTGGGCTGCAAGTGCGCATTGCTGGCTGATATTGAGTTTTTCATCCCTCCACCTCCAAGTCCTTCTCCTCAGGACCACTCTCAATCCATTCTCTGCCCAACCTGCAGTCGTGCTTGGGATTGCATATATATATATATATATATATGCCAAATATATATACACACCATAGGCTTTAGTGTCCTGTTAAGATCTAGGGAAACTGCTTTGGCAGGGGGGTTGGACTTGATGATCTCGAGGTCCCTTCCAACCCCTATGATTCTGTGATATATTTTCAGTGATGTTTACAGTGTGGTCACTCTTCAGGACAGCATCCAGATCCTGTTCTCCTCAGAGGGAGGTCAAACCACTCTGCAGCACAGCCCCAGCAGTTTTTTTCTCATCTGACATGGTGCCTCATTCAACTAGTGCATTTCTGAAATCATCTGAGATAGACCAACCTTCTGAAAATCCTTCAGCTTGTCAGCAAACCAACGGACATAAAAAAAAACCCATAAGAGGGCTGGAAACTAGGTTTGCATAGAAAGTGAAACTTAGCATTTATGAAAACCTGAATTAGCCCTTTAGGAGCTAACTGCTACAGTGTGGGGAAACATCTACATTCTTCCCAGTCTCTGAAAGACAGTACCATAGATAGTTTATGGCAAACTTCAAATATGAAATACGCAAACCACAGTGAAAGTTTTTAGTCAATTGTGGCATTTAGTTTACACTGCCAATGCTAATTTTACAGCTGGGCTGTTCAAAATAATTAAACTGGCAAAAGAATAAAAATCATCATGTAATGTTCAATCTCAGCATTGTAAACAACATCAAAAACAACCTTAAAGAATTTAGGCCGAATGAGGCACATTCTAGAAACAACTCTCCAGCAAAGATTGACAATGCTGTTAGAAAACAGAACAACTGCATTTTTAGCCAAACAACTTAAAATAGACAAATGGTAGTACAGACAAAAAAAATAATAATTTGCAGCTATCTAATCTGATGTTCTTTGTGTGCTAACTGTAAGGACTGTTCATCAAAATTCTCTTAACACTGCCACATAACTGAATCAAAGCTTTTGTCAAATCTGTAGTCTGTGTATCAGTAAGTTATTTCTTATTTCCCTGCAGATCGGGTCATCCACTTTCTTTTTACCATTTGCTTTGGGCACTAAATGGGTTTAACCATAGAAATTAAATCAGTGCAAAGCCTGCAGCTACTACTGGTTTCCCATTAAAATATGTACATCTGCCTTAGAAAAGTAACAGAGATGCAGACCCTTAGCACCACACACCCCCCCAGAGGCTCCATCAGTATGGACCTGAGACCGAATTACCCCAGTTCCTGTACTGGGGGTTACAGGACAACAGTGCATTTATATTCAAATCAAGATGATCAGTCAACAACAGCTGAATATTCTTTCCTCTCTAGAATGGAAAACCACGAAAATTTCAAAGACTTTTCACTGGAAAAGCCCCTTGAGGATTGGAACATGGAAAACAGCAGTGTAAGGGGGTGGAGGGTGGGAGCAGGTAAAGAAGATACCAATAGGCTTTCTCAAAGGGCAATTTCTCTTGTGAAGATACCACTGCCAATACTAGTCATTTTCTAGGAGCAAGGTGCCTAAATTCAGGATACACCTTTTAAAATGGTAAGGTCAAGATCTGATACCTATCCATGAACTGCAACATGAATGCTCACCTGTGCAGTGCTCTCACAGGCATACGCAAAACCAGGAGGAACGTAAAGGTTCAGGACAGGTTCTCAGGCCTAAACCAAGTGCAAACTAAGCATCTTTAGCCCAAGAGGTAGTTCAGACTTTTGACATTGTAGAAGAGCATTCAAAAGGTCAGAACTAGACACAAAGAGTGATTTATGGGATACAATATAGTTGTTTACTCTTGCTTTAGTTATTCTAGGCTTTCTTGTAGCTCACAGAATGAATGTTACCTCAGGGCTAAATTCACCTCATAGTAACACTGACACCTGAGTCACCCTAAAAGCTCCTATTTTTCTCCTCTTTAAGGCAGGAATTCCTTTTGACATAGCCTAAAGCTGGGATATGGAAGTCCATAACCCAGATACTATCCACGGCATCTGAATTTTGCTGTGTTAAGTGAACAGAGGAATCCAATCAACACCTGGATTCAATACTTCTGACCTCTTTCTTCAGGAGAGGCCAGGGTGAGTAAAAACACCTAGAAGGCAGCTTAAACACTGTACACTGTCTGGACAATTGGGTTTGGAAAGTAAATTGGGTTACTGTAGAATTCCTAATTTAGCATAAGTTTTCAAAAACATATTTAGTTTGCAATAAACAAACCCACCCTTCCATATTCAGAATTACCTTGTCTATTTACTTCATTCTGAAGCAGCTCTTCCATTGCCTCTTCTTCAGCAATATCTAATGGAGTGTCTCCTTCACTATTTACAGCTCCTACATGTGCTCCTTGACTAATTAAATACCTGCCAATAGAAAAAGAAAAACTAAGTGTAAGCAATACAGGATATCATATGCAATGGGTATGTACAATGCACATGAACATTTAATAGAAACAACTGTATTAGGTACAAGTAAAAAACCTCACAATTGTCTACAATCCCTGAATATCTGTTTCTTTTCATCACAGTACCCATGAATACAAAAAGCCCTCTGTTTGTTCTTCCATTTGCCACAGACTCTTGAAGTTTAATTACATACTTGCAAAAACTGAAAGAAGAAAATGTTTAGATGATGAACAAAAGCAAACACAAGGCGAACAGGGTTCAACAGTGGTTGGACCACTGATGCCCACGAGCTCCTCTTACTAAGCCACACTTTCTAGAACTATCCCCTTCAGTGGCACGTTACATTTCCTGATGACTCCCGGTCTCTGAGGCAGCTTCAAAAGGCTAATAAAACCAGCATCCTCTCTGCTCCTATGTATTCATAAGGCCAGGTTTTGGTAGGGAAAGAGGCAAGGGGGAAAAAGGGAACAGTACTGTACACTCTATTCCAAATCTACTAAGTGTTTTCCTAATTAAAGTACTCCTGTCTCAAGTATCAACAATCCAGATTCAGTGGAAGTTACTTCTGAATTTCCAGTTAAGTCAAAAGGATCAATTCCAACAACAAGTCACAAAAGGATTAAATTATTTTATTGTACTAAACAACCACGGTAAGAAGCTACAGCTTCATGTATAGTCTAAACAGACAATGAACAACAATTAACATATCAATACTGATAAGCCTCACACCTAACTGCAACATTTCCACTTCACTAACAAATTCAACAGTTTGAGCCACGACAGAACTCAAGACAAGCAAAAAACTGCAAACATACATCCTGCCTTGCAGAGCTGAATTTACATTTTCCATATATATGAGGAAAAAATGAGGAAATATTGAGACCTGAAGAACTAGTTATCCATTCAGTAAGAGGTGTATGAAATCATAAGTGCTTTCTTAACCTCGTTCATTGCAGAGTGTCAAGTTATGCAGGAGCCAATCCCAAAATTAATCCAACACTAATACAAATACTCTAAAGTATTTCTGCTTAACTACTGCCAATTAACAATAACAGATTCCAGATCTAGGATCATATTTTCCTTATCTTGAATAAGGATAACTTGAATAGCTCAGCATCAAGTACTCTTAGACATTTCTATTCTTCAAACGTAAGATTAAATAGCACTTGTTACTAAGTCTCTCCAAGTACGTCAAGAAGAGGTAAGAACTGACAGATCACGAAATGGAAATTAATTCCCAGAAGTGTAACTGTATCTCCTGGGATTTGCATCATCAGTTGCCACCACTAGCTTTGATGCTGGTATGAGGTGCTGGTTTTGTACTGTTCCTCTTAAAAGAGTGCCGCTGTGACTCTTATCTCTCTCCAGTTTAAAGATTCAACTTCTATGGGAATGAAAAAAAAAATAATACAAAGTACTATTTTTCAACAATACCAGCTGTGTCACAGCCTTCCAGGTTACAGATCAGGTAATTGTTTATTCAGGGTGTCTGCTGAACAGGCGAAAACAGCAGTGGGGAAACTACCTTCCCTACAAAGTCAAAATGTTGGTTGAAAACCAAAATCAACCACTGACATAAAAAACACACCAAGTCAACATTCAGGTTCTTTCAACCTGTTTTTTTCTATGAAAAAAGTGATGCTTAAAACCCCCTGATTCGTACCTGTTTCCACATAATGCCTAAAGGGAAAATATATTAGCTCACTGAAGTGTCTTATTTGGTCAGTCGCATCGATAACTTAGAGCCATGATAAAAAGAGCAATGCATAGGCTACAGCAGCATTTCAGAAAGTTATTCTTTAGGTATAGGAACAACTTCATGATCAAATGATCCTTTATAGCAGACTCCAAAAATGAAGCTGCTTACACACCAAAATCAGATCAGCAGAGTTGGGGGGG
>VZTU01034176.1:4048-44134 GCA_013400835.1 Zapornia atra | reverse complement strand
TAGCAGGGCTGGAGAAGTAGAGTTATCTGAGTTCCCCTTTGCACGTGTTTACAGGGCTTTGGTTTTCCTGGGTCAGTGAAGGACGAGTGGGTGAACCCGCCCTGAGTTCAGGGGATTTAAAGGGCTGGGAGAAAAAGAAGAGGAAAGGCAATATGCTCATTGCCAGGGATGTGAGAATGGCCTTTCCCAACCTTCCTTCAGCCACTCCAAGCAGGCTTCCCCTCTGCTATCCCCAGCAAAAAAAAGAATAGTGATCCCCCCTCAAGCACATTAACAGTGAATAGCAACACTCAATATAAACCAAATTATTCAAAATCCAACTATTTTAAAGGCACATTTTAAGCCTCATAATGAAGTTTGTTCTCTTTTCTACATCATTCAGTAGCAAGGATCCTACCCTGGAAAGGTTTATGCACTAGTTTATCTTCATTTACAGTAAAAGCGGCTTCAGCAAAGCAATGACAGGGTTCAGATAGCACATGAGGTCAGTCTGGTGACTACAGCATCATAGCTTTTGTTAGGAAACCTAGCACTACCAGGGGAAAGGAGAGCAATCACTTCAGACACACAGGTAACTCGACTCTGCATCACACAGAGAAAGGAACAGATTTGGTAAACAGTCTGAAGCTGCTCTGAGCTTGTAAGGCATAGCTGAACAGAAGCCAGTACCAGAAATAATCCTAAACATCATCAGAAGCTTTTGTTGTTCTTTAAAAATTTACTTTCCAAACATACTGAACTTAAAATGTAAATGTTAATTAAAACTTATGGTATGACTTCAAGTATGTGTGTATTTGACATTTCAGTTATTCTGGTACCACATGCTAAAATCTTCACATACAACAGCGGATTGCTGTGTGTAGGTGTGTATCATCCACATTTTTCCCTCTCCCCCAAACTCAATTAATTGATTATATTTCATCTTGAAATTTCATATTTCTAAAGCAAGTAAACATAATGTAACTGTCATTTCCTCAGCTGGTATTTAATTGATACAACTACATGTATGCAATGAAAATGAAAACGGAGCTGTGTATTAAAAAGTCCAGAACCATGTCCTTTGATAGCAATTCCAGAAAAAGGTGCATTTTTGCAAATGTGGATGCAGTGGAAAAGTAAAACTATACAGGAGTCCCACCATGACTTACTTAAAAAACCTTCTGGTACAGCACTTACATGCTGTATGTGTGCTTCATAATTCACTTGTTGCAAAATGGCCATGTTCAATAGACAGCTACAGAAAATCCAGTCATAATTTATATAACATTTTGGTAGGTGCTCATTCAAAATATAAATAAATGCAAAGGAAACGGTAACTTGATCCATACCAGTTATTTTTGGAGCTAAAGCTTTCAAGTGTTGATATTGAAGCTAAAGGCATCTCTTCTGGACACTCTTGTGGGCTAAGTAGAAAGAACTGCAAGTATCTCAGGAATATTAGGAAAGACAAGAGCAGGAAAACAAAATTAAGTAGTTCCTGATACTTTTGCCATGATGTTTCCATGACAAATGTTATGCAGCCTGGCTAAGACTGGAAGAACAAGTTTGCTTTGTGATACTATTGTTTTATGAAGGCAAAAGTGCTTCTATTTGAAATTTGTTTTTTAGGAATCACTGCTGTATTTTCTTCAATAGCCATTACAGACTGAAATTAACAGCTTCAAAAAAACCCTCCAACAAACCAAAACAACAGGAAAAACATTTGTTATCTACAATTATTATGAAACCCATATTCTCTCCCCATCATTTTATGAAAAAATGTATCTCAATACCTTTCATAAAGAGTTGGGATCTCAGTACGCCTGAGCCAAAAACTAACACCTCTCTGAGATGAGCATTGCACCTTTGAACAGTCAACATCAAAACAAAGCTCAGGAACTGGAAGTTAAAAATTTTAACTATCAACTTGGCCTATACCTTGAATTAAAAAACCCAAACCCACAAAAAAACCCTTACAACTGACTTTTGCATATCTGACAAAATGCATACAGAGACACAAAGTGAATGGAGAGGAAGACACCTCTCTCTGAATACAGTTATACACAAACTTCAGGCTTATTTATGCACTGGGACCTTAAGAATCTGGAAGATGCTCACAACTCTGGCTTTACAAAATTTTGTCAGCTGCAGACAAGAAGATATATATGCTGCAGATGATAACATTTCAATATTGTTTATCTCAGCAACAGAAAGAGGGGTATATGTTTACATTCGAACCTTGACCCAGTTCCCAAGATCTGGAAAGAAGTTTGTGAAGTCATTAGGGATATAATTAACTTTAAGTACTGGCTGAACCTGAAGGTCACCAGAAGGGTGGCAAGCACAAGGTAAGGCGGGCAATTGCCTGCGCAATTGATTCAGTTCCTTAAAAATTGCTTCCTCGGCTCTTTGGAGACTCACTAGTGGAAGCAAGAGGTCCCCTTCCGACTAGTCAGAAGGTTGGACGGTCTCTAACTTCTAAAATGTGAAGTGTGGGACCCTCTTAAAAGAAATACATTCAGTCTGACCTGCCAGGGAAACATGGCTTAACTGCTAGCAGGGGCACCAGCGAACAGCACAACTGGTCTCCCAACAGCTTTTAACTAATTACTAATTTCAGCTAAACCCAGCTTTCTTTTTTTTTTTTTTAAATCCATAGATGGTGGAGGTCAAATTAATTCCAGGAGTGTCTTTAACTGAAGGATAATAGGAAGCCAAAGACAGAAAAAGTGTCACTATGTTCATGCAGCGGTGCAAGCTGTGACTTGAAGAAACAATGACAAAAAAAGTTTGCCCCGCAGTCCCCAGGATGTGAAAAAAACCCAAACTTAGACATTTTTGGAATATGCACTTTGCTTGCCTTCTTTTAAAATGCCTTTCAGAACTAATTTACTGATTTTTTTGCAAAGTATCAATACATTTTTAAGTGTACAGTTTTGTAAATCATTCAAATTACTAAAAGTCATCCATAACGAATCAAACAACTGGACTTTGGAGAGACATTCAACAAACAAAAAAATAGAAGATTTTAACATTGCTGGGTTTTTAAAGGTTGAATAACACTAGAACTGTAACACCCAATCTCTCTCAGACTATCTATTGGTTTGGGTGTCTGGGAATAGATCTTTAAATACTTTCTCACTGCAGAGAAGTGTCGGAATTTAAATTTGAAGTTAAACTATGTAGTTATTAATTCAGCCAGAAGTAGAAATGCTTCCTCAAGCTCAAAAGTGGTCTTGGTTTGCATCTGGTTTTGTTTTTTTGGTTGTTGGTGGGTTGGGTTTTTTGGTTTTGTTTTGGTTTTAAATTTGCAGCCAAAATAGTACTTAAAGGCCAGGCAAATGCAGGTACACCTACCTGCACATACCACCTGTAAAGAGATAAAATTTTAGCTTCTAAGAGATTCTTGTCTTTTTAAGAATTCTTAACATATTAAAGAATAGCCTTTTTTCTTTCTTAAAAAGAAAATCTTAAGTAATATAAACTTGAAGCAAATGCAATGGTACTCAAATAACACTGCACTAAATTTTATAGTGTTCGTATGCCCTGTGTTGGCAAGTTTCAAGGAAAATGTACAGCTGGATGAATACAAGCGAACAGCTGCCCCTCAAACATTCTCTATGCAGCCTCACAGCGTCACGCTCATTATTAAAACCCACATTTTTCAAAACCCATCTAAATGTAATGGTACAAAGTCACAATTTCACCACGTTTGGAATATATTTTGTAAATACTATGCACTTGGTAGAGAGCGTTAAGCTGTGTGTAGCACAGGGCTGGTGGCTGGTAGGTCTCGCAAGGCAGGAGGAGGCCTGGATGCCTGGGCAGGGGGCACCCCACACAGCTCCCTGCTCTGCACAACCTCCCCACCCTCTTCAGCGACAGCCTACAGATAATTTCCCTTGTCCTCCTTCCTCCACAGCTGAGATGCTCCTGCAGTTATCTTTTCTCCTGAATCTACGATTTACAGAAGAAAATGAAGGCCCCACGTTCAATACTGGAAGCACCACAGTACAAATTTGATTGGGCCAAGAACACTGTCTCCTGCCTGGTTTCAAGATCAATGCAGAATAAATCAAATGGCTCAAAAAACAATGAAGTCAAACTCAGAGGCACTCTGCAAAATGCCCTCCCACACTGCTGTCAGTAGCTGCTGTGCCTCAACCTTCTGGTTCTCAACATTTAGAGCTGAATGGAGACTGACATAAGATGACAGGCTTCTGCGGTGGCATTTAAATTAAGATCAAATCATTATAAAACTCAGGCACTTTCCAGAAGATTCTCACTCACGCCCTTCTCCCTTGGAAAAAAAAAAAAAAGCTGTAGCACTTTCTAAACAGGAATGCTCCCCCTGTGAGCGTCAGCCAGCAGCTACACAAAATGTCAAGTAATAAGGCCAAATAGGATCATTTGGTGAAGCTAGATAATTATTTCTCCTGAAATTCGTGAGCAATGATTTTAAGACATCAACAAGAGATCTGAGGTAAATGTACAATTTCCTCCTGCAGAACACAAAAGCAAGATTTCGTATAGCCAGAGATGTTAAAACAAACAAAGTAAAAAAAAAATTAGAAACAATAGCCAAATTATTTTAAGCAAATGGGAAGGGACATTTCGGATTTCACCAGTGTAATCCAGATTTCAGTATATGGGTTTTTCAAAATTATGGACCAGTTTGAAAAGACTTTTTTCTGTCCTTCAATATGCAAGAGTTCCTCCAGACAACAGCAAATCCAGGTTGTGATTCACGCCTGTGAAGCTGTTACAAAAAGCATCGTGGACAGACACACATCTTTGCTTCAAAATTGTCAAATACTCCCACAGCTACCAAAGGACTATGCCACAAAGATGAGGAAAAGAAATAATCCCCTACTCCAAAAAGCACTTTCTGTCAATTCCAAATACTGTAGTACCTCTATGAAAAATATATTTATGTTTATGAAGGCAACACTCCAATGCACCACTGAGCTTTGCACAGAGCTGGCTGCCCCTAGCCTCCACCACAACTTGCACGCACTAGGAAGCACAGCGACTCAGAAGCATGTCTGTTTTCCTTCTAGGTACACAAGAGTATAGAAGAAACAGTGTAGATAACAGTATCTGGTTAATCTTAGTCCTCCCTTGTTCTAAGAAACTTCTGAAAAAAGCCAGCAATAAGCCCTAAAAGTATTTGTATCTAGGCAGCCACCTAAACATTAATGGGGCAAAGATGGAACAGGAAAAATTCTTCCTTGCCGAATCTAAAAAGCAACTAATTTTACAGTATCCATATAGAGCATAGGAGAAGTGGCCAGGCAATGTTTAGGTGAAAGTAAACAGTAACTAAGAAGAGGAAAGTAGGAAATGTGAAGAAAGCTATACAGGGAAACATATGCTATAACCTATTTACAAAAGGGGAAAAAGAAGAAAAAGATGACTACATGGAGCCTGGTAATGCTAGGATGAATACAGGGCCAAAACTTCAGCAGGGAAGAAATAAAAGTGAAACAAAAAGTATTTTCAAAGTGTACATCAAATGTTAATTTCACTTTGCACTTTGTGAACAAGTGTTTTTCTCCTTTACTTTTAAGTCTATAGTGCAAAACTATAGTTGAGTTTGAAAATTTTCTTCTTGCAGCTGCAGAGAGGAGTACATACAGTAACTAGCTCATGCCAGTCTTGGTGCTCAGAATGCTTTCCTGTAATAAGTCCTCAGGAATTTGTGGTGATTTACAAAGTGTCACCACAGTGAATACATGGGATTGAGTTACATTGGTGGAAAAAAAGTGGTAACTACAGCACTGAAGCAGAAAAGGAGGAGGAGGAAGGAAAACCATGCTGCTGCTGACCTTCCTCAGCTAATTCTTCACCAAGAGGCAACCACACCACTAGCTCACCGTCCGTCCCTCTTGCTTCGTGCCAGGAGTAACATTGCTATATTTGGCTATAGCAGCACCACTTATTCTGATTTTTAACTGCTGCTTTCTATTCCAGCAGAGGTTACTACTATGGCCCTAAGTTAGCAAGCTTGTTTTCCTCCAACAGTCACACCTGTTGGTATTTATATCAGAAGAGTTTAAACCAAGATCATTTTTTACTGTGCTAAAACTGGTATCTGCATAGACATAATCCCTACATCACAGAACTTACCTTGTTTGTAGTTATATTATGCAAAGATGTAGTGACCAAATCTTTCTGCTAAGCAACATTACTATCACAGTGCAGCTTTCAGCATCATCCAGTAGTACTGAACTCAGCCTGACCCCTTGTGAGGTATCAGCAATCTGCAATTCATAGCAGTTGTTTACCTGTCTAGTCCAATTTGAACTTCCTTCAGGACACATTTTTTCCAAAAGAAACTCTTACTCTTCATGCAAAATTGATAAGCAGTAACATATCTGCAATCAAGAGGTTTCATGCAATTTCTTTCCATTTTTTCCTGTCATACCTACTGCTTATGGAAAAAACCCTACATTTTTCTGTCTTAGTACCTGAATTGTATCCAAATAACTAACTCTCATCAACTCACAGCAGGCTTATGTCTCTACAGATACCACACTATATTTACATGGATTTCAGAAGAATTCAAGCAGCTTTTATCCTGCCTCAGTCAGGGATCAGACTAGAAAAATACACAGATTAGGATCATTTGCACCAAAATGACGTATTTTACAATACCCAACAAAAGACACAGCTGTAAGGAAGGATAAGTAGGTCATAAGTTGCTTTAGTGTCATTAGAAAGTCTACTGTATGTGGCAGAATAGGGTCAAACTCACAATAGAGAAAAGTGCTCAAGTAAAAGCTGAAAGAAAATGAAAACAGACATGCAGAAGTGACAATCTACACCCTACCCATGTTTTTTCCTAGAAAACAACATTCAAAACCAACTTTACTGTGAATAATTTTTAAAAGTTAATCAAATAAATACTATATTTGATATTTAATGTCACTAACCCATAGATTCCACAGTTTGAGAAGAATCTATCACCACTCCTCTCTAAAACAGTGCTTTTAAATTAGTTGCCAAAGGCCTCGCAGGCAACAGTATGCTGTATTTACCAAGCACTTGCTCAATTTAAAACCTGGTTGCTCATTTATCTAGAGCTGCTCTCCCATGTACCAGTCACACCTAGAAAATAGGAGTTGATCAGTGGCAACAGGCAGTTACAAGCCATCATCCAGGGAGGACCTCATGTGTTATGTTTCCCAGGAGTCTACCTGAGCTCCCAGGCTTCCGTATGCATCACTCTTCATAGGTCTTCTCTTCCGTATGTATCATGTTCAACTTCAGGATTCATAAGTAAGGTATCTACTCTAACTTGTTCTCAGGATACCAATAAAACCAAGGCTCTGTGATAAACAAACAAGGTATTGCCTATGCACTTCACTTCATAAAGCAGTTTTTTTAAGACACGTGCTGCACTTTCAAATTCTTTTTCAGCCAAAAATTAGAATATGCTGAGCTTTACAATGGGCATCAGTCCCCTGAGTTTTCTTTAGTTCCAACGGACTGCTAAAGCCTATTAAAGAGATACTTCCAACTAAATCCTATGTTCCTGAAGAAAGTATCTCTGAACCTGAAAATCTAGATTTACCTTTAGAAGAAAAAAACGCTTACAAACACTTAGGGTTACAAGTGTAGACGCACACAGTGAACTGACCTGAAGAAGGCAACTACAGCGCACACGCTGTGCATCCTAGAGTGACTAGCTCTCCTAGACTGCCTCAGTTGAACAAACAGGTATCAAACCAGTTAGGCCCTATGATTTCTCCCTGGTATAAAAAAGACAGGGACCTCCTTGAGAGAGTCCAGAGAAGGGCTACGAAGATGATTAATGGCCTGGAACATCTCCCCTATGAGGAAAGGCTGAGTGAGCTGCGAGAAAAGAAGACTAAGGGGGGGAGGACCTTATTAATGTCTATAAATATCTGAAGCATGGGATGCAGGGGGAAATGGCCAGCCCCTTTTCAGTGGTCTGTGGGGACAGGACAAGGGGCAATGGCTGTAAACTGGAGCACAGGAAGTTCCACACCAACATGCGGAAGAACTTTTACACAGTGAGGGTGACAGAGCCCTGGGACAGGCTGCCCAGGGGGCTTGTGGAGTCTCCTTCTCTGGAGATATTCCAGACCTGTGCAATATGAGCTAGGGAGCTGCTTTGGCAGGGGGGTTGGACCCGATGTTCTCTTGAGATCCCTTCCAACCCCTCTGATTCTGTGATTTCCTCTAATCAATCAACCACAACTTATTGTGTATTCCTACCAGCTGGTTTTTATCTAAACATCAGATCACAGCTACACAGTAGAAAAGATTAAACTCTACTATATAATGACCTGACTTAAAAAAGGGTGTATCACCATCAACCTAAACACATTAATTAGTCTTTATTCTTTGGGCCTACTTACATGCAGCAAAAACATATTGCAAATAGTACACTGTCACAGTGCATCTTTATAAAAGAAAATGCCAACTGATACAAGCTCACTGGTCTCCTCCCAAGTTTCTACATTATTTTCTCTAATAGAATTTAGATTTATCCTCACAGATATCTAACAGAAGTTTGGAGGAGGCACAACTTTTATGTTCCTGATAAAGAATGAGGACTACACTTTGATTTTGAGGGGCCGTGGGGGGAGGGAGTGACTACCATATCAGCGTATTTTCTTTCCCATTAACATTTTTTCCAATCTGGTCTTCCAAAAAGAAACAAGGCAGCAAATAGAAATGAATTAACTGAAACAATCTTCCAAAGCTTGCAGTGACCTTTTCACAGATCTCAAAACAAACACTACATCTTTACCACTGTCAGCTTGTGAGAAAGTCAGTCATTCTTCTAGAAGTGCGGTTCATTGGGAATAAATCTTCTTTCCCTGCTTTTACTTTGTCACATGGCTTCTGAAGTCCTCATTTCTGAGTAGGCTGTATCAAGTCTCATCTTTGCTCCTTTTTCTTTTTAATTCTACTCCTCCAGTTAAAATTTCCTTCTGTCACTTAAAGTAACATCTTGAATCCTGACAAAAAAGTTCATCTCTGAGTAAATCCCCTATCAGTTTGCATAATCAGTTTGCATGTAGTTTACATCTGACCAACTTCACCCTGTGATGTGCAAATCCAAACTTCTGAGATTATAAGCAGGAGGGGATTCAACTTTTTAAAAGGGTAGACAATGGCAGGACAAGGGGGAATGGATTAAAACTAAAGGAAGGAAGGTTTAGATTAGATATTAGGGGGAAGTTTTTTACAGAAAGAGTGGTGAGGTGCTGGAACAGGCTGCCCAGAGAGGTGGTGGATGACCCCCCCTGGAAGTGTTCAAGACCAGGTTGGATGGGGCCCTGGGCAACCTTGTGTAGATCCAGGCCTGAGGTTGGTGGCCCTGCCTGTGGCAGGGGGGTTGGAGCTCTATGATCCTTGGGGTCCCTTCCAACCCAGACCATTCTATGATTCTATGATTATCCTCCAAAGATCCATTTCTGAATGCATCACTAATAACATCGCTTCATACTCACAGCCAGTTAAAATCGTAACTGGGAACAAAGATAAAGGAGATGGAAGTCAACCCTGACATTTTTAGCAGTCTCCTTTGCCTAAAGAACCTCTTGCTCTTTTAGTATTATAATGGGTTATGGCAAAAGAGTTCAGATTAAAACCACTCCAATACATGACAGCTCTGGATGATCAAGTTATTAAAACTTACAAACGGATTAGAAACAACTGGTTTGAAATGTATTTTGTGACACCACCACTCTCAGATATTGTGGAAGAACGCTCAATAGTACCAGGCTCATGAAGTAGGAGACAAAAGAGAGGACTCTACCTCAGCACAGGCAGCTCTCAGCAGCCAGGCTTCTGATCAGAGGTACAAGCTATGCCTGAAAAGCAGCCCAATTTTTTTCTTTTAAATACCCACATTATCTATGCCAACTGCTACTGGCAAGTCAGATCAGCTCACTGATCCAAGAGAGAATAAAGCCTCCAAACCCCCTAAAGGCTAGTCTTAAGCTAATAGTTCCCACACTGTTGTGTGATCACTAGATAATGCAAGACAGGGTACCAAAGGAGAGAAGGGAAACGCCTGTTTCTGCAGCAGTCTCAAGTTAGATCACATTATGCATATTGTGAAACTGCACTGAATTTACTTTACTAGCTGTTGCCAGATGAGTACTGGTCCTGTCCCTTGTGTCACAGGCAGGAATCACTCCCACCGAACACCCACAGCAGTCCCCACAAGGCAATCAGAGATGTAAGTAAACCACCTATCACTGAACATCTATGTATTCAACTACAGGTTTGCAGGACTGTCACTCCTCTATAGGTTCACTCATTTAGTCTTAATGGGCTGTTACTAAAATAAAGAGATCCTGGGACAATGGCTTGTTGAGGCTGCAGCCATCTCCTTGGGCTGGGTTCACTTTCAGATGCCTGTGGTCTGGAAAAACAGATGGGTGTCAGCAGTGGGGCAGTGGCTACCACAGACTCACAGACTGGTTTGGGTTGGAAGTGACCTCAAAGACCATCTAGTCCCAATCCCCTGCCATGGACAGGGACACCCTCCACTAGATCAGGTTGCCCAAAGCCCCATCCAACCTGGCCTTGAATGGAGGGGTGTGTGTGAGGGTCCATCTACATCTACAGCAGGGGCATCCACAACCTCTCTGGGCAGCTAGCTCCTGTGTCTCACCATCCTCACAGCAAACAATTTCTTCCTAATATCTAATCTAAATCCACCCTTTTTCAATTTAAGCCCATTACCCCTTGTCCTATCACTACTTGCCCCTATAAACACTCCCTCTGCAGATCTCTTGTAGGCCTCTGGGTATTGGAAGGCTACCCTAAAGGTGTCCCTGGAGCCTTCTCTTCTCCAGGCTGAACAACCCCCACTCTCAGCCTGCCTTCACAGCAGAGGCTACTCCAGACCTCTGCTCATGACAAACTTTTTAAAGTCCTCTTCAAACAGTAGGAGAAGGAGATGCAACATAGGTAGGAAACTGTGCAGGAAAGAAAGTAGGTGAGCTGGGTTTTAGAGCAGCAGATTTGGACAGTCTCCTGCTTTCCTCCTAAGTGAAATGACTGAGGATGTTCTGAACTTAAAAAGTTATTCTAACTGTAACCATATGCTGCAGTCTTCAAAACCTGTAAAATGAAGAAGGTGTATTTTAAAACTGTGCTAAGTCTTAGGGTCTATATGTGTAACTACGTGTACTACACATTCCTCCAAAACATAAAAGCAACAATACATCCTATTAAACACCTAGTCCATCTTCAAAAGCCAGCACATCTTCAAGAATTACAAAAAAAAAGAAAGAAAGATGGGGCAAACACATACTACTTTTCTTGTAGTACCTTTCCAGTCTCCTACTACTTTCACTAATTTTCCAAACCAGGTCCCATCTGTATGGATGTATTCTGCATTTGTACGTTTTTACACATCCACCCTCCATGGAATTCTACCATCCCTTGAACTCAGGAGAAATTTTAGCACCTACAGTTAACGTTTGGCAAACTTACTCAGATGTAGCACCCACTGCACGAAGGTATAAAATCCCTGTTCTTCCCTCAGGAGACATCTCCCTCCTCCTCCTCATTTATCTTGCACAAAAGTGTAACTGTCACAGACTTCTAAGTTATTTTTGAAAAAAGTTTTTTGTTGAAAGGTGCACCTTCTTTCCTTCTGGGGAAAATGAAAAAGGATTCATATTTAAGTAATAAAACTGTATTGCAGCCTTTATGTACTAGCAAAAAAGCTTCAAAATACATCAACTATGCACTCACAATTGGGCATGGTACAAAGTCCACAAGAAAATCAATTTTTAACATAAACTCTAATTCTTGAACAAAAAAGAAATTTCTACCACTTCAGAATTATTTTACATTAATCTGGTATGACACAAAGCAGAGAGAAATAAAAAAGCATTTTAAAATTCTGTTTCCCAAATGCTACTTTACACTATTTTTCCTCCTGCAGTAACATTTTTTTGCAAGAAATTGTTTATTCCCTGAGACTGAAATAAGCTTTTAAACTGTAAAAGAGATCTGTCAGATAAAAAAAGAAATCATTATATGCACCCATATAGTTCTACAATCCTTTAAAAAAGGTAAATTTAGGGGTCCTACCCATTAAATACAGCCTTAAAAAATGAACACAAAATTTCTGTCAAAGTCCTCCCGCATTAAAGTTTCTTTCCACATAACTATAATTTTTCAAAGCATTTACTGCTGACTTTTTAATTCATACTCATTGGAGGGAAAAAGGCTCCTTTGTGTAAAGTTTTTGGCATGTAAAAAAAAAAAAGGAGAAGAACAGAAAAAGAGAACAAGCTATACAAAATCCACCTGTTTTGGCACTTTTGAAGAATTTTCATTTAAAAGATGTTCATATTACAATTACTTGTAAGCTAATTCACTTGACCATAAACTAGATGAACAGTAACTTAAGTAGGCAATACCAAAATTAAACTATTCAAAGACTCTCCAGGAGAACTGCCAGCATTTACAGATCTCAGAAAGAGCAACAGAAACGAACGACATGGTTGCCCTCCATGGCAGTTTTGGTTTTTACGGCACAAACTCCATCTGCAACCAGCTGATGCTTTGCCTCACACTAAACTATGTTCTCGTGCTGCATTTCACCTGAAGCAGGTTTCTACAAGACTCACATTTCTTAAACTGGAGGATGCTTGTTTTAAGAGGAGAAAAAACACATTTTGAAGAGAAGGCAGTTGTTCCAAGCAACAGAAAACTGAAACGGGACAGGAGAAACTGCTGGGAGAAGATGCTAGAGGACCAGTGAACAGGGTGACAGGGGCTACACCTGCAGTGAGAAGCCCATTGGCTGAAAGCACAGTTAGGGAAAACAAATTTAAAATCCCAATGAGTGGGAGCCGTGGCCATGGCTCAAATTTACTCAGCCCATTAGGAGTTAGCATGGAACCAGTATCAAAGCATGGCTGAAGTGGTGGCTCCCCAAGACATCCAGAACTTTTTTTTGAGAAGTTCCCTCCCAGTTACATATCCTGTACTTCTCCCAGATCACCTGCACATGGGTGCACTCACTTGGGAACACCTGAGGTAGCAGTGGGTGCTCCTGTACAAGAACGCGTGCCTTAGAGAGTGAGACAGAGATACTGAGTTCCTGCACTGATCAGATGGGCTGGCACCATCCTGTATTAAGCCAGAGTGAGTTTCGATCATTCCCATTTATTAGGCAAGAGGAATTGGGTGTTAGCAATATTGGGGAAGACAGCAGGCCTGCTAGCGGCCTAGCCCTCTTCTCCCAAGATTTAGGCCCTGACAATATTCTTCTATTCCCATGAGACAGGAAAAGTTACTCATGCTGACAGGATTCTAATAATCACATTCTCAAAACACAGCGGCCTTGTTGATAGGGGTACAGGCTGCTCTAAACCAAGAAGCAGTTATGGGAAGGTACTTGGGAGTAACAGAACATGTTAGGAACCAACCATAACAAGAGGTTCAAAACAGCAGGGGTGCAGATGTTTTTAGGTATTAAAGGTAAACTAACAATATTTTGCTATAAGATAGGTTTATCAGAACTCGTTATAATTACTAACCAATCAATACAGTGTGAACAGTGTGTGTAACCATTAGCAGTTTTTTAGCTTGCTACGTTTGCAGTAATAAAGGTATAGAATCTGTGTGATTTCACCCAATAAAATGGTTTCACCTAAAATTCATATCGAATTGCGTGTTGCTCTCTGCTGGTCGCTATATAGTAGCCAATGGATGAAACACAAAGGAAGAACAGTTGAACTGTTAATTGTTTCTGTACTGATTCAATTACAAAAGCAGCCTGAGCAGAAATCTTTCTGGCTCTGTGAGGAAGCACATTCACTGCACCAAATACAATCCAAGGGAAGTCAAAGGAGCATCATCCGTTGATACAGACTGGGATATAACGGTTTATGATGATTTTTTTTCTTTTCATTTTAAAAGCAGAACCAAGGTTCTACATCCTACTGATGGATATGCAAACTCCAACACACCCTATCAAGCTCAACATGAAAAAACAGCGTGTGCTTGCAGCCCAGAAAACCAGCTGTATCCTGGGCTGCATAAAGCAGTGTGGCCAGCAGGTCAAGGGAGGTGATTCCACCCTTCTACTCCTCTCTCATGACACCCCAGAGTTCTGCTCTGGGGTCCCCAAATTAAGAAGGACAATGGGCTGCTGGAGCAAGTCCAGAGGTGGACTATTAAGATGATCAGAGGGCTGGAGAACCTCTCCTGCAAAGACAAGCTGAGAGAGATGGGCTAGTTCAGCCTAGAAAAGAGAAGGCTCTGGGGAGACGTTATTGTAGCCTTACAGCACCTGAAGAGGCCTACAGAGGACTGTTTACAAGGGCACGTACTGACAGGACAAAGAGTGATGGGTTTAAACAGAAGGACCGAAGATTTAAATTAGACATTAGGAAGAAATTCTTTAACATGAGGGCAGTGAGGCACCGGCACAAGCTGCCTAGAGAAGCTGTGGCTGCCCCCTCCCTGGCAGTGTTCAAGGCCAGGTTGGATGGGGCTTTGGGCAACCTGGTCTAGGGGAGGGTGCCCCTGCCCATGGCAGGGGGTTGGAACTACATGGGCTTTGAGGTCCCTTCCAACCCAAACCAGTCTGTGATTGTAAGATGTCAGTTATATTTCATAGACTTTAATCCTAGTGATGAATCATGCAAGAGTTATCATGCAATGTTATAACTTCTTTCCCCCTCTTAAACCTAGAAAATGACACATGAAGAATGTTAAGGTTGAAAGATGAACACAGTCAACATACAGAAGACATACTTAGTGCTAGAAGTCTTTAAATTACATTTTAAACATATAAATACATATCATATAGAAAATATCTCCATCTCCTAGCTCTCTGGCTTTCTTAGACATAATTTTAGGCTTTGAAACATCAAAAGTGGAAATAATGAGAGTACGCTATCATGCCATGCTTTTAGTTTGAATTTTGAAAATATAAGCATTCCAAACAAAATCAATGTATTAACTATATTTGCATATTTGGAAGATTTCACAGATTCTGCTGTTTCAAGAGAAATAGTTACAGCTCTTCACATCTGAATGAAGCCCTATGAAGACTTAAGACAGCAGGAGAGGAAGCAGAAACAGATTTCTGAATCTTCAATTTGAGAAGCTTTCCAAAGCCGTGCAACAGGCAGTTCCACAGGAGGAGGAGAAAGGGAAGCACAGGTCAGACCCTCCCCAGCCCTTCATTAAAGTTATGAAACACCGGAAGCCACTCCCTCTCTTCTCCCTTGCACCTTGCAAGAAAACAGGAAATAAACGGAAGATGTTCCGTTCAAAACTGCTAGTCTGTATCATACAGGAGAGAAAGATGACAGGCTGCTAGCTGTAATCTTTTCAGAAATATATATATAAAAACTCTGTCATTTAAATTAAAAGCTCCCTTCCATGAACCAGGAAATTTAGCCCTAAAACTGATACATACCAGATTCAGCCACAGGTGCAAACACAGTCTCACGCTTCCCTAAAAAGATGCATCGTCCCTAACGCAGATAGTGGACTCAGTGTGTACTATGGGCCAAATAAAAATCAAATGTCTAACCTCTGGTAATTTATTTTACCATCATTTTGTCTTCCTCCAAGTTTTGCCTCAGCTGCAAATTCTGCTGTCAGTTTTGCAAACCATTTGAAGCTGAAGCTTCTGGAGTTTGAAGAAAATATGGACTCTGTGGACCTCACCAGATATAAATATTGCTCTGTTTAGGTCAGGTTACCCTTCTCAGCTGTATGTGGAGATTTGTTTCAACAGCTTGTCTTCAAAACTCCTTGCACCTTAAAAACACTGCTCTGCCAACAGCTTAGATGTCCCACATTCCACAGGACTATATGCCAATAATATAGAAAATATGCAGACAGGTCCTGTCCCAGTCTGAGAGAACAAAAACCAGATGGCAGTCTTCAGCAATGTCACAGATTTCAGATACTCAAGTCAATACCGAAAAACTCTCATGTGGACAAGGGACCTCTTTCTTCCCTGAGCACACATTATGTTGCAATGCCAAACCAGAACATTTATTCAATTTTTTCCTACCAAGGTAAAAAGGCAGGTGTTTTACCTCTGCTAAACTGAAGAAAGGCTTGTATTATATCAGTTTGGAGGGAAATTCTTGTCATAGTATAACCAACAAGTAAACACTTAAGAGCATACATGCAAGGGAGATTACAGCATCAAACATCGGCACAGTGTGGAAAGGCAGAAGTTAGCAGCCACGCAGTGTCCCAGTTATAGAAAGGATATACAGAGCACTTCACTCTATGAACACCAAAAAAAAAAATATTACCCCAGTAAAAACAACATACAAGAGTTTCCAGAAGTTTTCCTGTCCCTTAAGATTCGAGCAATTAAGTCTCTCAAACCCACAGAACATCAATAAACGATCCCCTCGAATTATAATGTCCATCTCTTGCTGCTGTAACTGGTACAGTGACATAAGATGCCACTGTTACATTTCATCCAAGTCTTACGCTGGATCAGGCATCGCACGGAGTTTAGTGGAATTAATGACGTTTGTGTTTACCCCAAGGGTCTTTAGAAGGACACTGTTATCTTCTTTACTACAAGAACAGTGTGCTGAAAAAAATGCCATGCCTTTTCTCATGGCCAACCGCTGGAAATACTTGATTTTAGCATATCCTTCAGTGGCCCTCAACAGGCTTCAAGAACAACAACAAACCCACCTATGGAATTTAGTACTGAATAAGCTTTAACTAATACCATAATGGGCATCTAACTTCAACTGTAAGACTTTGCTCCAAAGCTAAAATAATTAGCAGAAGTCACCATTTTATCCCACACCTGAAAAATAAGTTTTTGGAATGCAAATACAATTACAAAATTCATCTCCTACACACAGACTTATTGTTTCAGATTTGATTGTTTCAGACTACTAGTAAAATGTAAATTTGTACTTTGCCTCCATGCCTCTGCCTGTAACAGCCTTTCTGTAAAAAAAAAAAAAATTGAAAACCCATCTGCCAGTCATGAACAGTCTTAAATGTTTACATCTTACAGCTACCTAAGATACAACGTAGGAAAGCTAGAAAGAGATGCAATGCACAAAGTCACGCATATAACATGCTTTACATCAACACACAATATAATAGCATTCTCTCTCACTACACATCCCAGAGGCAACTAAAAAGACCATTTATGAATGCTATCTGTTTTTAATGCCCCTCTAGCAATTTTTTAGCAAAATACATGTATTTCAAAAACAGAGGAAAATGTCTTACTCTGCTATATCAAGATATCCACAGGAAGCAGCTGCATGTAGAGGTATCCAGCCTTCATTATCTGGTTGATTAATATTTGCTCCGTTTTCCACCAGAAATTTCACCATATCTACGTTATCATCTATACAAGCCTATAAAGAAAGAAAGATTTAAGAAATAAGTTCATATTAAAGCCGTTCTACAATACTGTGCATTTTTAAGCAACATCTTCAGGACAAAATGTAAATATTTTCAGGTGTGATGAAGAAGTGGGGTTTATTTGTTGAGGTTTGACAGCAAGACAGGAAGAATTTGTGAGAAAAGCAGCGGGTGTTACAGATTTGTAAAAAAACCCCTTAAATAAACAAATTCAAGCAGAGTTTAACAAAGCCAACAAATATGTTGTCCTCAGGTAAATTTGTTCCTGTTTTCTGAGAAGCCATTTGCAATCCCCACTGCAACCTTGTTCTCCAGCACAAAGCAGATCCCCTTCTAAAGCCCCCAGGCCCTCACTGCATCCCAGGCCTAGCTCAGTCACTCGAGTGGGTATTACCATTGAAAAATCCCAGCTACACCATGAAGTACAATTGTTGTGACCAAGAGATGGGGAAAATAATACCATGACACGGTTTTAATTATAATGCAGTTGAGACTGAGAAGTATGAAAGGGGTGTTATGTCGCACTTCAACACCCCCCTGCTGTTTTCTACTGCAGAGTTTTCTATACCACCACACATCTTTTAACAGCCTATTAATCACTGTTGTTTATAAAATTACTTGAGTATTAACCTGGCACACTGCAAAAATATTATCAATTGTGCACATCTCTTAATTAGCAAGCAAACAGCCTTGCCCAGATGCAGAACTATTGCTGATCTTCATCTTCACTGGCTCCTATTTTGCCTTTCTTCTCTGCGTTTGAGTATTTTTCTCACAGGGTGCTCAGTGAGTTTTCTTGCCAACTTCCATACTGCTGCCCTTAAAAGGGCAGAGCAACAGAGAGAAAAGTCCCTCTGCATTTCAGGACTGCAAGGACTCGAAAACAACTAGACCCCACAAGACTGGTAATTATTTTTTTAGTTTAATAAATCAACAACACTACATAACCAGAAGGCTGAAATAAGCACTTTTACTGCTAGGCTCTTAAATCCTTCTTGATAATTACGCCTCTAATTAAATGCAATTAAGGTATAAATTTTACTTTTCAGAATACTTCTACAGCAATAAAACCAGAAAATTAGATACTGCTTTATCATGGCAAACCCCCTCAGATTTCCTTATTTAAGCAACTGTGCCTTCCAAGACGAATCCCAAAGCTTTCCTTCATTCTGTAGTGCTGAGGCAACAGCTACTCTGTGTGGGAGATGTGTTGCTGCCCCATTAAACCAGCCAAACAAAAACAGCAACAAATTATCCCTCTTTGACCCCATTTGCCACAGTTAGGTAGGAACTTAAGGCTTTGTTTAGAATGTAACGCGGAACTGTTTAAACAACCAGCGTCATCTGGACTTGTTCATCCATAAACCCACAGCCAGACTGCCACCAGGCTGCAGCGCGCTGCTTGCGCTTTCAGTTAGAACCAAAAACACATTCCTGAGGGAAAACATTTGCAAACCTTCCTACCTTTTCAGGTATTCTGAAGGGGAATGCATTAAAACTAAAGGAAGGAAGGTTTAGAGTAGATATTAGGGGGAAGTTTTTTACAGAAAGAGTGGTGAGGTGCTGGAACAGGCTGCCCAAAGAGGTGGTGGATGCCCCGTCCCTGGAAGTGTGCAAGGCCAGGTTGGATGGGGCCCTGGGCAACCTTGTGTAGATCCAGGCCTGAGGTTGGCGGCCCTGCCTGTGGCAGGGGGGTTGGAGCTCTATGATCCTTGGGGTCCCTTCCAATCCATGCCATTCTATGATTCTATGATTCTTGAAAGCTGTCTTCCTAAAGGATTTTTTAAAATTATCTTCTAGTCATATCCATCATTAAAAGCAATTCTTTTAATAAAATAATTTATGAACATGCTCCAACAATAAATACTACAAATTCTTCAAGCATATTCTATTTCTTCCATTTATCATCAGTGTATAATTCCTATAAGCTAGTAACAAGCTCTAAGAGAAAAGAATCGTCTCTATTTGCAAGGCATGTTCTTACTTAAATGAAAAGGAGCTAGATGCAAGACATCCTAACTCAGTTCAGGAGGAAAACAAATGCAAGAAACACAGATGTTTACTCTTACCAGAAACATTAACCTAGTCAGTATTTCACACATGCCATATATCCAGTTCTCCAGGATATACAATCTAATCTGCCTGACTATTGAGATCTTATGCATGTCATAACATTTGTTTATTATACATAAAATAAATTTATGTCAGAAAACTCTAACACTGCTTAAGCATTTTTAAATACAAATCTTTTAATATTGCATTTCAATATGCTGCATACTTCTATATCGTAAACCTTTTAGCATTAATAATCTGCGAAAAAGGGTATCTTAAAATTTATTAGAATTATTAAAAAAAAAGACCATCTGGTTGTGACACAACTCAACACAGAACAATTTTTGCCCATTTTTCAAGTATACATAAGAAAAACTGGCAGGACATACTCATAAAAATACTGTTGCTAAGTGAATCAAAAGCTTACATATGCAGCACATTAAAAGACATATGACTAAGTGGCTAAAAATATTTGACCAAATTTGGGCAGTTTATTGTGCCATACATGGCAAGAATCAGGAGAGCTCAAATACACTTCTCATGCATTATCAGAGATTGCACGTTCGTGACAAGCAAAGATAAACAACCTGTGAGATTATACATATTAGGATGATAAAAGAGTAACTATTAAGATAATAAAAGAATTTACTTGCATATGCAAATAGGAGAGTACTGGCATTACCAGCAATCACATTTGTGAGGTTTAAATACTGTTTCTCATAACTGTTTATACAATCTGAACAACTGTTCTAACAATTTTTTATGGCACAACGGGAGCCACAGAAGCTGGAGTTGATGAAATGGAAGACAGCTGTATAATTTGAAAAACACAACCTTTGAGTTTCTTTAAAGAGTACTTAAAAATAAGCCTTGTACCTGAAATATTTTACAGAAAACCCACTATGGTCTCCAAGAAGGTTATTACCTATCTTAAGATGAAGAAAATCAAATGCAATCGATCCTATTCCTGAAGAGTATGTATATAACACATGCTATTTCTCCTTGTCTCCTTTCGACCCTTCACAGCCCCGTGGGCAGGTGTCTGATGGACCCTACTGCTCTCAGCACTTTCTATATGAAAGACATCTCTGCCTATCAGCAGGTACCTTAAGTCAGAATGCCAAGAAACTAATGTTACAAAAGAAATTTTATCTCAATGTTTTTCCATTTCTACTCTGCTTGTAGTTGTGCTATCTTCATAGTCACTTCTAAAAGCAATACTTATCAAGTGTCAGAAGTGCTTCTGTTGTTAAAGACTGACATCTCAACCCCAAAAGGACAGCTTGTCAGAACAGCATGATAAACTTAAAGCAACAGTCTCCACAAAGTCTGCCCTTCTAGACCTCAACCTGGAAGTTATTACAAAGGAAAAAGCAGCATAGATGCAAGGTGTAAGAAACAAGACTTCCACTGAGGTTACAGTGACTCAAATAGATAAATCCCCATGATGACTTCTGTCCTAGTCTCTGCACAGAGGACAGATAACCACAGGCCTTCCTCTTCCAGGTCTGCTAGGATCCTTCCAGGATTAATCTTGGTTCTTGGTGTTCATTTCCCCATCCCCAGTTTCTCCCTTCACGGACCTTAATTCCCACGTAAAGCCTCAGTGAAACCACAGGTTGCCCTAAAGCTCTTTCCGAGGCTTGCCAACCACTGTATGTGCAGAGCACACACACACACCAACCAGGTCCTGGCCCAAGCAGAAAGTCAGGGGAGCTGACGTTCCAAGACTCCCTTTGTCCCGTGCACTGGTTCTGTCTCGCAACCCCGTTCCCAGCCTCCACAAACTGAAACTCCATTTCTGCAAGAAGCACTCATTGCCCTGCCAAATTTGATGGAAGTTAGCCAATGGGCCCCAAACAGAACAACAGCTGGACAGTGCAATAATATAAACCTCATTTCCTTTGGGAACTAATTTAGAAACTGGGCTAATTAGTCACAGAGGAAGCAAAACAAAGCAAAGTTGATAATACAAAGTCTGCTTACCTTTTCTGATAAGAACAAAGATGAAATTTCAAAGAAAGAATATTAAGGCCCAGGAAAGAAAATTGCTTTCTATTTGAACAACAACCTGAAACCTGGACTGCAAAGACCAGCAAAGATCAACAGCACCCAGCTTCCACACAGACCAACCCTAGGTAGGTCCAACTTGTTCTGGAAACAATATGCCTATATTAAGTGAAATGATGTTTTAAACTTCCTGATCACCACCGAAGGGCATAACCAGATGCCTGCTGATTGTGCTGGGTTTTAACTGTATTCACCACAACTTTGTATCCCATTGCAAGTGGCATGTCATCTAGCTGGCTCTGGTTACTATCAGGCCTTAAGTACATAGGTGAAGGGTAGACCTAAGTTAGTAAGTAACCTTAAAAATAGATAGGTTTAAAAAAAAAGGGATGTGCTTGGCCCCTAAGTGAGCAACCACACAAAGAATTCAGCAGACAGTACTCCTCCCCAAAAGACAGGAAAAACAGGTATTTAAAAAAAAAAACAACCCCACAGAAATTTTATAGGAAAAGGAGGCGATCAACCACCTAGACTACTGTCTCACACACATGCCACAAAGGTGTGCAGTTTGTTCCTTATACCAGACTGCGATTTTTATTCTATTCAACAACAATGTAATCTAATAAAGTCATGCCATCTAATGAAGCTTTGATATTTTCTCCACTATTTTCTAGAGAGAGATTAAAATCTTCTGTTTACTGTTATCTGAGCAGTATCCTGATCTATTCCACAAATTAAGATATTTTGCCTATAAAGGCAGAAAATAAACATTTTATAATTAAACTCTATAATCATCACATTTCATTTTTTCTATTTGTTCTTAATATAGAAAGGAATGAAAAATGTGAACATACATTTGAGGGATACAAACAGCCAAACAACAGTTCTGAATTCCTGTGGGAATGCTGAAAACAAAAGAAACACCTCTCAACGTGGCCTGGAGAATAGTTTATCCATTCCTTTGATTTATGTAGTGAACCAAGGCCAGTGAGTCCAATGGAACTAAAGAGGACAAACACCTAACGTACCAGAGATTCAGATTAAGGGAGGACATCCACACCTAGCAGCAGAGCAGGTTAAAAGCGGTTCCTGTTCTCTTCACCCTGAATTGCTTGTCCCCTCTGCCATCACATACCACACACCCTTATAGTTATGCCGACATACTTTGCTGAACTCAATCTAAAGTGGATCAGAAAAGCAATCAGAATTTAAGTAAAATAAGAAAAGGATGGCAAAATTCTACTCTCTGAGTAAAGCACAATTATTTCCTTTGATTATTTTAAAATATTTTTTACGTTCAGAGAAGAAGCCTTGTTCAGAAATTCATCTTCATATCCTAATTCCACTAACAAAGAACAAAAATGTTGGTTTACTGTGAAATTTCAGCTATTACAAATCCTGTGTTAAAGCTTCTTGTTTCAAACTGACACACTTCAAAGAAGACATTTCTAAATTTGCAACTATTTCTACTCCTCTCACTTAAATCTGCAACTTGTTTTACCCTAATTTCTCGTTTGTACAGACTTCCTGAGGAAATCACATTCCTCACTCTGTCTACCTGGCTGTCCTCCCTCCCTCAGCAACTTCAACTGATATTCAGACAAGAGCAGAAGTTGCAGAGAATTAAATTCAATACTTGTCAGGAAAATATGCTTAGAGTTGTCTGAAGTAATGCTGCCACGGAGCAGTTTTCAGTGTGAACTCAAAAATTAGGACTTCTACCTGGGTCCTCACACTGGCCCCCAAAGAGCTCCGCATGGCTAGGCAATCCCTGAAGTTTGAACACCTCTCTGCAACGCTGTGTGCCCTCCTGAGGACATCACAGTTCACTAGTCACACTGCCTATGAACATCTGTTTGCCTTCACTCTCGTTGGGAAAAAAAAAAGAGTAAGCTTACATATGGCAATTCTTGATTTATTATTTTCTTTAAAAAAAAACCCCACGGAGAAGGTAATAAAAAGAAATCTGGTCTAAAGATCCAAAGCAAGCTTGAGCAACACTGTCCACCTTCAGCAGATCACATATTTATGCTACACATTAATTAAGAAAGCAGCATGAACAAGTGAAGTGGCAGTAGGGCGTATGAAATGAAAACGTAAGCTGCGTCTAACTTCCAAGCTACAGACTCGAGATACCCTGGCACTTACAGCCACCAAAACAAAGGAACAGTATTTTTCTGCACTTTTAATTTGTTCACAGGTCATTAATTCAATGGTTTTGTACAAAGTGTAACATCTTAGGAGTCTAATATTAGTAATGACAATGTCCCAAGACTCCCTGAATATTTGGGAACACTTCCAGGATAAAGGGTAGCAAGAATGACGAAAATATTAGGTCGTGAAATATTCATGTGAATTACACTTATTTGCTGTTTAAGGAACACTACAAAAGCATTTTACATTTGCTGTGTATTCTTTCTAATATAATACATACAGGGTGGAAAGGCTGCTGTGGATGTTCACGTTTACAGTAAGAAACAGGACAGTTTTGGTGTTGTAACAGAACTTCAGGCGCTAATCTAGTGTTACAAATGACAAATGTTGCTCAATTTCAAAATTAAATATAATATTTCCACCTTTCATTTAGCCAAGTCACAGCTTCTATTTTTCAGTGAGCTTGGGTAATGCTGGATAACTCCTAAACCAAAGCCTAGTTTTAGGATTGAATAATCTACCTTTTAAAAGCATGCTTACTAGTAAAACTGGAACATTTTACTATGCAAATATTCTTGATGAACAAGTAATACTACCCTTTTGCTACAGCAGTTGTTTGTAAATACTGTGTGTACAATGCACGTGCATGTTATTTCCAGTTAAGAATGGCCTACTAAAAATCCTGGAGAGCTGGTCCATACAAACTGTGAAAGTGAGAGTTGCCATATCCAGGAACTCGAATTAACAAATAATTTAAAGAGCATTTCATGGCTTCTGCAAGTTCCAGCAGTTCCAAGTTCATTGTTTGAGAAGAAACTTTTTCATAGTGAGGGTGAGAGCACTGGGACAGGCTGCCCAGGGGGGTTGTGGAGTCTCCTTCTCTGGAGACATTCACAACCCGCCTGCATGCGTTCCTGTGTGATTCAGTCTAGGTGATCCTGCTCTGGCAGGGAGGTTGGACCAGATGATCTTTCGAGGTCCCTTCCAACTCCTAACGTTCTGTGATTCTGTGACTGTATTTCTCTCACCCCAGAATATGAGTCAATCTTGGAATACATTTCAGTATCAAACCCTTTCCTTCGCTGCAGGGCAGCAAACTTTTCTCCGGAGAAATTTCTTGGAAACATTTCAGTTCTAAGTGTAGAAAACGTGGATCCTTTTGGACACCTGCAAAAGCAGGTGGGCAAGACACTTTTTCCTAAGGAGAAAACACCACTTGAGGCTGATGCAATGTTTCATGTCCATTCAAGTCTCATGGGGAAGGCATGCAGAGACTATTGAAACCAAGCACCCATTAACCATCATTACTTAATTTGAATGCTGCAAAGCTGTCAAACATTGACAAAAATGGACAAATCATACCAGAACTCAAACTTCTCTAGATATTAATTCCACTTCATGTAAACACCTTGTCATATATGCACATCTCAATAGAAGTTGACTTAGATTTTATTTCAGCTCCAAGATGTGGATAAAACCAGGAGCTACGTGGAACTGGTAATTGTTCAGCTCAAATATTCAGTAAGACCATAATGTAATTACTATATGACAACTTTCCCGTGTTTCCTCTGTTACACTGAACTACTAAATTAACTACTTGCCCTTAAGCTTTACTAGTTTGTAATTTATAGATAAGCCTGTAAATTTAATTAAGGGCACAAGTCATGAAAAACACTAAAAATCTATTGCTGTTGAGACTGCTCTAATCTACGTTATAAAACTGATTTCATAGGGACTTTCCAACACTTAAACTGTAATGAATGCTTAATCATAGTTCTTAATCAGAACTGTAACAGAACACATATATTCAAATGGTTTTAGTGTGTTTCAAGAAGATAGAATTAATCTTGTCCTCTAACTGCTGAGATAAGTAAGAAGAGAGTTGGCCAGCATGTTATTTACTAAAACCAGAGATGCTACCATTCTTATTAGTAATCCCAGTAATGGATCAAGATTCACTCTGACATACATTATATGGACAAAACAAGCCAGTCTGCTTTACTGTTTTTGCTTAAAAAAACCCAAACTAACAAGAACCAAACAAAAATACAACTATTCCAGGCTACCTAGTATCACATGCAAATCTACTTCCAAATAAATATTTTTTAGCTGCGTGCAAATCTATTTTCAGGTCACTTGAAAGCTTATCTTACAAGCAACCTCTCAATTAAAACTACCATACTAAATATTTAGTAGTAAATTGAAAAGGTATTGATTTACTTCAACTCAGAAATATCTCAAGACAAACCTGCCAAAAAAAAATTACGTAGGAAAAGTCTGCCAAAAAAAACCAATCCTGGAAAAATGAGATGTCATGGAAAAAAGTATTTTAGAAGGGATCAAACCCAACGGCATTCAAAGACAGAAATACTGACACTGGAGGAGAACTATTTTCCTGAATGCACTTTTTTCTCCTGGCTCAATATATTGAGATGAAGTTGGTGAAGATACCGGGAATGAAGTGGTCTATGATGCAACCTTTATCTGAACTTCATGCAAATGACATTCTCCCTTAAACTTACGGTATTACACTTCGGAGAAACAACTTTTGCTCATCCTTCTGGTTTCTTGCCATTTAAAAACAAACCCAGTATATTCTGTGGAACAACAGAACTTAATTTTAAATGCAGACCTGGGTTTCTTACTCAGCTTTCTAACCACACTGTAGGTGAAAGAGCATGAGTTTACAGGGTGACATGGAGAAATAAGATTTCTGACTCACACGGTTGTATTAGAGCTAGTGTGACGTATGAATTCACAATCGGCCTTGAACCCTGAAGGCTTAGGCAGGCAGGTAAGTACAAATTACATACGACAGATACACATTTTAGCTACGTGCTGTTGAAGCCTACATGATTTGTCCAACAGCACCAAACAGGTGAATTTGAGAGTTGAACCCAAAACTGAATTCCAGGCTCGTTCATTTCACAAATGGCTTTCTCACTCTTCCAGCCTCTGCCTTTGCAGTTTGCTTTGAGTAGTTTTCCTGGTCACACGACATATAAATACTAAATTTGAGAACGACAAGGCAGTGTCATATAGTATATGTATTTCTATCCAGTCAAATGAAAGAACATACCAAGCATATTTCAAATAATTAAATTATTTAATGAGTTAAAGTAATCTGCTGTTAGCGTATGGGCAACTAAAGACATTCATGCGCCAAAGGAGCTTTTCAATTACAAATACCTGACGTAGTGATACCCTCTGACACACGTTCTTAGTCAAATTAATCACCTAGCAGAACACAAAGGCATCAAGAAAACTTACCAGAACAATCTGTTTACATAAATAAACACGGCTGTTTACATTTACATTCCTTGTATTTAATTGCAACAGGATGTACTAATTTCCCCTTTTTTTGTCTGCTTCTGCCTATCACCTCTGTAGAGCCCTGAGTTCTCTGGAGAGGGAAACTGCACTGCCCTGGAAAAAAGCAAACCTGAGCACATCTGTCAGTGCTCCACTGTGAACTCTTAGGGGCCACATTAGTGATCATCTCCTCAACGGACACTTAATCTTCTGCTTTAGCAGGATCTAGGGGAAGTTTTCATTGCTTTCTAATTTTAGCTAAGTGAAGTGTCAAAGTTGTGTAGAATAAAAGTAATAACATTGAACTGAATAAAACCAATGATAACCCTGAATCCCACCAAGGGAAAAACACCTGCACATGTTGGCAGAGCACAGAGAGCTAATCAAGACCAAGACTACCTGTGTGCTTACCTTCCTACCACGCATTATTACCGTTGACAGCAAAAAGCACTTTTAACTGAAGAAACCAAGACTACAGGTGCAAAAAGGCAGGAAGACACTCAAACGTGCAACTACACACCTACGAATGCTTCATTCAATGAGCACTTGCCATGTGTGTTTTTTGTCCTCATCATGATACAATCTATTAGAAGTAAAAGCATATTTTAGTAAGCTGAAAAGGCTGGTATCATTCAGAGCTTTTCTCCTCCTTAAGCAGGAGAGTCTATGTAAATATACAACTAATTTGTATAAATTGACTTAACAGAATAAAAAAGTACATGTGAAGTATGAATGATACATCAGTTATTTTTTTATATATAAAATGAATATAAAACTAATATAATTATGTTGTACCTGGATGAAAACACAAATTAAATTACAAGTCAAAATGGCATTCTGAATTGCTTAAACATTAACAAAATTACCTCAAATGTGGTAAATATATTAATCAAAACTGCATTTTGTACACAAAACCAATTAAAGGTAGTACTACATATAAACATTTAATTAAATGTTTCCCATAATTTTCCATAAGAATATATTGCTACTCTTACTTTCTGTTCCAAGATTGGGAAAAGATAAGCTATCCTTCTCTAATAGAAATCCCAGTAAATTTATCAATTTGTGATCAAATTTAGGATTCACTGAATTGACTAGATAAATTTGAAACCATTTTCAGCTTCTCAAAGATGTTACTAAGTCTTGAAGTTGACTTAGGTTGCAAGTCAGCGGGTTACAAATGAAAGCAGAATATTCTGATAGATTTTAGTAGAAAACCAAGGACTGTCTAAAAAACAATTAAATAATTTTAATGAAATTATCCAAAAGCAAATGAGCCAAGCTTCTTACAGTAAATATCAATCAGTTGCTCTTTCTTAAAACCATAATTTTTAATACAGATTTTGTCTATTCAGAGAGTAACAAAGTAAGAAGCCCACTGGGTCAGATACCACCTTTGCCATGTATACCAGAAGGAACACCTCAGTGCTGTTCCTCATGACAGCCCCAGCTCTGAAGTTGGGCAACACAGTCATCTTGGGAAATCTCCAGGATAATCCTGTCAGCTTTTCAAACACCTAAAGACAGCACAGTATGTTTTGCATTCATCAGTAACATATATGCATTTTAACTTCAACAGGAAAAAAAATTTCTAATTTTTCCAATGTCTCTAGGTTTCCCTTTTAGAAAAGACTGTGATACACAAATATATACACAGCAACATTTCAAAATAACTCAATTAATTTCTGACTTCAAAATATACTCAGCATAAAACCTAAAGAAATTGGGACCCAGTCTGCTTTCTGATCTGCCATAAATTTGAAGGAATTACTCAAAGAAGAAAATGAAGTATAGAGAGTGCTAAAAGATTCAGTGTCAAGTAATTTCCATACATATTTTGATATTCCATACTGTAGGCAGTCACACAGCATCATTTGGAACAATCTGTCCAAAGCCTTTTTTCTCATCCACTCTGCACAAAAAACCAGAAGTAACTTTGATCCCTGAAAGATACGGTACTTGCAACAGACAAAGGTCACCAAGATTCAAATAAATCCTCTGCAAGGATAAGATCAACACGCACTACACCTAAAGCCAAAATTCAAGTTGGACTAGGTACTTCAGGAATCCCTTCAAAGTTAAATGAGGGTGCATTCACGCTGTGCTAAATTTGCTAAACGATCTTGCAAAATAACTTAAGATGAAATACATTGCCACGTTTTGGTATAGTTAACAAAATTGTCTGTACAAACAAGGAGATATTAATCAAATGTACTACAGGCCTCTGTCAAGTATAAAGAATTTTTAGAAGTATTCAACACCAAACTCCCTCTCTCTCTCTCAAAGGCTAGCTATGCAGCAGTTCATCTACAGGGATGCGGTTCGCAACTTCTAAAAAAGGCACTTTTGCCACAGTGTAACTTAATACTCTCTGTTCAATAGGCTAGCCACAGCCTGCAACTTGCTGAGCAAACCCTCTGGCTGGAAGGAAGGGGGAAACCTCCGCTAGGTTGCATGTGCTTCCTCTGCCCCGGCAGCAATCCCAGTTCCACCTCAACAACTCTCCTTTCACTATGGCCAAATGTTTTACCAGCACAAGAAAAGAGCTGTAGGAATTCCTAACACAGAACTCTCACCATTTCTCTGCAGCCACAAACGTACAAAACCAGCATCCACTCTGTCAGCTTTGTCACTCGCAAATGAGCACAACAGAAGCACTCGCTTCGGTGGCATCGGACCCCCTCAGGTCTACTTAAACAGGACATATTTTGGCACAGTTGTCTAATCAGAAACTCATGACAAACCAACAAAGAAACTGCAAGTAATCAGAAATTCCTAGGAAACAGCTTACATCCCAATTACATTAAGAAAGGGACATGAAGACAACAGCCAACAAGTAAAATTGTCATTTATAGACTCATCTGCAACAGCATACACTACTATACGTACACAACACATGGCACTTTAAAAGGGACAATTTTCAAGTTGTTTGTTTGTTTTGGTTTTTTTTAAAAATAAGTATCCACATAGTCCACAAGCCATTATTCTACAAAGCAATTTGATTAGGAAGTTCAGTACTAGGGATAAAGCAAAGGAATGGCAGCAATTAAAAAGAAAATGCTTTAAAAAAAAAGTAAAATTCTGAAAATCAATATAAAATCAGGTTTTTTAAAAATGGGTATAAAACATTATAAATCTTGAGTAACGAGAGATTAGAAATGTGGAAAGGAAAGCTATGAATATCAGTGCAAAAACACAGTTGGCAGGGGCAGGAATACTAAGGCATATGATTCTATGATTTCTTAAATACATTAAGAATGGGGGGAAAAATACCAGTGATGCATAACATGCATATGAATAATGTATCAACAAACACCTCTGCTTTGGGTTCTGAACGAAGCAAAATGTTTTCTTTTCCTTGCATAATCAGGATTATATACCACCTTACAGTCTACCAGTAACAACCCAAAACACTAAAAGCCTGCAGACGGCTATCTAACTCAGAAGACCTCAGTAATGCAGGTATGGGAACACAGGTATGCTTAGGCAGCTCTCACCACCACTCAAGAACTTATGGCAGTTTCACCTGCCAGACTTTATTTTCGAAACGGGTCTCGAAATACCTGGGAAACAGCAGAGGGCTGTTAACCCTACACCAGCAGGACAAAGCAGTAATACACAGATGCCTAAAGGAGTTACCCTGTCAGCCAGACTAGATAAAAGGATTAAAACAACACACGTTACAGATATCAAAATAGATGATGTTCATTAGGCTTATGAGCAGGAAGGCAGTACCGTGCCAGCACCTTGCTTCGAAGGCTTGCTTAGCTTCACCAACAGCACTGCTGCTTCTCTGCACCACGAGGCCAGGCCTGATCTATGCTGAAGGACCCCAGCTGACGCACTCCTAAGATCTGGGGCATCAGCAAACACAGTTTTGAACCAACATAGGTCCATCAAGGCTTTTGAAGCTCATTGCTTTGACAGATGAAAAGTTGATTCCACACAGGTTCATAAATGTTCATGATAGCTTATTAGCAAAGACACCTTAGGTGCTGAACCTGAATGGGCTTCCTCATCAGAGAACACCTTTAAGTGTGCCACCCCAAAACCCGAATTAAACAGACTTCTCTATTTTTTTAACCATAATAGCACCTCATCACACCAAGCATCAAAGACTAACTGCATCGTTTTGGCACACAGTGCATTAAAAGCCAGCAGAAATTGAGTATTTTTGAATACTCCTCTCTGGACTGCATCTGCACCCAGTATTGGTGTTTTCTTCATGGCATTCCAGGGAAAAGAAAACCAGACTCCTTAGGCTCATATTTATTATGAGGGCCACAAAGGTGATCAGAGGGCTGGAGCACCTCCCCTACAAAGAGAGGCTGAGGGAGCTGGGCTTGTTCAGCCTGGAGAAGAGAAGGCTGCGGAGGGACTTCATTGCAGCCTTCCAGTACCTGAAGGGAACTTATAAGCAGGAGGGGAATCGACTTTTTAAAATGGTAGACAATGGCAGGACAAGGGGGAATGGATTAAAACTAAAGGAAGGAAGGTTTAGATTAGATATTAGGGGGAAGTTTTTTACAGAGAGAGTGGTGAGGTGCTGGAACAGGCTGCCCACAGAGGTGTCCCTGGAAGTGTTCAAGGCCAGGTTGGATGGGGCCCTGGGCAACCTTGTGTAGATCCAGGCCTGAGGTTGGTGGCCCTGCCTGTGGCAGGGGGGTTGGAGCTCTATGATCCTTGTGGTCCCTTCCAACCCATGACGTTCTATGATTCTGCTATGGAGGAAAGGAAGCAGCAGCTTCTTTTTCCTCAAACTGCTGTATGTATTCCACTACCACCAATGTCCCCAGACTCTGGAGTTCTGGAATTCTGGCATATTCGTATACATTTCACACTATACCACCTTCACCACTGCCTCCAAACACTAGGACAGTACATCTGCAGCATCTCATGTGGCAGGACTTAAGGACTCTGCAAATCACAGATGTGGTCACTGCCGATTCTGCATGGCATGAAGAGGTCACACCTGCCATCCCGAAATTCTCTGCCAACATTTAGGGAAGAGCTTACAAAAAAGGGCAAGGATACAACTGTATTATCCCCACCATCTACAGAGCCTTAGGTCCTCATAAACCAAGTTCCCCTTGTGTGTAAAGGCAAACCTGTGGTTAGTCTAGTAACTCCTAAATCTTCTGCTTCTCCCTACCTTTTCAAAGAGCAATTTTATCCAAGTAAGCAAGCAAGCAACAGGAAAATACTATATCTAGATGAGCAACTGTAATCTATAGCATACCTCCCAAAATCAGCATGGTATTTGTGTCATCTGCTCTTTCACCAGAGCACACAGAATTCACACACTCATACCTGTGCTGCAGCAGTTCATCTCTAGCTTCCCAGTCCTGGATACCAGACTGTGGAAGCTCAGACATCGGTTTCAAGGAGAAAAGTCACTAAAGAAATTTGACATAAAACCAAAGTTTTTCTTAAAGAAGGTTAGGTACGTCTGCTCACTACTTCATCAAAAGTGTCACTTTGCAGGAATCTTTCCCTTGAGTTGAAGACAGATATCAATGTATTTCTTCCACTGTCTTCAGCAGCATGGAATACCACTTTTAAGAAGTTAACAGAAGATACCTTTGTTAAAAGCTGTGGTAGAGTTTAATGCTGATAAAAACGCACACTTTAAGAAAGTATTCCAACTGAACCTGTAGGATCTTCTGCTACAGGAAGTAGTTATAAAACAACCTCAATATCCAAGCTGATAATAACTGGACCTTCACCTGAGTTTTTCTGACATTCAGGAGAAGGCAATGTTTCAAAGTGCTAATAAATATCATGCCCATTGGATAATTTTCATCTGCATGTTTCAAGATGAGTTTTAAGCAATATTCTGCTCCCTGCAGGAAGTAGTGTTATAAAACCAGCAAAACCCTAACTCCTTTGCACTAACATACGCTAATCGCTCAGGACATGATTCTACACGAGCTCACTGTTGACAAACAGGGAGGTCCCATTCTCTCTCCTCAGTCTCAACAGCACACTCCCAAAAGCATTTGTCAGACTCTCCATTAGCCAATGCAGCTCGCCAGCAAGGCAGAAATAACCCCTTTCTCCCTCCCCACCCATTGAAATAAATAAATAAATTTTAAAAACAGGAGGGAAAGAAAACAGGATGGTGGGAGGAAGATGCTAGAGCACGCCCTTTCAGAGCAGTAAAATACAGCGCTGGCTTCGTTGCACCTGGAGCTGAAGCTACTTGTGACTTTCCTTCTGAGAAAGGATAAACACCAACATTTCTAATTATGCAGAAACCGTTTGTGTTGACTTCTGAGAGACTGCTGACATCTTTGAATTGCACCAGGCCAGAAAACACGCTGGCCTTCTCTTTACCAGGACTGTGTCAGCTTGGCTTGAAAGAAATAACAAGAACTCAGAAGTTTACCTGACTGTAGCAGCATGCACGTCATCATGAAATTAATCATAAATGTTTTCAAGTCTGCTTCTTGTACATCAGACTGCTAGTTAAAGATGATTATTATCCAAGGGCACAAAACTGAAAGCCTGGTTGAAAAGCACACTGGCTTCAAGGTCAGTCACAGCAGTGTTTCCCTCACAAGTACGTAAGAAGTGCTAAAGTAAATGGATGGAAAAATACAAAAAAAAAAAACAAAACCAAAGAATAGGATTTGATCATATGGAGAAAGCTCATACACTGCTTGAGCATGAGGAAAGTCTATGTGCTGCAGAATTTTGGCAGGTAACCATTCAGTGGCCCTGGCAGGGACAAAGAGCAGCAGAAAGGGCAGGGATAGGGTTTGACAGGGAGGAACTTCCAAGTTTCCCCAATTCAGACAAAGGTCCATCTGTTTTTCTCTACTATTCAGTCATACACTGTTCACGCTGCAAACTGAATGCTTCTGCAATGCAAACCACTGTTAAAACTGGTTCTCATTGTTTTCTACCTATCTGGCTAGGGTATATACTCCTCATACCTTGGTGTGCATGGTGAGAAACTGCCCCTTTGTTAAACAGAAAAGAGTTAAACTCCCTGACACGCCAGAAGACTATCTCTGCTGCTTTGAGCTTGTTTTTTCTCCTCTATGGTGCACACCTCTACAAGAATTCCTGGAGGGGAAAGCTGTTCTGCCGGCTTAATTTACACTATTAAATTAGACAAAACATGCTTAAGCCTTATGCTTCTCTAAGGACTCTACTTTTACATTAAATATTCATTTATGCACAAAGCTATATATAAGCAATAGTAAGGCTGAACAGCCAAATATTTCAGGACTAGGATATGCTTTAATTAATACTGCCTAAGCCAAATCAACTGGCCCCACAAGCATTATCACCTGTCTACTATCCTACACTATCTCAATTTCCTTGTGGCCAAAGGAACTTGGTTCATTCAATCTATGAGAGGATCAGTGCTTTTACAACATGCAGATATTAAAAATAATGGATTTTTCTTCACTCTTCAGCTGTATTACTCAAATCTTGTTCCAAATGGAACTAATTTTCTTCTACACATCAGCACTTACCACCTTTTAGGTACATAAGCATAATTTTCATAAACCTGCTACCACGAAACTTAGCGTTTTACAGACAGGGTCAACATAAGCCATATGCCCTGATTTAACCATACAATTTGAAATAATATGGAACTGAGGTTTTAGGATATACACTTTTTCCCATGTCTAAAGAAAAGCTTCCTTTCATTACACTTACAGCCACAAGTGCATACTGTTTCTAAGGATTTCCCTGCAGTCTCCTACCCTATATACCATCCTATTCTTTTTACCTCCACTGATACTGCTGAAGACCCACGTGCTACAACATTTTTTATGAGATGTCCTGAACTATCCCAAGAGCAAATCCTCTATACAGGCTCTATAATCTAGGTATGATGACATAATAGAGTATTAAAAGGTTAATGCTTCTTAAGTCCAAGTACAGATTTCACAGGCAACATTATTTACCTGATATCCAATACATGAACACCCGAGTTCCATAATTTCAGCACTCCCATTATCAGCCTTACTTTCCCACTTCATTTTCCACACCACCATTTAATTTTCCTCTCAGCTGCATCTTGACAGCCAGCTCACATCTGACAGCTCGCTTTTGCCTCCACTCTTCTGACTCACTCCTACATCCCTACACTATTTTTGCATCTTACAGCTTCCTCCACTGTGCTAGTGCAGGCAAAGAGGTCACAGCACAGATAGTACTAGTATGTGTCTAAATGATTTTAACAGTCCTACAGCAACCTGTTCTCTCTACTGCTTCCATGCACTGAATTCCTAGATTCAAAATGAACGTTAAAATCACTGTAGAGAACTGCAGTTTTTCTTTGGGCCTTGGTAAATTCTGTTGGATATCAGCCTTTATCTGAAGCACTCTTCTGGTGAATAAGAAAATGTTTGTGAAGAAAAAAAAAAAAGAAGTTCTGAAAAATTCTAAGTAGCCTCTAAACCACTAGAATATCAAAAGCACAGATCCATCCAAGCAGACTTTCTCTTTGCTTCTCCCAATCTGATTAAGTATGAAAACATCCAGCTGTCAATCTGCAGCTAATGCCCTACTACGGTGGCAAACCCAACCCTGACTGGCTTAAAAAAAAAAAAAAAGACAGCACCATCCTTCTTTCCAGCTCTTAGCTGAAAACAGGACAAGAGTGGATTTAGCAGAGACATGTACTTTTGATTAAAGGTATGGACTATCTTCCACAAAAAGAAAACTCAGTAGGCCAGAACACTTCAGCCTGGAACAAAATTACTTTGATAACCATCTAATAAATGACTACAAAATCACGAGTAACATGAAGAAAATAAATAGGAATTAGCTGTTCACCCTTTCTGCTAGTACAAGGAGCTGAAGTCATTACATGAAGCTGGTAAGAGCTGGGTCCAAAAGACATCAAGAAACAAAAGCTGCTTTTTTGAAAGCTGATGGAATGCCCCGTATCAGCAGAAGCAGAGATGACTTCTTACTGAGCTCAGTGGATTGGCCTCTCCTTTTAACACAAATCAGGCACTAGAGCTATGTGATTAACTGAAAGAGTCCTGAAGGCCTTAGGCAGCCCAGCTATAGAAAAGAACCTCTCTTCACCATGAGACAAATGAATACTAATGCATTTTTACTTCATATTACTCTCATGTCAGTAGGGAAATGACAAAGTGCTCTGTTCTTCCTTTTCTGCAACAGAAAATATGTTGGTTTTCATCAGTATTCCAAATAAAAGCACTGAAGTTCTTGGATTCTCAATTTATCATACTCCTTGTAAAACAGGATTCTGCGTATCTGAATAAAGAGATATGACTAAGTTTAACTGTCTAGCCTCTCATTCAGGAGGCGTTTTTAAAGTATAGGTATATAAATTACCACAAGCAGAATTACAATAAAGCCCACGTGCATCCCAGTACTTGAGAGTAAATACAGGATAGCTCACCTCACTGCAAACATAGTAATTTTCAATGACTGGTGCCACCATACCCAGATGCTCTTTCCAGAGGAACCTGAACCAGGTCTCTCTGAAGCAATCCCTTAATATACAAGCCTCAACAGGCACCTATTTAAACTGTTAGCATCTGTTCAAGCAGTTAATAAACTGGTCAAACACACCAAAAAAAAAAAAAAGGAAAAAAAAGCATGCTGGATTCTGTCAATTAAACTTTGCTTCTAACAGCTACAGGAATTATCACCTGCTTACAATAACCTTGGTTGGGTAAAAGCACAACAGCTCATCTGATGGCAAAAGTTCATTATGCAATAAAGCTGCAGTATCAATGTGCTACTGTTCTTTATTAAACCAGTATTAAATCTTTAGTATACAGTCACTGCCACAAAAGGAATTTCTTCTGCTGGCTACATAGGCTCTTGCCACATTTTTAGTTTTAATAATTAGCTACTGTGCTACTGAAGGAGGCCAAGAAAGAGGGTATTATAGACAAAGCTAAAGCCAGCTGGGCTGTCTTGGTTTTTTTTTTTTTGTTGGATGGCTGCCTTCGTTTCACTGAAACACTACAAAGCAAGTTGACCATATAAGGCACTGGGATTCCCATGGAAAATGCTTACACAAATCAGATCCATGCAGTCTTTTTTGTTGTTACGTTATAGTTAATATGAACATTTGCAGTAGATTTTAAAAAGACACTTCAGGATTAAATCTTACAGACACAGAATTACTTTGGCCTTAACCGAGTTCATGTAAGTAGCCTTTCAGAAGAACCTACAGCGTAACATTCAACTGAAACATTTATTTAGGTTTTATTAGACTAGATCAATTCCAAAACTGAAGGCAGGATTGATAAACACAATGTCCTTGATTTTGGTGCAAATGAAAAATACCAGAAAAGCCTAATTCACAATTCATGTAAGGGGCCTGAGAGCAAATGAATCTTCCCCCTACCAGCAGCTGGGTGCAGCCTGCATTTATCAGAGGCAGCAACTTGCTGCATGGAAAGATTATTTGTAGCCTAGATTCCAACAAGAATAACTCTAACGAGCAAGGGCTTATAAGGAGATGGTAATACAGAGTCTACAGAGAAAGGGCAGGGAGAACTGGAGAAAGCACCATTCTTGAACGGGCAGGGGGCTGCAAAATACAGAGGACTGCAGGGCTTCCAGTTCAAAAGGGCAGGACAGATTTTCAGAGGATGGAAGGAAAACAGTCAGTCAGAAAGAAGGGGCAAGAAAGAAATATATACAGACTTTAGGGTTAGACAAACAAATACAGGAATGCAAAAAGCCCTAGTCAGAGGTATGTGCCAGCATGACAGCAGGATCTTCCTCACTATAGGATTTATTTTTCAGAAGGGATCACACGCTTAAATGTTGGTAATCAACATTTCTAAAACAGTACAACAATTACTAGGGAACTGTCACCCCTCTCGGATTCTACATTCACTTACAATTTGTGTTTAATAAATGACCAATTAATTAAATTAATATGGTTTAGGTATGAAATTCACAGCACAAATTAATGCCTTATGAGAACTCAAATCTGTCAATACACTGTACAGAATGATCAACATCTGGTTTCCTTTTCAAACAGATATCCAAACCTCACCATGATATCCAAACAGTTATCCAAACAGATATCCAAACCAGCCTACCCGATGTGTTCCATTAAGTAGGACACTTGCACCTGCTTTTGCCAGGACTAGCACTGAATTCTTTAAGCAACACAGTCTATTGATCCACAAGGATGAAAAATGAGTCTGCAGTTAAATACAATCTGAACAGAGCTATTCCTTCCAAAAAATTCTAGCTGCTGCCAGGTATAGATGCCTTCTTGCACCTCACAGAACACACTCCATCTAACACAGACAGACACTGACCTCTTTAAAAAATACTCAACAATGTTTGAAAACATCCCTATTTCCTCAATACCATAATGCATAGTTACCAACTGCCTGTATGACAGACGCTTGTGTGTAGCACGATGCTCAAAGTTGGCAATTTCAATACAGAATTCTCCATCTAAAAATACCCTTCCCCCCAACAGAGAAGAGAAATTTTAAATTGTTGCTATCCTGCCTATCATGGGAATAAGATTGTTCAGTAAAACAACATGCAGTAATAACAAATAGTAATTAGCATCAGTCATCAACAATTCTATCCATTAAATACTCAGTTTAAATACTTCCTCCATTGCATATAGCTTATGGTATTTATTTTTAATAGCAGTTTTGGGATTCCCTCTGCCACAACCCAACCGCTTACAAACTGAATGACAATGCCACCGATTTATTAGCTATTGTTCCAATCACTCACATCAAAGATTCCGTAAAATAACAGGTTGTGAGATCAACTGCATATATCCTGCATAAAAATACATGGGTTTCAGATTACTGTAACTATTTCCATTATATTGTCTACTAAAGCTTCCTGCAAGCACAATGGAAAATTATGTTAACCAGCAACTAACACACACCTTCCACTCTAATGCCTAACCAGCTGCTGTATCACGACGGCACCACAAAATAAATAATAAAGCAATAAAACAATTGCTGCATCTGAAAACAGAAGTAAACTTCAAAGATATTTACTAAATTTTACCTCCCCTAACTTTGGTTTGGGTTTTTTTAAATTTCCTGAGGAAAAGAGGACGACTATGTTCCCACTAAGCTCAATGTCTGAATTTTATGTAATTTGTAGTTAAGGCAACAGTCAACAGACAAGGTTCAGGTCTGGAAAAGCAAGATCATTTACAGAAGGATGAACCTGCTATTCAAAGTACACTGACTGCTATTTGTATCCAGAACCAGAATACAACAGCCATAACTGATAAACGCAAACGACTCTCTGCTCATTGAGAACTTTAAGCACAGACTTCCAATCTCTAAGAGAACATGTGGGGTTGTTTCCTCAATGCAAATAAGCAGATTCAGAACGAGATGGGCTAACAAAATAAAAAGATTATTTATAAAGGAAGTCCTCAAGATTTCGGCTAGAACATAAAGGCAGCAAGATTCAGAAATCTGGCTTGTGGGGAAAGTTTCAGGATCTAAAAAACAAACTCTTCATGGTCTAAATCTATGAGGTAGGTGGGATGTACATCTTTGATCAAGTAAGATTTCACCTATAGATTTAATACTTATGAATGGCACTATGGTCTTCAAGTCTTCAAAGCATTAAGCTTTAGAAAAGATTAAGAAATCTACTGCTTTCTCTTCTTAGAAGGTATTTATTACAATTTAGCAGGGGAATCTTTTCTCCATCATTAAATATAAAATGATGGCTACCACTTTAAGTCAGAACTTTTCTTAAGAAACAATTTTCTAATAAACTATATAGATACATACAGATCTCCTAAAGATGCCTCTTCTATTCCAGCTGAGGTGTGAGCTACTGGCAAAAGTCTCAAAAATCAGTAAGTCCACACATTCCAGGAATAATCTTTTGCTTAGCTCTCCCCCCTACCCTGATGGACTTGAAGATTTTATTCATACCTAAAGAGAACTTAACCATATAGCATGGTTTCACAGTTTATAAGTTTAGTATGGAAGTCCAACATTAAAATCTAAGTATCAGAAAACTAAGATCATTCTGGATCAATAGACAGAAAAATAAGCATTAATAAAAATTGCTGGGACATATCTCTATGAACTTTATATTTCTGTTTTGCCTCATATATGTATTTAGAATTTAAAAAGTGCTAGGACAGTCTAAAATCTCATAGTCACTGAGATTTATATGAGGAATAGTATGGGCAATTACATCAATTAAAAAAAAAACCAA
>VZTU01034174.1:33898-77188 GCA_013400835.1 Zapornia atra | reverse complement strand
GCCGCGGGGCCCGCCTGCGCGCAGCCGCAGCAGGCGGCCTCGTTGCGCCCCGCCCCCTCCGGCCTCGTGGGGCGGGGCAGCTCGTCGGTTCAGCCAGGAACGGGACGGAGAGGCCACGCACGTGACGTCAGGAGGGAGGGGAGGGCGCGAAGCCCTTGCCCGCGCACACCCGCCCCGGCGGCGAGGAGAGGCGGGCGGTGTCGCTGCCATAGCAACGGCCGCTGCGAGCGCGGGCAGAGCCGCTTCCCGACGGCTCCGGGATCACGCCGCGCCCTGGCCACGGCCCGTCTGGCTCCGGCGGGCGGCGGCGGCGGGAGGTGGCGGCGGGAGGTGTCGGACACTCAGCCGCCCTTGCTGCGCCCTCGGCTGCGCGGGTGCTGCCGGGCCCCGGACGTACTCGTCCCCGGCGGGACCCTGTCCCTCCGCAGCGCCGCCGAGCTCGGGGTGCCTCGGCCCCGGGGTGCTGGTTGCACAGGCCCTGCGCTCCTGCAGGGTGACGCAAACACGCGGCAATTAGAGCGCACCTAGCGCTTACTACAGAGCCGAGGCCGTCACATGGGAGCTCTGCCTGGGTTCCGTGAGTGCGTGACGCAGAAGATGCAACGCCATTCATCGAACACGAGGAGAAAAGAAAATAGTTAATTGCCGCACGTTAAGTGCGTGGGACGGCTGCTCACAGCATCCAGCCCGCGCACCAAGGAAAGCTCAGGCCGGGGGGGCATAAAGCCGTATTTGAGCCTGTTTCCATCATAAAACATACACACGGGAGCAAAATTACTCGTGTAACTTATTTCGGCATTTCCTACCTTTGCTCTGCTCTGCTCAGGCACCCCCCAGGCAGGCTGCAAGCTGACAGTAGCTGCTCCACCCGACCCCACACCAGCTCTGGGTCAGAGGCTAAAAGCCACGTGTTGGCCCGCTGGCTTCTTCCCATCTGCTCTTGAGTCGTAACGCTGGCTCTTCTTCTCCCATCATCATATGGTGGATGTTTCTCATAACCTCATGTAACCAGGTGCTTGAGCCTACCCAAGTCTCCAAACCTGTGCCTTGTCCTTGCTGGCACAACATAGCAGAGGAGCATTACCACTCTTCAGATCTGTAGCCAGGTCCCTTCCTCATCAGCTGGAGCTCCACACCTCAGTTATTGAGGCGTTTTGTCACAATTTGTCACAAACTTAGGCTTTTTGTCACAGTTTGGCAAGGGGATGCTTTTCCAGCCAGCAGACTCTTTCACCAGCGAGCCCTGCTTCCTCACAGAGCATCACTCTCTGACTGAATGGCAACGCAGCCCCACAATGCATAAATACGTGTTCAGGTATTCATTTAAACTTCATATTCCTGGAGCAGGCAGGAATTAAAGTCTGCACGAGTAGCCTAATTTTAGTATTTTCACTTCGGTAAGTTGTTTTCTCCCCACAAGTTTACCAAATTGTATGTGTGGGGTTTTGCCCTCTACGAAGGAAACAGGGGTGCTAAAACTTTCACATCTACAGTATGGATCTCTGCTGCTTGAGCTAAGAGATCGGAGGTCTCTCCCCACAACCCCTACCTGCCATGAGGGGTTATTAATTCCTGATTCTCAGACCTACTGCTTATTCTTCTGGCTTTCCATTTCATCTGCCAGCCGAATAATAGATGTACGTATAGATCAGACATATCTGGGGCACTAATACTGAGTACCCATTACTTGGGAGTGAAGGAAGAAGCTGGCTGGCTAATCAGCGTAGATCACTGACAATGGCTGCTGCATCTCTCAAGAAGATCGCTACTCTGCCAGCACTGGTGATAGTGCCCAGACTCTGTGTGGATTTAATGAAAGTTAGGATTTTTTATTAGTTACAGTTTAAAATGGTTCAGTGCCTAGCCTTTAATGGACACGTGTTCACGACTGACTGTACTCCCAACAGTAGGGATAAAAATAGCAATCCTACTGCCGATCAATGCATTGGCAGAACTAAGCAGGGAGATTAACAGTGTTGTATGCCAGACTCTAATGCCACCACATACTGTCTCAATAAAACTGACTTTAAAAATAAAACGTAGAACAGTTTTAAGCAGAACTGGTTTATTTTCAGCATACAATCCAGTGGGAACACAAAAGAAACCCTTGCCAGGGGCTATTGCTGCGCACAAAGTAGTGACAGAGCTAGAGAAACCCTGTTTTTAAGTACTCTGTCTAGAGGCTGAAGGAATACCTGCTGGCTGGATGTATTTTCTTCCTGTAGCATTGTTGATGTTGATGGACTGCCATCTGTGCAAGAAGTTGGCATTAAGCTTAATGGCAAAACTGCTATCTATCATGTGGGTTTTTTCCTACACTTAAAATGCACGTGTAAGAAAAACTGCACTGAAACACATTAAAACATCCACACGACCTTGGTAAGTGGAAAGATTACACGCTGAAAAGCATAGAAAAATTAGATGGTGATTTGAAAATGTGAGTTAGCCAGGAGAAAGAGGGCACATGCATTAGTAGCAAATCTGCAAGAAAATTGTTATCATAGAGGAAAGCTGACCTTGTATTGTACTATGTCATCTTTAAAATTACATAAATAATAAAGTGAAATAACCACATGAAAGGAGGAAATTCAAATACTGAACCACCATTTTAAAAATCTGATTCATTTTCCCATATTTCTGGTTTTATCTGATGTCTATGATAAATTTTGTAAGCTTGAAGTGCTGTTTGGAGATAAAGGGAAGCGTGAAGGATTTCTTTGTCTGGGTAAACATGGACCCTAATGAAGTTATTGCTGAAGGAGGCCTTCTGTACAAGGTTTACTTCATTTTGACTAATGCAATTTAAACTCACATCCTTACTCTTTTTTTTTTTTAAAGGACTATTTGCCATGTTTACAGATAGCAGTATCCTACTGGCTTTCAGCACTGTGCATCACACCGCCTGCAGAAGTGAGAATGGAAACTTGAGTCCTGTCTCAGCCAAATGCTTCAGCTTCTCTAACCTGCCTGTATCTGAGGCTCCATGTGTCAGCATTTGGGGTGGGTGAGGCAGGCAGCCCGTGTATTGGGGTCACAGGTGGTGCATACCTGGCCTGGGGAGGGTTTCTGACGCAGAGTTGGCTGCCTGAGAAACAGATCCTTTAGCAAGACTCCTGTGAGGAAGGAGTCCCATTAGACACCAAGTCCTGGGTTGCAGCATTAGCCACATTTTGAATCCTACTCCCACCTCCCTTACCAAAGGCAGGCCAGAGCTCTGGGGAAGCTGTGCTGCAGGTGGAGGAGAGGCAGGCAACAATAGAGCAGGGGACACCAGATCAGCAGCTGTCTGAATCACAGCATGTGCTGCTGGGTGAGAGGAAACACAAATAGTCTCAGGAGCAGACAAAAGGTAGCAAAATGGGCAAGATAAACAAGTGACAGGGGAGTAGAGCCACACTTTTGATCAGTTCATGGAGCCACATGTTTTGTTGTTAGTGAAATACAGATCGGTTCATCTGTCCCAAACTTCACCCTACTAAGTGCAGTGCATATGTTCCACATAGGCTGTCAAAACCTTCATATTAAATTTACTAATTCAGACTGCCTACTGCCACTTCCTAAACAGTATGGAACGTCCTACCTGCTTCAAGTAAGGATATGACAGACTTCAAGTAAAGAAGCAAAAAGCTTTTTTTTTTTTTTAATAGATAAGTCATGGTTAGCTTTACCTTCATTTTCCAATAAATCAAGCTGCTGTCCTTGCTGACCTTGGAAAGGTCTTTTTAAATACCCTGCACAATGGAAATGAAACCTCCTCCCTCCCAACTGCTAGATGTCCTGTTCATTTCTGTTCTCTTGCTGTTCTTTTCAGGAATGTTTTTAGAGTCACTGGTAAGGCCTAATTCATGTTCCTCCCATGTTTTTACTGAGGAAATAGATAATAAAATTATAGTTGTCATTAGAACCTATTGCATTAACAAATATAGAAGATACAACAGATGTGACAACAGGAAAACAAGAATTAAAATCTTCTTCAATCTTCATTCCTATGGGAAATGGGGCCTCACGGACATGCTAAGCTCGATCAGAGTTATTATGTAAATTTTCTGTTCCAATAAAAACAGGTAAAGGAAACAAATTTTAAAAAGCTAGCCACAATCTCCTTTTCAGGAGATGTAACAGCCTAACACTGACCAGTTGCAGATAGAACGTCTGGGGGGAAAAAAAAGAGAAGCTGTTTCCAAACTAGATAAGGCAAATTTTCATGAATGTAGTCAAATAACTGGAACCTATTTCCCAAGCCTCCTCCCTGCTTGGGAGACAAAGGGAGTAAAGTTACTGCAACCACTGTAGACAGAAGTTTAGCCAGACATAACTACAGCAGAGCCAGGATCAGGCTGCAAGTAAAGATAAAGGACAATGCTGTGACAGCACCAGCTCAGGAAGCACAGATGATCTCATCAACAGGGAATTTCAGTCTCAAACCATGGGTCTTACTGACACCACCATCCTTTGCCATGAGCATCTACTTACAAATTTCATAGCAATAATGTCATATCAGAGAGGGTTTGCGAGTTCTTACCCTGACTCAGGAGAACAACCTCATTTTTGATACTTACAGAGATGATCCAGTGGAAGACCTTTTTGGGGTTTTTTTCCTTCTTCAGTTTCTCCATTTCTGCTCATTCTGTTATAGGTACTGTAATAGTTTTGTCAGGAGCAGCTTATAGAATGAGAGAAACAGTGCAGTCAGTGAGAAGGTTGGCCAAAGATCATCCATATACATGTGCTGGTTTTAATAATACAGTTAAATGCCTTTGTACATCTGGCTACAGTTTAATGCAAACACAACTCGAGTTAAACCAGGTCTGACCTAAGCATGCTGCATACTGATATTTCCAATTGCTTATACAAGATAATAAGACAATTATACAAGAGTGTTCCTTGGGGTGGAGGGGGGTTGGGGAGAATGGTGTTCTTTGCAGTGCTGTTGAACATGGCATGCAAAATTGTAGTTTTAAAAGACACAGCTTTAAACACAAACACTGGGTTTTGTGAAATGTTTGGAACTGAGCCCCAGTTTGACCCAACCTGTGCAACATTGCAGGCTCAGATCTCTGGTCTTAGAAACCTTATGGTCAGGTATTTAACTCCTTCCTCACTACTAACACACCTGATAACACGCTCGAGTGAACTGATTCCTGAATATTCTGCAAATCTGCACCGAGTTTGCCAGGCCCACCGAGCTGATGATTACAGCAGGACTAAACCAGTGCTAGAACCTTGTTTAGAATGAACCATACCCTAGAAGAGCCAGGGCAGACATAGCAAGGGCAGCACAGATCAGTGTTGGGGCAAAACTGCATTGGACAGGTCACCCGAAAGCTCACTGCTAGCAAGCCATGTCAGTCTCTTGCTGCTCTTGGACCTGAAATTGATTAGTAATAAAAATAGAGCTTGGGCATCTAAGAGCAGCTTTTTGTTCCCATAAAAGCCACAGAGGAAGCACAGAAAATTCCCATGGGAGAGCATCTATTCTGTGCCTCTGTCAAGTATGAGTTTACAAAACATCACCCAATTTATAGTATTTGTCTCAGAAGTGTTAGCACCTTTCTTCTCTAATCTGTATTTAGCCATGGTAGCCTGACTGTCATGGTAAGCAAAGCAGCTTTGGTGGGAGAAAATCTTAATAAAGCATCCCCTGGTACTGAAAATAACTGAGTCAGGGTTGTAGTATTGGAAGTATTTATAATACCATTAAACAACAGTTCATAGGAAACCACTGTGGAAACCTGTGTTCAGTTAACATTGCTGTTTTCTGTAGCAGATTGATCTTAGTGCTGAATAACCCCAGGCCATAGCAGAGCCCAATTTTTTTCAGAAATTTCATTAATTTCTCACCCATGTCTCCTGAGGTAATTCTAAAAAATGTTTTGACTCAGCTTTGAATAACTATATCTCGGCTTTATTTCAAATAGTATCTGACACTGTCCTGATCTCCAGCATAATGAACATTTTGTTCAGCCATCTTACCTTGGCCATCAGCAGACCTCCCCAACAACTACATTTTATAAAACAATTATTCCATATATCAGTTCCTAAGGGGGAAAAAAAAAGTTTGCTCAGATATAAAGACGACAGTCTTGGGAAGAAAAAGACTTGGGACTTGTGTATTCAGCTAACAGAGAACAATCATGAACTGCAACAGGCAACACATCATTCTCATCAATTAAAGGTTGTGAAGCCATTTCTAGTTTTGATTTTAATTATAAAGCTACAAAACAGGACACAGAGGTTTTAGGTAATCAGCACCTGGTCCAAACTAATAGTCAGCAGAATGGGGTAAAGGCACTTTCCCAAAGCCTGTCTGAGCAAGACAGTTCTCCATTTATCTGGATTAGGCCATTAGTACTGCTGTGAAGTGTCAACAGTATCTCATCAAATCATGGGCATTGAGGCTTTTCTGAGATTACATTTTGCAATCAAAAATACTGGCAAGTGAATATAAGCCTAGAACTTCATTTCAATTTTACTAACTGGGCTCTCCAGTTAGTAACCTAGTTGCTCTCCTTACTTGGTAGTACGTTCTTACTTCTTCCATGTCTAAGCAAATCAATCTCTCCCATGACTGAATAAAAGATAATCAAGTTTCTGTAGTTGTGCTGCTCCAGAATAAACAGACTTTAATTTAACTAGTTATATTTCAATAATGATATTTTAATTGTATGCACGTACAGAAAGAGACAATGATGACAACTTTTAGAGTGCTTAGCTGTGTACTAAAACAATCAAGGCATAGGTGTTATGCAAAGTTGTACAAAATCTAAAAACTATACAGATCTGGCAAGCCTTGTGAAAAATGAATAATCTTCTTATTTCTTAATGGTGCAAAGTTTTGGTCAGCCAGTCATGCTGCCACCCTTTTTTTATTTAGCTTCAGCTGAGTAAATTCTTCCCTAGGAAGAATGGAAAGACAGTGAGGTTTAACATCTTACACTTCCTCAGTGATATTTGGGTTAGTTTTTCAATAAAGGAGCAAGGATTTACCAGGAAGTTAAATTAAATGATGAAAAATGGCATCTACATGGCAGGCTTAAAAATCAGTGCTGCATTCTCTGGCATCCTTGAGAAGATGCCTTTTCTCATCAGATAGACCCATAACCCATCAGGTTCAAAGGCAACGAGTGGCATTGCAAAGCAGAAGCATACGGCATGTAGGGAGCACTGGACATGGAAAGTATCTGCATCAGAGAGCTCAGCTGCACAGACAGAAACTCCAGGCTTGCTTTTCAAAGGCAGAACCCACAGAGGTTACCTGAGGAACCAAGCAGATGGCTACAGGTTTGTTCTTCAGGGCATACTTTTGCTGTAGGCAGCTGACACAGTTTTCCAGAAGACAGTAGCATAGAAGGCTAAATAGGCTCCTAGGGAAGCCCCTGGTTCAGGGGAGAGGGGAAAAACAATGATACCATAAGTTTGTGTTGAATACTGTCTTTTTCCCCTGAAAAAAAGGAAACCCTGAAGACAGGAGGTGTTACATCCTGACAATTGCTATGATGAGAAATCCCTTCAGATTATTATGTTCCATCTATCTCAGATACAAAAGTTAATGCAGCATGAAAACCCTTTCCAGAAGAGAAAAACCGGCCACCTCCAAGCATCAAAAGGAAAGATGGTCCTGAAATACAGGGGAGGGGGGGAAAAACATTTTTGATTCCCTAGTGCTTTCAAGGGTTATTCTGGGAGTCATCACCACTGTCAGAGATGGTGCTTCTGTGCAGGCTATACTGTGTCTCATGTAAAGTGCTTCGAGAGTTTTTAGTTAAAGAAACCAGCCTGAAAGCAGTTGCTTATTAGGAACAAGAAGTAATTCTCAGCTGCCTGAGAGGGAAAGCTGAAGGCAATTCCAGGATGTTTAAAAGCCCTCCAGATACATTTCCAAAAATGTATGGAATTCTTACATAGTTGAACCTTCTTACCAACCCTGTAATTACAGAAGCAATTTTTAATTTTTTTCTTTAAATTAACGTGTTTATAGGAATCAGACTGTTAGTCTGAGTATCCTCAAATCTGTTTCTCATTAGCAAGGTGTTACCACAGCTTTCTTGACTAGTAGCTGGTATTCCTTTGGGTAATATTAACAGCTGCAATCGGAGACTGTTAACTATTACCCAGATTAAATAGCTTGTCATTTAGATTTATGTAATCAGGGGGAAGAAGTGAGGATGAATTCCCTTCTAGCAGTCCCAGGTCAAATATTTATTGTAGCCTAGCTAGTATAATGGGCTTGAACCATGTCATAAGCTTGAACAAAAGCAAGATAACATAATATTTCTTCTGCAGCACTGCTCAGGTCAGGTTCCTCACTGTTTCTATTAAGCAAAGCAATGAGCCTACACATGTTATTTTGCAGAAATTACCCCTTAGCAGAAGCAGTACTAGAAAACAACTAAACAGACAAAAATTCCTCAGCCAGAACGTCTCCTCAGTTATCTTCTTCAGTCTTGCTCAGAAGGTTACCACCGCAATAAAACTTACCCTAATTCAGCAGGAAACCTCAAGGCCCATGTTATTTGGTGAAGAAAACTGCCTGGAGTTATAATAATCACTTGCATGCATATTAATAGTGCTGAGAGCCACGATCCAGATAGTTCTCGAACTTTGCAGACTTGCTCAGTGTTCCACTCAGCAGGCCTCCTGGGAGCATGCCTCAATGACACACGAATGAAAATGGTTGCTAGAGCTGAGGAGAAGCTCCCACCAGTTCCTGATGCTGCTCACACTTGAACTATCAACAATTCAGCAGCAGAAATTATGGGGCAGGGGCAAAGGGGAGACGTGCCATTTAGGAAGAAGCAGCACAACCTGCCCAAAGACTGGATGGCTGCCTTCCTCTGGGAGCCAGGGTGTCAGCAGGGACTGCTCTGTCAGGCTCCAGTTTGGTGCGTTAATGATGCTGTACACAAAACCTGATGCTCCCTAGCAACTGCTGCCAGACAGGGTGCGGCCTTCGGGATTTTTGTTCATGCTGCTACCAAGAAAGAAACCAGCATTTTGCTGTCCAGTGAGCTGGGTTAGCCAATCTGGAAAGGTAAAAGCAGTGGCAGGGCTTTGGCTTTTCACTCAAAAATTGAGGAGTAATAAAAAATTATTTAAAATCTCAGACGCCGCTTGGGATCTCTTTATAAAAGTCAGGTTTCCTTAGCTTTGCTGCCTGACTTTGCAGCAGCTAAGAAACATAGGCTGGGTTTCCCTCTGCGCAGCTACAGAGGGCAGGGTGCTGAGTGCAGTGCCACCATTTGAGCACCTGCCTTCTCTGGGGACCCCTCTCACCTCCTCACCACACAGCCCTGTCCCCGCACCCACTGCGATGCCAGCTTTTTTGTACAGCCTTAATGAAAACCAGATCAGAAATAACCCCATCTTAGGAGGTTCATTTTGAAGCTCAGACAGCTAACTGCTCCCTTTTAATTGTTTGGGTTTTTTTTCCCTCTTTCTACAGCAGCAGGTTGTGTTTCATACAGCCTCCCGAAAGCTTCACTCATTTCTGGGAAATGCTTCTCAAAGCAAAGGTAGAATAGAGGCCCCTGAACAGTTGGCAGGAGTCACATTGACCTTACTAGGGCAAGGACTTTACCCATTTAAATAAAAGGGCAATAAAAGATTTCTTGTGGTGTCATCGTAAACTTACCTGTCCCATGGCTGCCATAAAGCCTTCTAAGTTGGATCTTCTAGTGCAGAGGATGAAAGACCATGCATTTCTTAACATTTCTTTTCCAGCAGGAAGGAAAGCATGAAGTTTGGTTCATTTTTTCCCGTTGGTCACTTGGATTTTAGGCACTTGATATTCAGGGCTGAGCCTCTGAGTGGGGTGTGGAAGTTTGTGCCATGAAATTGGAATTTGTTCCATGTCCTTTGGATCTGAGTTTTAGTTTCACCTCCGCTTTTCTTTCAGCGTTTGTATTCCAAACACAGCATCAGTTGCTTTTTGTCCTTATACCTCCAGGAAAGTCACTGAATATCTTCTGATAAATGCTGAATTACACACTTATCTCTGTGTTTGTGCTTATTTCTGAAATCCATAACTGTAGTTCCTAAAAGTTAGCTACGTCAACAAAACCCTCAGCATTCACTTTCTTCATCTTCTCTCTCTACTTAGTAACATTCACAGGCAATCCAGATAGATGCCATGCTGAGGGTTACAAAGGATTTCAGCAAACTGGCTTCAGAGCTCAACTGTGGTGTGCAGCATTACAACGGAAGAAGTACATTTTGTTGTTTAAATTGTTGTACTAAAAATAGTCCCCCTTTTAAAATCTTGTTGCATAAGAAAAGCTGGTAACTGTTTAGAAGGTGTAGAATAAACAGAAAAGCTAGCCTAAATTTTTAGTCAGCTAATAAAATCTGGTGCCTTCATAATAGCTGCAAGAACCAAGAAGGAATTTTATTGTTATACACCCATGGAATCTAGAGTCACTGTAGGAGGATCTCCTCTTTGAAGCAGTTAAGTATTTGTAACGGGCAGTATCAAGATACTGAACTTGATGAAAAAATTGCTTAACAACATGTTTTCCTGATTTTTTTTCTTCATCTGTTTCTCTACATAAAATAGGTTATAATCTTGTCTACATTTTTTTAAAAATGAAACATAACTGCAGCATGCCTCATTGAGATCCATCTCTGACAATTCCAGCATCAGAAGCATAGCAGGGTTAATGCATTAGGCTTTCATTGCTGAAGTCCAAAATTCTGTTTCAGAATAGCCCCCATAGAATAGGAATTTCATTATTTAAAACTGGTTTCTAATGGCAGTAATTCATGGTCTCTGTATAAGAGAACAGCATTAAAATGTCAAACATTTCTGCTCTTTGAGTTGTAAAAGGGAAGAAAAAATTTCCACCAAATCAAATACAAAGAAAACACCACCAAATACTCAAAGCTTCCCTCAACCTCTATTTTCTCACCAGCCTTAAGCTTTCTTTGTAATCTTAGCTAGATACTGAGGCCACTAAACAACTCACACATCTAGGTGAAGATCTGGACCAACATCAAGGCCTACCCTGGTTTATCCTTCCCCTAAACCAACTAACAGCCCCCTGCACTGTAAGTGAGCCCTCCCATCTCAGCCCTTAAGAGCACCTCAGCCCAGCCACGGGAGCAAGCTCCACCTGGAGTGACCTTACCCACCAATTTGCTTTGGCGTGATCCTCTTATGCTCCAGACCTCAAGCAGCAGAGCCACAGCTTTGTGTTCCTGGCTCACAGCTGTGGCTTGAGATTTGAGATAAGCGTGGAAATAAAAGCCAAGGCTGGTAGCCTGAGGACTCCTGCTAGGGGAAGTAAGCAGCATGGTGGTGGCTCCTGTGGCTCTGAGGTAAGATACATACTACAGAGTCCTGGCCTGAACTAGACTTTAGATAATGGCTTTTTATAAACCTATTAAGACTTAGGAACTTAGAACTGTGAGCTGCATGTGTTGATCTTGTGTAGTGCCAGGAAAATAACAGATGCCTTGTTGATGGCTCTTATTGACATTGAACTAGAATATAGCTATTGTATGTGCAATACTGAATGTAAGCTTTTCTAAGAAAGTTCTCTGTTCTTTTTTTTTTCTTCTTCTTATGAGCTTAAAGCTTTTTACAGTTGGCCTGCTTTTTGTGTTAAAGAAAAGGCTGATAGGAAATGGGATGTATCCCTGTGCTGGGTGTTTCTGTTGGTCTGCACTCTGCAGCTACTGGCTTATCTTGGGGGGTTTCTGGACTGTTATTCAGAAGCTCTTAAGTCTTTAGGAGTTGGGCAGTCTGTAATGTGACAAAAGGAAAGTGAAGAGAAGAAATCAGGCAGCAGGTGTTTCATTGTCTAGGTCCTCAGTTCTCCAGAGCAATGGTCAGACTTGTGGTGAATAAGGAGTGTGCCATATTATTATTCACTGTTGCAACTAAATGTTTCTAGCTGCACTGTGCTGTTAGACAGCAAAAGGAGCTGGGAAAAAGAAAGCTAATGGTGAGTGTGTATTTTGTGCTCTGAGTTGTGTAGCCAGACGTAGCTCTGAGGTGGCAAACAGGTATCTGAAGCAAAACACTTGTTCCAGTGCTACAAATTGCAGGTTAGCTCTCTGATCCCTCAAGGTGCTTATTGAGTCAGAGGTTCTTAATTTGGACTTCAGTGGAGCCACACTGACTTTTATTAGCTGAGGAGCTTCTGTGTGCTTTTTAGCCTTATCTGCTTGACAACTTGTCCATCCTGTCACATAAGCTGGCTATCTTCTGTTCTTAGGCTCTAGTCTTTTCTGCATGTTAGTGGGCGTTATGGTAACTGAAGAACAACTACGCACAGTAGGCTAGCAAAAAAAGCCCAGAGCTGCTGAAGGTTAGTAAATAATTGTGAGGAATGTAGAAAACCAAGAAAGAATCTACAAACTGATCTTTGTGGGTCTTTTTGTAAAGTACCACAGTAGAAGTAGATGAGCAGCTACAACACCTAATAGCCATGTGATGGTTCAGTTAAACACATTGCCAGGCAACAGGGTATGGGTTCAAACTTGGGTAGTTTCTTCTACAAAGTGTCTGTGGCCAGGGAAGCAAAGATAAAACCTGCCTTTGTGCAGCTGGGAACTGGTTAAAACCCTTTACAGCTCTCCCTTCCCAAGAAGCATGGTGGGTGCTTGCTGAGTTGTGGTTTTGTGGGAAGGAGCTGTGGGGTGGGATGTGCCAGAGGTTGACCCACCAGGTGTTTGGGGGGAGACAGCTTCTTGATGGGAGGGTGCCTCAGTGCAGAGGCTCACTGTGAGCTTTAATACAAAGTAATGTATGCTGAAGGATAACAAGTCTGAGAAGCACTGATTTAAAAAAAGAAAATCTGGTTCACAAATCTTCTTAATCTACTGCCTTCTAGATAGCCTATAGATAGGTGGAAAACAAGGAATGAGCTTGGCCTGTAGCTCCCAGATCTTGGACTTCTACCTGTGTTGACAGCCTCCAAACATACATGTGTGTCCTCAAAATAACATCTTCTTTTCTAAGTGTGTTGAAGACACTGCATGGGAAGCATCTTCATAACTGCAGGACCTTAGGGATGTTAGAACTGTGTCTTAGCTGACAAATGTCTCTTCTATAGCTGGCTGCTGATAGTAGTTCAGGATTCCCAAGTCATAGAAAGAAAGTGAGGTTTTGTCAGCATAAACCTTAGAATAACAAATGCATCCTAGTCCTAGGTTAGTTATTCTTTATATTAGAAATGTTTTATTTCTTATTTCTGCTTGTATTTATTTAGCTCCAGCTTTCATCCACTGAACCTATTAAAATAATCTATAGATTCAACAAATCTCTAAGATTAAATCCCCCAGTGTTAGGACAAATACTGTGCTGCAGTTTTAACTAGAATGTGTTGCATGGCAATACTTGAGACAAGTATTGTTTTATATATAACTCATTCTTCACTGATGTGGATTTGTACTTGCAGATTTACAGGCTTAGTGTAAGGCATCTGTCTGGAAACCTCTTCTCATGGCACCCAGATGAAGCACCTCAAGACTGGGCACATCCATTGCTGAAAGAATATTTGTGAGAGCAAGGAGACTGAAGAGCTTCTTGTGGGTGCTGTAATTGGGAGCACTCTTTTGTTGGCCATTTTCAAACTGATTAACTTGAAATCACTGTAGTGTTCTGGTTTCCCTTTCAAATAAAATTAGTAACAGCTCTGCTTTCTATCAGTCACTGGAAGCTGCATCCATCTATATAAAGGATGTGTAGATCACAGAACCACAGAATCGTAGGGGTTGGAAGGGACCTCGAGAGATCATGGGGTCCAACCCCCCTGCCAAAGCAGCTCCCTAGCTCATATTGCACAGAGAGGCATCCAGATGGGTCTTGAATATCTCCAGAGAAGGAGACTCCACCACCCCCCTGGGCAGCCTGTCCCAGGGCTCTGGCACCCTCACTGTGAAAAAGTTCCTCCACATGTTGGTGTGGAACTTCCTGTGCTCCAAAATGTGACCTAGCTTAATGCCTCCTTTATGGAGTAAGGATTTCATGAGACAGCAGTTGGATTCTTTGGCTTTTGTTCTTCCCCTGCCTCTTCTCCTGGGCTAATACACCAGAGTTCTTGCACGCTTTCTTCTGGAGGTGTACCCAGTGAGCCTTGGCTTCCCACTCCATCCTGCTCTTTCCCTTGTGTTAATCACCTTCAACTGTAGAGGTGGATGCATTTACCTCCACCTCAAGCACGTTGCTTTAGGCATGATGTTGGGATTCAGAATGTGTGTATTTAGCTGGAAAAAGAATAACAACCCTGTTGGCTTCCTCTCAAAACTAATGATGAATACAGGTCGAAACATGCTTGTGCAATCTCTGTATAAAAATTGCCTTCTGCACCCTCCTGCCTCACTTACAGAGATCCAGTGGCTCTGTCTTTCAGATGCTGCTGATGCTGCAAGGTAGAAATGCTCTGTGCTGCTCACAGCAGTCCTGTGAAGTGTGAAATCCTGTCAGTAACTCACAGCACCAATAGATTTAGTACTGAAGTTGTTGGGTTGGGTGATAGAAGACATGATACTCCCTGTGCCTGTATGCGCAGAGTAAAAGCTAACTTTAAGCTGGAATTCTGCTTCCCCCAGCTCAAACCTAAGAGGAGTAAAATCAGATGCCAGAATAACTTGGCACAGACTCAGTTCTGCTCAGAGTTTGCCCCTGCTGCCAGCAGAGATGGCCAAAGCTCCCCATGCTGCTCCTCTGTGGAGAACCTGGGTGCAGGGTGAGGTGAAAGGGGAAGAAAAACACAGCAGCAAATCAATCCAGGAGTAGTAACTCCTTGTTATATTTATAAGGCAGCCAGTTTGGGGGCCAAGGATTGAGGTGTTTATGCAGCAATGGAATAATATCTATAAGTGCCACTTAGAACAAATAGGAGGATGCAAACAATTAATTTATTATTTTTAATTTTAGCTTTATATTCAAGTGTGAAACACTATATGCAGAAGTGCAAGAATATACAGATACAGTGAAAATAATGTATGTGAGCTTTCTTATTCATTTGAAAGGTCAAAGGTTCACCACTGGGGAAAGTGGTTTTTTTGGAAGCAAAAAGATGCAGGCAAGTGTGCCTGGGATCAAGGATTGTGTTAAGGCAGGCAGAGGAGCATCAGAAAAAGAAATAAAGCAGAGTTGTGTGCAAGAAAAGAGCAAACAAATCTATAAATTTGAGATCCAAGGCATGACAAGGGTAATGAGATGGGGAGCTATTGGGAATAAGATGCCTATGTGCATGGATGTGGTCAGAAATCTGAGAAGTATCTCTAGGAGAGGAAGAAATCATTAGGGTTTTGTATCTGGCATTTTGAACAGACTGGGGGGGAGAAACAGATACTGGGTGGGGCAAAATGCTGATGGCTGTGAAGTTGCAAATCACTCTGAGTTCCCTGATATGTGAAAAAGACCCCAACAATTAAACTGCAGATGTCCACACAGTTTGTCTCAGATGGGGACAAATTTCCCACTGCTCTGTGCCCTTGTGAGGTTTAAAGAGTAGGGATAGGCAGAGAAGGGATGCATTGAGCTGGGCAGGGAACTAACCAAGTCATATTTGTCATAGGGATGCAGCCTGAGAGGGTGGCTGGGACTAATTTTGGTGCAGAGGCACTTGCCCAAGCCCCCTGAGCTGCTGAGCCCTTGTGGTGGCCCTGCCTGAGCTCAAGGAGGAGACAAGGGGGGCTGCTGCTGGGTGCTCCTGTTCAGTGCACAGGGGTTGCTTTGGGGACCAGGGTGGCTCCAGAGCTGGCATAACTGAATTGTCAAGTGTTCCTGCTGTTTAAAAACAGTTGTGGCCGGTTGTTTTTCTGGCCTAGGTTTCCCAGAATTCTGCAAGTGCAGCTGATTTTCCCAGTTGATTGTTGATGACGTGGGGATGGGAGGGAAGTGAATCACTGGGGCTGCAGGAAAATTTACTTGCAGGAGAACAATAATAATGCTAGATATCAACCAATTCTTTGTTCTATCACTTGATAGCTCATCAGCTGTAAGACACCAGCTTGGGATCTTTGTAAACTGAGGGCAACAGCCTGTCTACACCTGAGTTATTTCAAGATTAAGAGGGGCTTAGTGGTGCTTGTATGAGAGTGATAGAAAGTGTCCTATAGAGATGAATGGTCTCTGGCCTGAGGCCAAACCCATCACATGCCTCTTTGTAGTAGTTGCATAGAGGAGGAGTAGATCATTTCCCGCTCTCTTCTGCTCTTGTTTAAGATCTTTGTTGTCATAAATGATTATAAATCAAAAATAATGAACTTGTCCTCGAATGCATTGGAAGCTTTGGCATGAAGTGCTGTAAACAAGTTCTGACATCTTGATGTATGGGAGGGTTAATCCTAATTATTAATAAATAACACGATCATAAACTGAGGGAGCAGTTTGGGGCTGGTGTTTTATGCTAATATGTATATCAGTAAATAGTATTAACTTGAGTCCCCTGTGACTAATCTTGTGCTCAGAGAATAGATCTGCGCTGTGCAAAACAAATAGAACAGATGAGCCAGTTTAGCCTGCTGCTTGCCTGGACCTATGAGTCCTCCCCCAGACCTCTGCTCTTCCCGTGCTCCTGGAATGCACAAGGATAATACTTTGATTCATGCCTCCTCCTGGTTTTTGCTTTCAGTTCAGTAATTTGGCTCAAGAAAGGTAACACAAGGATCCATAATTTTTAGACTATGGTGTTTTAGGAGCTGACTAGTTCTGCTCTTAGACTCTTAAGTTTTCCTACAAAGCTGTTCACAACCTGAAAAAAAATCTTAAAAAAAAAAATCTACAGTAACTGTTAGCAATATGTTTAACTGTAAGTATTTAAATTGCAGCAGAGGCCTTTTGGTGCTCATGTGTTTTCTGAGACTAAATATCTTCTGTGAATCCTACTAATGCTTGGCTATAAGAATCTTTGATTTTTCTCTAGGGAAATAGGGTCCTTATTTTATAGCCACTCAATTACTTTTCCATGGTTGCACCTTTTATCTGTGTGCTCCAATAGCCACTGTTCCACAGACAGTGGTTCTCTTTGCACGCATGCCTGTAGCATTGTCATCCAAACACAGGATGAACTGCCTTCAGAAAGATTTCCTCTTTGCTGTCTTTGAGTCTTATTTTCCCTCTCTGCTGTTTGTGAACAAAGCGTTAAACCCTTTGACAGGTCTGGCTATATAGTGGCTGAAAGAAACGAAACTCCTTAAATCAAGCTGCTCCTGGAAGCTGCTGTCTGATTTCTTCTGTGTTAGGTTTGTGTACAAACACCATCCAGCCTAGGGGACAATAGCTGGTTACCCTGAAGAAAATGCTTCTACTTTTTCAGGGGGTGATGGTGTTATGTGTGTCTCTTCTTTCTTGAAGTGCCTCTATTTTCCTACCACATTCTTAAGCTGTATTTAAAATATTTTAATACTCTGGAAAGTAAATGCTGCTCTTAAGCAGCCATGGCCAACCTTGCAGTCCTTACTTCATAGAATCATAGAATGGTCTGGGTTGGAAGGGACCCCAAGGATCATAGAGCTCCAACCCCCCTGCCACAGGCAGGGCCACCAACCTCCAGGCCTGGAGCTACACAAGGTTGCCCAGGGCCCCATCCAACCTGGCCTTGAACACTTCCAGGGACGGGGCATCCACTACTTCTCTGGGCAGCCTGTTCCAGCCCCTCACCACTCTTTCTGTAAAAAACTTCCCCCTAATATCTAACCTAAACCTCCCTTCCTTTAGCTTTAGTCCATTCCCCCTTGTCCTGCCATTATCTGCTCTTTTAAAAAGTTGAATCCCCTCCTGCTTATAAGCTCCCTTCAGGTACTGGAAGGCTGCAATGAGGTCCCCCAGCAGCCTTCTCTTCTCCAGGCTGAACAAGCCCAGCTCCCTCAGCCTCTCTTTGTAGGGCAGGTGCTCCAGCCCTCTAATCATCTTCGTGGCTCCTCTGAACCCTCTCCAACAGTTCCACATCTTTCTTGTATTGGGGGCCCCAGATCTGGACACAGTACTCCAGATGGGGCCTCACGAGGGCAGAGTAGAGAGGGACAATCACCTCCCTGTCCCTGCTGCCACCCCTCTTCTAATGGAGCTCAGGAGAAGTCTTGTTTGAGGAAAATGGTAAAAACAGACTGTAATTTTCAGTGCTTTAACAGGAATATTCTTGTATCACTTGGATGGGTCTGCATGACTAGCATGGGGTAAGGCCAAAGAGATCATACTGCTCTGGCGTGCTATGGGACTCGAACCCACGGAAAGAGCTTGTGCTGTGGGTGGCCTTCACTAGGGAAGAGTTTTCCTCTGGCTGAGGCACTGCTCACTGAGCCCCTGGTGTGATCACCCTCACAGCTGATCCCACCAGCACAGTCAGCTGTCTTGCAGCTGCAGCGAGCCCCCCGAAGTGATAGGCAGGTAACTAGGGGTCAGTGGTGTTCCCTAGAAAGCTTGGGCACCCGTTTGCTGGTGAGAGAGCAATCGTATTGTGATCAAACCCTGGGGAGGAAAGCAAGGCAAGCCAGCGTGTCCCGGGGACAGAACCCTTCCCCTCTCCTGCCCCCAGGCAGCAGGTGCTGTTGCCGAGGCAAGCTGCCCCCAAACCCCGGGCTCCTTCCGTCGGTGTCAGGAGCCGCAGTGCCATGTAGCGGTAGGCGCTGCGCCCGACCTAACTCCCGCAGCTGAGGGCAGGGGCTCCCTCCCGGGGGGAGCGGTCAGAGCATCGCCTGGAGCCAGCGCCGGCTGCGGGGTGCCCGGCGCCGAGGCGCGGCCGGGACCGTCCCAGCAGCGTGGGGAGGAACCGAACTGCCCCACTGCTGATAGCGGGGGGCTGCGCAGCAGCCTGCAGCCTCTCGCTGGGGACAAGGCACTTGGGCTCGTTGTAATGCCGTGCCCAAACACATACACACCCATGAAACCTGGGCAAGGGGTTTTAGCGCTGTTATTCCACCCGTGCGTAAGCCACTTGTCTCATCGCTCTCCAGAGGTTTTCCCTGCAGGGAGTGCTGCTTGCCCTCTTCTGCAAGGAAGGTGTCGAGCAGGATGAGCAGGCAGCACTTCCACCCGGGAAGAGTTTTGGTAGCTATGATCTGCCACGGGTAAACTGAATAACGAAGGTCAGAGCTAGTCTGTGGTGGTGAGTGGTGACTTCGGAGCTCTGAGGCAGGTAAATTAATTGCTCTGATAACAAACACATTTAGGCAGTCGATGTAACAGTTTGGAGAGACTGTAAACACTTTTTTTCAGGTATTATTTGGACATGTAGTTAAAAATACTTCAACAAAAATCCTAACTAGCATCCCTGAGAGTAGAAAGCCATGCTATGTTAATTTTTTTAAAAAGAGACTAAGGGTAAATCTGCTGGAATTACTCGAATGAGGAATTAACAAAACTGCTGCTTCTGTTGGGGGACCTGCTAGTTCTGATGCCTTGTCATGCTTTGCTGCTGTCACTGGGATTCATATATGGCATTTGATTCTTATTTCCAGTTGTAAAATGTAACAGAAGTCTCATTACAACAAGGAAGTCCCAAGTGTATTCATGAAACTTGTCAAATCTGCTGAGCATCAGAGGTTATAAAGCAAACCTTCAACTTCTAGTCCATGTGTGTACACACTATGTGAGTGTGTAGGGCTCTCCAGCTTGTGAAGGAAATTGAGACAATGCTGCCTGCCTGGTGCTGACAGCAGTATGTGCATCTACACTGGATATTTCTTCCTGAAATTAAATATGTAAATTCAAACTCAGACTTGGGTTCAGTTGTCTGGGCTGGTATTTTTAGCAGTAATATCTGGCTAGGCATTTTTGTAGTAGGTTTCCTTTCCTCTATTTTGAAGAGCATAAATCTCAAAAGTGAGTCTCTCCTCTGAACTGAAATAACTACAATTGGAGTTGATGGGGAGTGAGGTGAGAAGTTAATCAACTAACATTCTGGACTTGATGTTAGTATTCCATATGGAAAAATACTTTTATTTAAAAACTCTCTTCCAAAGTATGCTGAAGTATATATGCTTTTTGGTATTCTTAAACTTTGCAGAAGTTGAAACCACTGAAACAACTATATTTAGAAATGCTTGGTTTTGAGAGAAGTCATACCTCTCATGAAAGAGCAGCTGGTCAAGAAAGGCCTCATCCCTCTATTGAGATTTAATCAGTTAATTTTGATTTTAAAAAAAAAAAGAAAATACAGATTATTTTTTTTGTGTTCCCCTTCTCTTTGAAGGTTACAGCACAGAGTCTCTTAAAGATGCAGGAAGGGATAGAAACCTCATCAGTGTCAATCTTGTTAGCATGTACCAAATAGCTTCCTGTGTCTTTCAGGTGCTCAAACTAGCAGTTCTTATTTCTCCAGTTGCCAGAACCCTTCTGACACTTCTCAGCTGCAGTTATGCATTGCTGGTATAAAAATAAGCATTGAAAATCTGGTAATAAGAAGGGCTATTCAATATATAAATAATAATCTGTGAAGAAACACAAATCTGGCTGTAATCATGCACTGCTGTGCAGTAATCGTGGCTGTGTTTGTGTGGTCATGGCTCTCTGTACTAGTGTGTGGCTGTTGCCCAGGCACCTGGGTGTGGAAGTGGGGTGCAGCTTGCTCCCAGAGCTGTGCTGTGTTTATATCCTTTCTTCTTTCAGGGTTATATTTCAGGTGTGCTTTTAGCCTCTGTTAGCAGAGAGATGACTTCCCACAGAGCAGGTGATAGCAGCAGAGCTCACATAGATGTAAAATACCCTTGTTCCTGACCACTTACACGATTGCACATGCCAACTGCCCCTAGGCTGTTTCTTGCACTGCAGAGGGGGGTGATGATGCTGCCTGTGTCATCCCCCTGTCACACACTCCTCTGCAATGCCTGCTGGTGTGCTCAGGGGTTGTGTAGTAGCAGGGAAGTACTCCTAGCCCCCATCATGTGGGAACCCACCCAAAATCAGGCTGGGGAAGTGATCCACTGCAAAACTAGACCCGAAGCAACTGTGTGCTGGGAGGGCTTGGCAGCCTGTGGGGGAGCAGCTGGTGCTGCCCTTGGCTGTCAAGGCTGCTGCAACTGTTTTCTTATTTCTGTGAATATTGGTGAAAAGATGACTTGATCCCTTCTTAAAGCCTCAGCAGATGCATTTCTGTGTATATTGATGATAATATTGGTGCAAGATTTGTCCCTTGCCCCTCCCTCATCTTGTCTCTCCTTGGAACCCACTTCCCTGTGACCCCTTCCAGCCTCTGTTAGCAGCCACTGGAGGAGCCCCTGGCCCACAGGGCAGCGTGATGGTACTAACAGGAGCAGAGCTAGAGCGAGTACCTGGGGATGGGGGAGCACCTCTGTTATATCCCGAGGTGTCAAAGGACTTCCTGGGACTCTGTAGTCAAGTCGTCTTTTGTGCCTCCCTAGAGAACTACGAGTGTTGCCCTACAATACAAATGTCCAGAGTCCCTGCCTGTACCAAAGACAAGCTTCTTCCTGATGTGATATTTAGATGAGAGGTGGGAGAGAAGTATTTTCCTGCCTGGTTGTTGCTGTGATGCTTTCACATTGGGGCTGTTTGAACATTAGAAGCATTAAATAAAATACTGACTGACTGGAGTTTTCTGGATACCCCTGGGCTGGTTCTGCTCCCCTCTAATGAATCTGTCTGTTCCATAAATGGATGGAAGTAATGAGATCAAGGGGGTATTCACCAGTTTCACTGGAGCCAGAATTCGGCTATTGACAAAACCAATCTGGAACATTCCAACAGAAATACAAGAAAATATAAAGGTGGTTTTGCTTAGCTAAAATGAATTTCAAAACCCTTCTGTAACTTAAAGGTGACTATGCTAGATTTTAGGCTTTTTGCCTGAATTTTAGAGACATGATTAGGGTACCACATATAATTGGCTACCTTTTTATAAAGCCTGAATAATCTTGAGGTCAATAAATAATTAACGCCTGTGGGCTCAAATGGGCTGGCCAGGACTATGGGGAAAAGCAACCTATAGACACTAAAATCTGCTCTAAACCTTTATTAGAAAAAAAAATACTGAAGCCTCAAACTTATATACAATTAAGGTATATTATAACTTTGAAATATTTACATTACAAAATCATTTCAAACAGCTATTGAGCAGAACAGTTGCCCATACAGCAAATTGATATACAGTAGGTGAACAAAAGTCACCCTCAATCAGGTTTAGGATTGCAAAATTTACTTTTTTATCTTGGATTGATAGTTATCTATGGATCCATGTCTTAAGAGTACCTAGACATTAAAAACAACTTTCTTTTTGCTGAGGTTTAAGGTTAGGATTGTATGCTTTATAAGTCCATGACTATTATGGTGTTACTGCTGCAGTGCCAGTAACCTTGTGTCTGTAACTTTATGGAGGTGGGGTTTTGTTTTGTTGAAAAAAAATCTCTTAAGATACTGATTTCTAGGATATGTAGGAAATGTGGGTTCTTAATTACTGCTTTTTATTCACATATTTCTCAAATGGTTCTCCCTTTGGATCCATAGCTTTTCTGCCTTCTGTGCTCACACTGTAAATTAGATTGCTGGTTTGTCTTGATAAAGGCCAGATAACTACTGAAATGCTTCAAAGAAAATAGAAGAAGAGGTGACAGTTCCTTAGGGATAATAGCATTTGCTGAACACTTTAGAGTAATGCATAGTGCAAGAGGCTCTTTGTTTGCATGCTTTTTTCTGAATTTCTACTGAGGGATCATAACTTGTTATCAGTTGGTGGTAGATTTTGTAAGATGATGGTGAGATGGGTCAGCTCAGATCAGGCTGCTGCTGAGAATACTACAGTGAAATACTACAGTGCAGGCAAAAGTACTGTGTAGTGCATGGCAACACTAAAATAACTTATTTTTTAAAAAAACCCACACCAAAAACCCCAGCAACCTTGCTTGTATCTTATCTGCTGTCTGGTTATCCTCCTTTTTGTCTTGTGAGTTAGAGGACCTGGCTGTGCATCATTTGGGGGAAAACAAGGTGCATCAGTAGGAGGTGTAAAGGTAATACTTGTAAACTGGAACATTGCAACATTTTGGTTGTTAATGTAGAGTAAAATGATCTGGACCCCCTGTGATTCAACTACAAGATTAAAATATTGAGATGAACTGTGTAAAAGGAAATGACTGGGAACTGATGACAAGTGTAAAACAAGAGACCATGCTGGACCTGTGCCCACAATTTGGGGCAGGGGGCACAGAGCTGACAGTAACTGTGTGAAGATGCTGGGTGGTGGCCATGGTAAATGCACAAGTCAGTGTAAAAACGAAAACTGAAAGACACCAGGAGGTGAAATGGGGCAGTGCTGAACTAGGGTGAGATATGAGTTAATGAGCATCTCCTCTATAGCTTCAGACTAGCATTTCTGTTTAGGGGGGAGTAATAACAATGATGTAAAAGTGTTTTGGGAAAATAAACTGTCCTATTTGTCTAGTACTAAGGGCATCTATTAGAAATATCTACAACTATACTGAAATGAGGATTACTTGACACTTGGTCTGTTTCACATGAGGAGGACAGACTTTGATACTGGGTAAAACTTGATGAAATGCTCTTTTTCAGTAGTAACTCAGCAACCAAGATTTTTACTTTTTAAAAGCAGCAGCAATCCAAAATTTGCCAAGGGAGTGTCCAAACATGATCTTGTATTTTTAAAGGCATAAAAAGTTCCTGGAGAGGAAAAGAGATTTCCTGGCATGCCAGATTTTAGAGTGTCAGTGGCCTAGAGCTTTATAATTTATCAGGCTAACCTAGACATTAGTTCTTGGCAAAATTGACTTAAACTTGATATAGAGATCGATCATGAACTCTGGTGTAAGAATTCTTATTAACATGAGTTAGCTTGGGTATCTGTATGTTCTGTAAAGTTTAAATCTTTTTAAAATGAAATTAAATCTGCTACCAGAATATATGTGCTTCCATACTTTTTTAATTTTCCAAATTTGAGTCTTTCACTTTTTCACTGCATTATTGTATTATTCTAGAGGAATATCTTTGGGATTGAGTTTACTGTGGGGAAAATGTAGATTAATCATTCAGAACTTTAAAAAAAAAAACAATGTAAAACACTTTAAAAAAAAAAAAAAAGCTAAAAATCTTCCAAGCAAGGAACATTAATTTACCATCAGTCATATTATCAAATATTTGTGAGAAATTACTTTGGAACAATGAAGAGATTTTTCTGAGGAATTGACTAGTCAAGCCATATTCAGTAATGAATGAATATGGTTAGATGTAAACAGGTTTATTCCCTTTATATTTTGTCACATCCTCAATTACTCAGGAAGCTGAACCCTGCTCTGTATTTGTCAGCTGTTAGTGACACTTAGCTGTCATCCCAGAGGCTTGGGGTGTGTGTTTGCTCTCTTTAACCAAGATATGCATGATAACATGTTAGTGAAATATTTACACACAAAACAAATTGTCTAAGCATGAGTCGAGGGAGAATAAAGTATATATTTAAGTAGGAGATTGGGATAGGTAGGATATGATAGGGTATGATGTGAATTTAATATTGTAAATAAGAAGAGGGAAACTTTGCACCGACAAGGATCCACTTTCACATGTTACACATTTAAACTACAGCTGTAGGAGGCATGCCACCTAAAATCAACGGACACAATGACAACATTCTATCCCTACCTTGAGGTATCTCAGGAGTCTGACTATTTTTCTGTCAGTGTAACTAAAGGTGACCAAGCACACTTAGAAGTCCAAGTCTTTCAGGTTTTACAAGCTTAATAATTGAAAAACAGAACAAGCAGAAATCATATTGCATCTGAAAACCATGACCAAGTAGTCACATGTACTTATCCAGACTTGTGTCTGGTGTGAGTACTGAACTGCTCAATTTTTAACCGCTTATTTAAAAAAAAACCCAACAACTTTCAAGTTAAATATTATTGAAGTAGGTGGTTATTAGAGAACAGCTCTGGGCAGGGAGGAGGGTTAAATGGTGAGGGCTACCCCAGGGTACTAACCTCTGGTAATGTACTGAAAGTCAATATCAAAATAATATTTTTCATTTATACCTTAATGCCTTTAATTTGAAAACCAAAATGCATGCTGCAAAGACTGTGCCCTTGCTGGGCTGCAATTGCTTCTGGCAAATCCTTTGAGAGGCTTTTCAGCTGCTCTGTCCATCTTCAGAGCTGGTCTGTCAGTCCTGGGCTGGTACGTCCCCAGCAGAAAGAAGCCCTGAGCAAATCAGTGTACCGTTATCAAGAAGCAAACAGAAAACTAAGCATTGCATAGGCATGAGCTTCACATCCACCAAACCAGGGTAGTCCAGAATCATGGATGTGGCTTTTTAATAAAACATCTACAAAAAAAATTGAAGAAACCCACCAAACTTGGAACAGAAGTGGTACACAACTGAAGAACTAGGCAGAAACATGAACTTGTTTGAGAACTTTCAGGGGAGGAAAAAGAGGCTTCTTGTTTTGTTATGAATCTTGTTACAGAATTTAAATCAGCTCCTAATCTTACTATAGTGCTCTTCCTTTTTTCTTTTCTTTTTTTTCTTCCCCTTGGTGATGTTTCCTTTCTGAAGACTGCATGTAGCAGGAGACAACAAAAGCATTTGCTTCTCTGGCCTTTTGAGATGAATTATTTAAATCCTGTTCATCCAATATCTGTGAGATGATTAGCTTGTGTGCTGCTTCACTTTAACCAGTTCTTTGCTGTTCTGACTTCATGATTCACCATCACTGCATGTACATGGAAAAGAAAAAATCCAACACACCAGTGTCAGGCTCCTTGGTTGTCTCAGCAGAAAATAATATGCAGGAGTATATCTGGAGACCACAAGAAGGTGTTACCAGAAAATGTGTCAGCTGTACATGGAACACACCCATCTGTGGTGCTAGGTGCTGGCAGCAAGGGCTGGTCTGATTTCTCTGCTGGTTAGTGGCTTCCCAGTGCACCCTTTTCCTGTTCCCTGTGAGGGCTGAGCAATCAAACTTCCCTCCTTCCGTGGGTGAGGATGATTTATTTTTTTGCAAATAGAATTTTTTAATTACATCTGGCCTGCTAACAGGTGAATTTGCTTTGTCCTGCTGGCTTCTGCCTAGCTAGCTTGCTCCCAAGCACTTTGCTAATGATATTTGGTTCATGCCAACATCTTGCATCATCTGGTATCAGTCAGCATTAACAGCAAAAGCTTTAAACCACCTCTAAAGTTATGAGGGCCACTCAATACTTTGTATGTATTTAAGTACCTTGCCAAACTGATGCACCACCTGAGAAAGCAGTATTTCTTCATGTACTGACTTATATCTCTCTGTAAGAAAGCCATCCTTCTTTGGACAGACAGACTAGGAGGGTGCCCAGCAGCGCCCAAAGAAAACCAAACCCCCTTGGGAGGTGGTGGCTTCACCATACCTGCCAGCCTACAGAGACCCCTGGGGTGAAGGAGACAGACTGTGCTTCTGTCTTGCTGGAGTAGTAAAGGTCCCTGCACAAGAGATGGGTCTTGCACCCAGTAATGCACCATGTGAACATCAGCCCTTGCCTGCCAGCCCTGCACCCACCCACCTGCCTGTGTGGGATGGGACCCCAGGCCCTGGGGAGATGTTGTGCTTCTCTGCGTGGGCACAACTGAGATTTTAGCACTGGGTTTGAAAGGCAAGATGCATTACTTGAAACATATTAAGATATATATTTACATACATGTATGTATTTTTAACTTGGTGGGCTTATGTGCAGGGCAGATGAGCATGACCTAGAAAGGAGCCTGGGCTGTTGTGTCTTGCCATCTTGTCACAAATCTGCAGCCTTGAAGCTCATTAGTACAGCTTTTTGTCATGATAATAGCTTTGATTCATTGCACTTTAGTATTTTAGTCTTCTTGCTCAAAAGAGCTGCTGAAAATGTTTACTTGTCAATATGTGGTTTTCTTTCTGATATTACTTGTTCAGGTAAGAGTTTGACCAGGAAAAGCAGCAGATCTTGGTTCACTTGCAGAAATAAATGGGAACCATTTTTTTTGTCAGGAAATCCCACAACTTTGGATACCTTTTCACTCTGAAATGAAGTGCATTTCAAAATTTCGTGTAAAAGGGATCTTGATAAAGTAGTTTGAGTGAAGGGAAACAACTTAGAAATATTTTGCCACCACAGAGTTTTGGTCTTTAAACCTTGAAAAGAATTTTTTATTACAGTCACTTACTCTGAAAAGTAGTTTCGGAACAACTTTACTTTTGAAAATGTCAGCATTGAAACATCCTGTCTCAAATGTTTACAAAATTATATCAAAATTAAGTCGTAGTTAAAAATGTTTGGGTCTTGATGAACTCCCTCCAGCATATTTATGAAACAGGAAAACTGCACTCAGCCAGTTGTGTTCAGTGAGGCATTGAGATGTTTCCCATACTGAAATATCACTAAAATCTAAAGAGAATTATCATAATTTGAGAAGAAATTTGCCCAAAAAAATCTTTCAGAATGTGAAATGGAACCTAATAATCTTGCACTTTAGTCAACTAACATCCTTTGAGCAGCTCTGGGTGTTTTACAGATAAATATCCCTTTTTATTTGCAGTTATCTGGCTTCCTACAACTTAGAGGCATAAGTTTCCCTATAGTCTGATCCTAAGATACCAGACATAAGAAAGTATGCTTAAATAATGTGTACCTTCACTCTGACTGAAGTGGACTTACCTGAACAGGGCTGCTTTTTTTGCATCAAGGCTGAGCAGTGTAGGGAGTGCTTTGCAGTGACAGTAGTTGTAGCGTGTAGCCCAAAGACACCTTTTGCCAGTCAGGAGTAAAACCCCCACCCTGTGATGGGGCTAAAGCAAATCCAGTATAAAAGCACTTTAGCAAGGGTGGTGTTTACAGTGTCAGCTCGAGCTGGAGGTCATGATGATTATCTCTTCTGAAATGAACTGTTTAAATTTTGGAAAGCAAACTTTGCTGAGGGTGTCACTGTGCCTAAAAAGCCTTCCATAGTAAGATGAACCTCCGCTAGTGTTAGCGTATCGATCAAGCAGGCTTTGTCCTCTACTCCCTACTAGTGTCAGTCATGCACTCAGCAAATCTGTTCTCAAAGAACCACTGTGTGATTGCCTCTCCTCAACAATTTTCTACCTCTGTGTTCTCAGCTAGAGGCTGAAAGGGAAGACCCAGATGGTAGTGGATCCAGCATTTTCCAGCTGCTCAGGGTGCAATCATTGTGTTTGCTTGCATCTGGAACCTAGGATCCATGTCTGTCTTCACAGAAAGCCAAAAGAGCAAAACNCCCCCCTTCCCCCAAACTTAATGACTTCTCTTGCAGCAGCTGTAAGCAGAAAGCTTGCAAGTACAAGCAGATGCAGTGGAGCAACCCCATCCAAATGCTACCCTGAAGCTGCAGGTTTGGAGCGATGGAGTTGCGAACTCTCCAGCAGTGGTGATTTAGCATCACTGCTATTTCACTCCTGAGCAGGGAAACTCAGACAATTTTCTGAGGGCAACTCAGATACTAAGAAGGCCTGCAGTGGGAGGTGCAGCTGTCAGACATGTTGAGCTGACTTATCTTGTGCCATGGGATGTGGCAGACCTAGGTTGTCCTCCTGTCACCCTTTCCTGCTTCTGGCCTTGCCTGCTTGCATCTGCTGCTTCCACTGAAGCAGGGATTTTCTTGGCCCACAGGATAGTTTAATTGTTTGTTATGGTAACCTGGCACAGAGGAGCTGCTTTGATTGTTCCCCAAAAATGCAGCTGCAACACGTGTGCAGGTACAGGCAATGCACAGCACCTTGCTCCAAGCTGAAACCAGAATTTTTAATTAGGGGAAATGGGAGTTTGAGTGGCTGAGAGGTTCTGTCAGAATCTGGAGAAAAGCAGCCAGGAAGTCCTTAAGTTCACAAGTTGTCAGGATTGTGGTTTTGCATCCCTCTGGGATCTCTGCTTGGACCATGAGCTAGTGCCAGCTCCAGGGGAGTGCTGCAAGGGACACTGGGAAGATCCTTTGGGTTTCTCCTGGGGTCAGCCCCTACCTGGAAGGTCACAGCTCCAGCCAAAATAGCTGACAGTGGGACATGGGTGGCAGAGGGGAGCTGGGTGTCCATGCTGGGCAGGGGTGCCAAGGAAGCTATGCTGAACACGTGTGTTAATGCCTAGGGTAGCTGTGACTAAAGCCCAATCAGCAAGTGAAACTCCATGCCATCTGGTTGTCTGTCTTGCGCAGGTTTACAACCACAAAGTTATTTGGGAATGCAATTTACAGGCAGACTGGTTTAGAAATAAGAGCCTGTCAAACCATTTGCTTGAGTTGAACTTAAAGTCCCTATACATATAATCTCTTTACAACTTAAGTAGACCAAAGAATCACTCTATAATTATATTTTAGAAAAATAAGATTATTTTGGACTGCTAGCAACTGTATTTCTTTAAATAGTGTAATGAATTAAAAGTACCTGGGGTTGGCAATGGATTCTTTTTCTTCTTCTCTGACAGTAGGCAAACATTCAGAGTCAGCTGAAAAAGGAGAAGAAACAAAACTGCAGTTACTCTCTATTTCAAAACTGCATCAACTTTTTCAGGTACAGTCTCTGTAGTGTCAAACTGCATATGCTGTTCCATACCCTTTTAGTGTAAAATCAGCACAGGCCCCTTAACACATTTTAAAACCTCCTTACCTTTGACAGGCTCTGCTGTAGTCTTTTTATTTTAAATATATTGGAGTTGTTTATGTACACGTATGCAAATGAACTACTCTTGAGGTCTGTTTCCCCTAAACTGCCCCAGAGAGGACTATTAGCTTTTTCCACTGCCTATAGTTGCACTTATGCTTTAAAGTCTAGCTGGGAATTTGGAGATGGGGTCTAGGAACCCCTACAAATAAAACCCCTTATGTAAAATACTTGTTCCCTTCTGCCCACAGAGTTAAATATTTTACACAGTAAAAAAATCTTTTACAGCACTGTTTCCCTGTGTACTTATACTCAATATCTCTACATCCCTGCTGCTTAGCACGTGTTACTGTCTGTGCTAGAGCTTACTGACAGTGAAGGTCAGAACCCCATCAGGTGGAGCACTGTGCCAGTGCAGAGAAATGCTATGAAGAGTTTTATGTCCTGAAAATCAAAGCATCCATAGGAGGCCAGGCAAATGAACCATCTGGATGTAAGGTCAGGGACCAGGAATGAAAAAAATATCAGGGTTTCAGCATTCCCTGGCCAGTGAGAAGCTGTTAAAATCAGGCCTTGGTTAATTCACCCCTGACCAAAGACTCTTACCAGGGCCCTTAGAAGCTTGGACTGGGATGTTTCAGTTGAGAGGAAAATTGGGTGAAAATCTACAAGGAGTTATTAAGGAGGAGCTGAAGCTGCTGGTGGTAGTTATCATCAGTACCAAGTGCTCCGTGGGCTCTAGGCTTGCCAGAGAGGGTGTACTGGTGAGGGATGCTGGTAGCCAAGAGCAGGTTGTGTTTCATGCAGCAGTGATGGCAAGCAAGGGAAAGGACACAAAAAGGGGAGGGATGTATTCATAGGATCTTGACAGCAATTTCAAATAAACAGTGGTTTGAACTATGAGCAAATGTGGTTTTCCTCTATAGTAGCACAATGTGGAGTAGAGAACTCCATCAACTGTCAAGACTGAAAGGACTAGATGCTTCAGAAATTAGCATTTAGCATTAAAATTGTGCATTTAAAAATATAAATACCATTCACAGCTATACATGTGTTTAATAGAAGTGTCTACTGGAAACTCAAAACATTTATGATATTCCATCATATGTTAAAAATAAGCTCCCACACAAACCAAAATACTCCTCTGAAGAAATCTACCCCTGACATTTGTGCTGCTATTTTAGTAGCAGGGAGTCAAGAACACAACTAAAAATGTTATAGGAAAAGCAGTGACACACATAAAGTGCCTTACATGGATTGTCTACACATGGGTTGTACATAAGCTGGAAAGAGAGGGGTGATGGAGTAGAGGGGTTACCATGTACCATTTTTGTTCATGCTGTTCATCCATTTATCAAGCTCTTCCATTTCTATCTCCATAACAGAGGGTGTATCTTCTTCAAAAATAGGACTTGAGGGGAGAGGAAAAAGGCATTACACAAAATGCTTAATTCAAACAACTTAGAACCTAGTCCTTTTGTACGAGTCTCTCATAACTCTAGGCACAAACTCTGGAAAGCCATTCTAGCCTAGTCACCTGTCAGGCCAACGGGTGCACGCAGAATGGCCACAAATGGACGCCAAGGGGGATGTGGGTCCTGGGTAGAGGCAGGGCTATCTGGGATATCGTGTGTGGAGGGGCTCAGGTAGCCTGGTCTGGGCTCTGCTGGAGCACAGGACCATCACAGCTGTGCAAGAACTGTCTCTACTATAAACAGAAACCTGAAAAGTGAAATGGTTTGCCTCTGCCCTGCTGGAATGCATTGTGGAAGTGCCCCTGCTCCAGTGATAAACTCAGAGGACCAAAGGTTTCATCTGAGCTGTCACTGACTTCAGAAAGAAAGGTCATGAGTAATTAATTCTGCATTTATTTAAAGGCCCCTGCTTAGCTTCTCTTTGATTGTTCCTGTAGTCACATGGTAGAAAAAATATTTTTAGGAAAAAAAACCCCTTTTCCCTGCCTTGTGAAGCCAATTTATGAGCTTGAAGCATTAATTAGCAAGATGGAGCTCAATAAAAGGTAACAATAACAATCATGGCTCTGAGAAGACCCACGCAGCTTTTGGCTTGCTTTCCAGCAGCTAAAGCCTTGCTTCCACAGCAGCTGGGTGAGCCTTCCTGCCTCACCTCAGAGTGAGAAGGCAAACTTGAAAAACAGAGGAGGAAGATATGGAGCTTATTCTAAATAGTAAAAGTCTGTGATGAGCCTGGGAATTGATTTCCTTTGCTTGTGGGGCACCTTGGATGTCTTGTGGATGGTAGAGCAGGGAGTGCCAGAGCAAGTGTAGGGGCAGCTGCAGGTGGTGCATGCTGGTGGGACAGCACTTGCCTCAGCCACCACAACTTCTGTTCTCCTGCCCTAGATCTAGATGTTGAACTTACACTTCAGCCACCTCTAGAGATAGTTAACTGGAGCAAGTGATGGTGAAAGGTAAATGGTGTTTAGTGTGTGGTTTAATTAAAACAGGCAGCGAAGGAGTCAAAAATCATAATATCCTGCTACAATATAAGAATAAGAAAAGTAATGTTGATACACTTTACCTTTTCACATTTTCGCTTCCCAGCTCATCTGGAAAAGAGAAATGTTGGTGTTCATAGTTCTGCTCTTTGTGTATAGAGAGTCCAGGCTCCAAGCAAGCCTTCAATAGGATCATGTAAACCAGGTTACATTTTCAAAAGGCATAATAGTTAACTTGCAGATAAAAGACAAAACATCTCCTCCTCTCTGTAATTTTCAGAGGAACCCATTATTTTTGATCTTGAACAGACTAAAAGCAGCTCATTATTAGCTCAGCCGTGCTCAGAGGAAACCAACTGTTAGCACCACGGAGGGCAGGACGTGGCAGATGCACGCTTCCCTGAGCATGCAGATGTCATGAGAGAAGCAGTATCCTGAAAAGGAACTGCTGCTGCAAAGAGACTGTTTACTGGAAGCGTTGGGATGGTTTGCTGCAGATTGTGTGCAGGCAATCCCATCCTGCCTGGGGATTCTGGGAGTTCCTCATGGGGACGTGAGGAGGAAGAAGGACTTGTGTGGCATGTTACACCTCAGTTAGGCAAATGAAGCTGAACTAGCCAGGTGTCAAAAGGGATCCAAAGCTAGTTATGACTCCAAGATAAAGCAACAGNTGGGGTGGGGGAAGGGGTGGAGAGGAGGCAGCAATGAATAGTGTAACAACCATTATTCAGATAAATAACTTCCCCTCCAGGAATTAAGTGATTGGAAAAAAAAGGTCCTCAAAAAAGGATTCAGAACTGCATCTAGGATACACACTGTATACTCTCTTAAATCAGCTCATTTTTAATTCATGGTTGCCAATGGGTGCTGATGACTCACGCTTGCTCCAGTGTGTTCCCTGGCTGTAGTCACCTCAGGACCACAGAGCTGTCTGTCCCTGCCTTGAGGATGTCCCAAATCCCAGCTCCAAGCAGTAGGAACAGGATAAGAGCACAAAGATTATGCTCCTGCAAGGCACCTCATTTCCTATCCCCCTGAAGAGTGTACCTGCATGTCAGACAATCCAGAAACAGGTGGGCCTAATTCATAAATAAAGCAGCTTCTGCCCAAAAATGCCCTGGAAAATGGGCTCAAAATCTATGTTCAACATATTTCACTGTCTGCAGGCTGAGGAGCTTACAGCTGTACTCTTGTTCTCTAAGGACACCAATAGAACCATTTCAGGGCTTCACTTAGCAACTGCATGGTTTTAATCCACCACCTCTGGGGTTTTTTGGGTCAGGCACAGGCAATTTGACTATGGGATTCGCAGCTCATTTGCTATGGTATCTTCATAGCTGCCACCACCCTACAAGAAACACTTTTAAGGGATCCTAAAATGGTTTTGCTTGGTTTTATTTTATTGAAGCTCTGGGCAGCTGTACCTTCTAGGCAGTATAGGCAGTAGAAGTGTTAAATTCACTTTGTGTGGAGTTATTAAGCAGAAAGATGGGGTAAGGGTTTGCAGCCACATCATTACATCCGTATGCTATTCCTGGTGTTGCCAGGAGCTGGAGCTGCGGCTCCTGCGGGTCTGCAGCGTGAGCAGGAGGTGCCAAGATGCAGAACTAGGTCCCACCCAAGGCGAGTGGCATGCCCAGATACCACTGGACACGGCTGGATCCCTTTTCTATCTGTCAAACGTGTAACTACAACTGGAGAAGTACATGGCATCCCAGGCCTCTGAGTAATGTTTTGTTAATGGAGAGTGCATCCTAAAAATACCCTTATGCAATATGAGAAGACAAATTTACCTTGCTTAGACTTTTTTCTCTTATGATGTACTACAAAAAAGGCAATTGGCAAAATCAGCAGGACCAGCACCACCACGGGGACAACGTATATCAAGATAGATGGTTCTGCTGCTTCTAGGCTGTCCTGGTTGTTCACAGCAGTCAGTCCAGTACTCAGAGTACTTTCTGCTTCAGAACTGCGTTCAGTAGCTCTTGCAGAGACAAGTATGGACTCGTGGTCATCTGAAGCTGAAGAGCTTGTAGCGGGAGGAGGCGTTATTGTAATGGTGGATGATACTGGTAATCCATCTCCTGAAGCCTCATTTTCAGAGCCTGCCAAATATGAGGAGAATTTTAACATTTTATGGGTTTTATTGCTATCAAATCATACAGCTTTCATATTCACATTTCAGTTGACATCTTAAAAAAAATTAAAAAATCAGATGCTTCATGCATGCAGTTTTGGGCATCAGATGTAAAATTAGATTGAGAATTGGACACACAACCTTACTGGTCCTGACTGTGTTTTTCATCTGGCTTTGACTGGGACACATCAGCATGCATGTCTGTCTGCAAGCAGCTGTCTTGCACAGTTTTTTTCTTCCAGGTTAGCATCTGGTCTTGCTCTCATGTAAAAGCCTTCCTTTTCTTGGTGAACTATACCATCCTGCTTTGCCTCAGCCTGGGTGCATATGGTCATGACCTCTTTTGTCCTGCCCCTTACCCAATGAGTTAGTATTCCCTTGGGGGCGACCATTAGTCCTGGTTCACCAGTTTGTCTCACTCAACTCCCTGTGCCTTTCTCAAATTTGTTAAACATGTTTATCTGTGAAAACCAGAACCAGTGAAAGGAAGTCAGAAGCCTGCAGAAGCTGCTGACTTTCACTTCTGCACAGGCTAGAAGAGGTGGTAGTAGTAACACAAGGACCTTACTGAGTACAGATGTAACTGACTGCTCCACCATCTGATACGACAGGCTGGCTGAGGGAGCACGTGGTAAAGAGTCAGTGCTGGTTATTCCTCGCAAATGCTAAGACTGGGTGTTTTGAACTTTGATTTGGGGTTTGGTTTTGTTTATCATGCTTTTTTTTTTTCAAGAAAAGTGACTAAAATTGGCTGAAGTGGTAACAGCGAAACAAGGTGGGGGTTTTTAGGATAATTAAGTCTATGTTGACTGTCCCAGAGCTTAAAGCTTAACAGAGTACAGCAAATCTGGGCCAGTCCCGCATTCTGTACTGATACCAAAATACCTGTTGTAACCAAAGGGGCAGGATTCAGTACTCACATAAATTACACCATGTTTCCAAATGCAAAGCCTTCAATAATTTTCTCATGTGATTAAACAATGATTTATTTATTTTTTGGCATTATCTGCCCTTTCAAACACAATGCCAGCACGGGTCCCTTCCAACTCAGGATATTCTGATTCTATGGTGCAGCTCCCATCTTATGCAGTAAAGCAGGATGGGATTTCATGACTCTTGTAATGATGCATTTCTCCCTGTTCTCAAAGTGCTGGGCAGCCATAGTTTCCACTAGATTTAACAAGAGTTTAAGGTTTTCAGCACCTTAGTGCTGGCATTTCCAATCTCACAGGACTGGAACCGAAAGTACTTAGCATTTTAAATGCTTTTGTAAACACATTAATCTTCATAATGGCCCTGAGAGATGAGTAGTTATCATCTCCATTTTACAAATGAGAAATCAGAAGGACGGGGATACTGTCCTTCCCAGGGACACCAAGTCAGAGAGAAAAACTGGGATTAGAGCGCTATCTCTTGCTTAAGCCACTCTGCAGAATCTCCTCCCATGACAGATTTGTCTTGAAGAGGAGATGAGTAGCTCATGAGACTGTATTCCAGGAAACCAAATTTCAAATGAATAAAATTATTTGAGTGTGACAGCAGTGATTTATCTAGATTTTTATGCTGTGCTTATCACTCAGGCACCTGATTCTTTCATCCTTTCCTAAAAAAAAAAAAAAAGAAAGAATTTTAATTATAAATACCTAATACTTGAGTATAGTCTCTGATTCTGTGAAGGTCCCCTGACTTTTTCACCACAATGCAACAATGAAAATAGCTCTTCAGTGGCAAAGCACGTTGTATACATAGTCTCTCTACCCCCTTCTTCTCTAGTTTGTCAGTCAAGAGCAAAATATGATCTCTGCCTCTCTGGGACTTGAAGACTCCTGAGGGCTCCCCTTATGTGTGTGTTCCTCCATACCTTGTTGTGATCAACTGGCTGTCCTTAATCCTATCACTGAGGAGAGGAAGGAGAGCCTTAGTTTGGCCACTTGACTTTTCTTTCCCAAGGTAGTTAGTGTGTAGTCCCCAGGGCCTGCAGCCGCTCCGTTTCAGTGTCTGTTGCACAGAGCAGCCAGGTATCTCTAGAGATGCCTGCACCACAGACCGCAGCCTGATGGGCTGAACTGCTGGCAGAACCACTGGATCACTGCAGCCTTACTTCAATGACCTTGCTTTGCTTTCCTTCTCTGGCTGTCACCCTCAAAACCTGTCATCTGCCACATTTGATACATTGATAAGGATGATCCCTTTGTTTAAAATAGTAAAAATGGGAAAGGGTGTGGGGAAAATACCTTGGTTTTCAGTTGTTCTTATTGCTAAAAGGGATTTTTCAAATGACTAAAACATGGTGTGACTCTAAACAAAAAGCAAACAGTCACACCTCACGAACTGCAGCACTCAACTTTCAGCTGCAGCATATGCTGCCCTTCATTTCCTAGCGAGAATTTTCCTGTGTCTCTGGTACTCCTTATTTGCCTGGTTTTGAGCTGTGAAGCAGATTTCAATTACCTTTTCTGGGCTTTAGGCAAAGAAAATGGCAAATCACAGGGAGGGACTCTGCTGCCATGTATTTTTGTTCACTTTGCATAATTTCAGGGACAAAACATCAGCTCTGGTGAACACCATCTCCTCTTACTGAGATCTTTTCTCTGAGTGAATTAAACACAGCTTTCAGCAGAAGGGCAACCGATGGCACCATGCTCTCACAATGAGACAGCTCTTTTTGTCTGGTGTTTTGTCTGCTGCCTCGATGCATTTTCCTCTGGCTCTTCTTCCATTCACCTCTGAGGACCAGAGCTTGGACTTGAGGGATGTCCCACCTGTCACTCAAGGACTGCTCTTGGGCCACCCACACATCCCTTTTTTTTTACACAGCAGGAAAATCACAACCTGCACCTGGGTAGGCCTGGTGACTTGCACCAAGGAATGGTCTGTGCATCCAGTCAGTTGGGGAGGGACAGACTCAGGCCAGTGGTTGCCACAGCCCAGCTGCCCAGGACACACCAGACCCACATGGCTGGCCCCAAGGTAGTCCATTTTTCATAATGTTTCGGTTTAAAGCGCTCAAAATAGCAAGCAGGCTGTGCTGCAGCTGGCCCAGGGGCTGTTTTGCAGGGTGAATGAAAACTGCATGTTGCAAGGTTTGGAATAGGGCAGGAGAGCATCTGAAAGTCAGAGACTTTCTGAGATGCTATTCAGATGCTGTCTCCATGCCTGCAGGGAGCCAGATTTGCTATGGTCATTTATACTACAAACTGTCTTGCCAGCTGTGCTGGGGTTTAATCTCGCAGAGATCTACCAGCTTCTTCCAAAAGGGAATCTGCCCATGACATAACATAACCATGCATTCAGGATAGAAGACCAATGCCAATGGAGCAGAACAAGGAGCAAGTCACAGCTGACCATGCAGCTATCTCCTTGACTTTGCAAAGCCCTTGTCCTTCCTCTTGCTAAGTAAGCTCAGCCTCATGCTGTGGCTATGGTCTGACAGTTGTACTCAGCCCTCTGAACATCTCTGCCAAGGAGCAGGTGCTCACACAATCACCGTGTCAGCTTCAGCTTTGTCTGGACTGCCTGGGGCAGTGCTGTTGGTGACTTCTCCCCATATAGAGGGAAGTGGATGAGAGCATGCCACAGTTTCAGCTCAGCCAGTATTGCCACTTTCCATGCTTTCAAGAGCAGAAGGGAGAAGTGCTAGCATGCAGCTATGTCCCACCCTGATGGGAAGCTGGGCACATCTGGAACTGGAAGATAAGAAGTCCTCAGGTTGCCACCACTGAGATATTAGAGGATCTAGTCCTTGGGGGACCAAAATATCTGAGCAAGCAGTAGCAGTGTCTCAAAAAAGGTTCCATTACAGTTCTTATGAATCACAAAATAAGATGTCCCTGCATGCAGATACCATGTTATAAGGTATTACTTGATATTTTCTACTTAAAACTTATGTTTGGATTACTGATGGACTTTGTGTGAGTTTTGGAGGTGCTCCCAAGTCTGCCTTTCAAGCGAGACAGAAGGAGTTGAATATACTGAGCAGCTTTGCAGGCCAGAGTCCAAAGCACCACATCTCAAAGATACAAACAACATTTCTGTCGTTGCAGCATTTCTTCCTCTGAGGTTTGTGCTGTAGCTCTCAGGTGGTGATAGGAGCTTTATGATGAAGTAAGCAGGCAAACAGGTTTCTGATTTCAGTTGGATACGAGGCAAAGGAAAATAGCCTGCAGTCAGCACATTCGGCTCTGCTCTAACATCATCCCTCTCCCCGCTGCCTTCTCCTGAGACTCAGGGACTGGGCTCTCTGAAGGGAATTTTTCAAATTGCACGCTATTACCTACTTACAGAAGAAAAAGGGACAGGATAGAGGAAAAGCAAGAGCTGAATCAATGCTGATCAATGCAATAAGCTGAGTCAAGCTTATTAGTTCAAAAGGAATTTTTTTGTTTCTCCAAACTTTCCTATACGGTATAAAAAAGAGGTGAAAGGAAGACTCACAAGAAGGTGACAAACCAAGAAAAGGCTGTAAAGTTGTGTTTGCTGGAGCAAAGCTACCACAGCCTATATCACACGTTCTTCCTGGCGGTGTAGTCATCTGTCTCCACGTGGTCTGTATGATCCTATCTCTTGACTCACCGCAGTTCTGTTCCTCTCCCTGCATTCCACACTGCTGTAAGAAGGGCCATTCCTTGCCACAGCCAGGGCTTGCCCAGCTGCCTGTTACAGCAGGTCCTGCCTGTCAGTCTGGCTAGAAGAGGAATCCTTACAAGCCTGCAGGCTAGCTGTCAGGCGCATATGCTCTTCTGATGAGGGAGCACAAGCATTTCAGGATGGCTAATCTGTAGACAAGATCCTATTAAAATGGAGTGCTTAGAAAGTGTTATCTAGGTATAACCTGAAAGAGGAAACAACTGTTAAAGTTAATTTCTAGATGATGGAAACTACTTGCTTGTCACTGTACTTCCATCCAGCTGAAGCGCTGCGTTAACCACCAGTGCTACACATTCAGTCACGCGTCTTAGAGTCAAACGGTGAGCCTGTAGTCTCATTTCTCACCTCAGCACTAAAGGTTTTCCGGACGAGTTTATGCATTTAGTTGCATCTATTTAATCTCATGGCCTTCCACCTCTGCGACCTCACTATGATGTGAATATCTCTGTGCTCCTTGCTGTCAAAGGAGGACCCTGAAATTAAATATTCAAAAGCTCTGGAGGCTCTCCAGCTGTCGTAAAATCTCTTGAGGGAAAACAGACTGGGTTCACTGGATGAAATTTAGCGTACAGTTTTGCTGATGCAGGGGAGAGATTTTCTGCAATGCCCCTGGAAGCGCTTGAATAGAGCATAGTGGAAGTATGTATGTGTGGATGAAAGGTATGAATAAGAGCAAATACATACATAGAATTGAAGTGCTCAGTAGAAAGGGGTTTTCATCTGCCTTTTAGGGAGCTGCACTCTGGCAAGAGAGGATGCAGCAAATCCTCATTTCTTGTATTGTTGATTTGCTAGAAAGTTTTAACACACAACTGTTGGGTTCAAACCCATTCCTGAGTTCATTAGCCTAGGGGATAATGGGTTAAAAACATCACCCCCTTAGAGACCTTGGCTTTGTAGGGGACTTTAGCGAAAAAGCACTTCTCTGGTAAAGAGGGAGCTGCTGCCTGCATTTGTGGCACAAGCTGCTGAATATCTGCATCTTTGGTAGCAACGTTTCTTTGAATGACAGGTCAAAACACTAGCACAGAGGCACAGCCAAAATAAAGCACTACCTGCAACCATCCCAGCGCTTCCGCTTAATGACCTGACATGCTTTAGTGCTCCTTTCCCTCATGCATTTTCTTGCTCCCCATGTCAGACTGCTTATGCTGCAATTTCCCCACGTGGTTTCATGAGGCAGACAGCATACCCTGGGAAATGCCCCTAGGGTCAGAGCCCTTTCCTGTATGCTACAGTAAGGGCCTTAATACTTGTTCCTAGGGACAGCACATGGGGCTTTTAGGGCTGCTGCAAGGCTGAGAAGCACACCCAGAGCAGGGAGGGCTGCTGCTGGCTCTCAGCAGGTCACCAGGAGGGCTTCCCACCTGCTTCAGGCAAGGGGAAGGGGGCTGGTTCAAACCCCAATGTCCTCTCAGCATGGAGCTGGGAGAGAGCCAGCACCCAGAGCTGAGACCTCAGGCACACTCTTAGAGCTACTGGGTTAGAGTAATTGCAGTGTAGCCAGGAGAAAACTGTCTGGTAATCATAATCGAACTGGCAAGGTTAGCGTTTCACAAGGCTCCAGCAAGGTATGAGAACAGGATTTACAAAAGGCTTCAATCTGTCTATGCTGCAAGATTTAATCATACTCTTATTGCCTATTTTATAAAAGGTTTCTAGACAGTAGAGGTGAGACCTGGAAGATCCCCAAGTGCTTTGGCCTTCCTTCTCCAGCAGACCACTTTAACGGTGAGGACTGTGTCTGGGACTGGAGGAAAAGGGAAAAAAAGCTCCTTTAAAGGTCCTGCCCTGCTGATCTGTGAGCAAGCAGGGGTGAGAGCAAAGGGCTCCTGACCCACCAGTGCCTGGGGGGCATATAAGCCCTAGGTAAACTCTTCTCTCTCCAGATCAATTTCAACCCCAAGTCCTGAGTTCTCTACTTTCCCCTTCCCACCCTCGCAGTCAGAGTGAGCTCTGGGTACATTTTGGGGCTGGTTGCAGAATGAAAAGCTGTCTTTGTGCAGGGAGCAAGTGTCCCCGTCTTCTCTGGGTGGGCACTGTCCTCCCCTTCCCCAGCAGTAGGGAGAGGCTGGCTCAGGAGAGCTCTGAAGGAACTATCAGTCAAAATTTAAAAGTGAACCTAATGGTAGGAAGCCTCTGCAAGCAGCGGGGAGTGGGTTGGGGCATCTGGTATGTGACATCTGCCCAGTGCTTTGTGCAGCCTTTAACGTCCATCACAAAGTGGGGGGCTGTTGGGAACTAAGACGTTCCTCTGCCCTGTGGACATGGTGATGAAATACTAGCAATCAGTACACTGCACATGAGTAAGGAAGCTGGAGCTTGATGACTCTGCGTTGCTTGTGTTGTGCCCTTCCGTTTCCCTGGGACCTCGGTTTTGCTCTGCCCATAGCAGGATTTTTTTCCTCTGACTGCTTTGACTCTGAGCTAACGTGTCTGTGTTGCAGCAGGGCTGTAGTAATGCAAAGACCAAGCCCTTTTATACCTCGCTTAGCTCCCTCTTACAGCTAAGCAAGGCTCCTAACCAGTGCGTTGGGACTCACCAGCCCAGTTTTACACCCTGCTTCTGGTACTGGTTTTCAGGGGAAAAACTACCCATACCCAACCACCTATTTCACTGATCCATTTTAAAGCCTTAATAGAAGAAGTCCAGTGATAGTTGAGAGTGACTGTCCCCTCTCCCTGCTTTCTGGAGAGCTCCCACTAGCTATCACAGCACAGAGGCAGGAAACACTTCTGATCATCTTTGGCAGTGATTTGTTTGACACTGAAAGGCATACAAGCACAGCCTGGCAAGGTTTTACTAAAAGAGCTGTCTGTCTTGGGTGGCCACTGGCTGCGAAAATGCCAGAGGAGCAAACTACCCCCTGAAAACAGGTGAGAGCCTCTGCAGTGACACCCCAGTGCTTCAGCATTTTGTCACGGGCATCTCTTCCACCCACAGTTCTTCCCTTCAGAAGGTCAGGACCTAAATCTACAGTGACAACCACTTTGTTCTGTAGCTGAGAATTCAAAATATTTGTCTCCGGAACCGGCTGTTCTTTTGTTAAACCGGTTTCAGTGCACCGGGACTGCGGAAATCGGCAGTCGGCTTTTGAATGGAAGCGGTGCTCTGACTTTAACTTTGCTATTAAATGCTGACTGCATGGATGAGGGGTTAAAGTACAACAGAAAATTAGAACTGAAGTGCCTAGTGGGATGGCATGGAAACTCCAGCTCCTGACACATCTGCAGGAAATGTAGGAACTGCAGGATTTGGTTGCTGCCATACGGGGTTAGGTCTAAGGAAAAAAAGTGAAAGCTTTAAAAATGCCAGGCAGCTGAAAACAGAGCAGGTAAACATGGCTAAAAGAAGAGAACCAGTCCCCATAGATGATCTCCTGCCCTCCGTTCGGAGGGTGTTGCCCTCTGACTCGGTCCCATCGCTGCAGGCATGAAACGCGTCCCACCTCAGAAGGCGAAAGGCACTTTCTTACTCACCGTTCATGGCAGATCCTCCAGCCAGCAGCAGAGCAGCAAGCAGCATGATGAGGTTTTGCTTTCGCATGTTACCTTGGCGGTGCTCCCACCGGAGGGGTGCTTCGGCCGGCTCCCTGCTTCACCCGAACATTTACATTTCCTGTTTCCTGCCGGGGTGCATCTGAGCTGCATTTCTGCAGGAGATGGACTCTCTTTGATGGGTTTTAGGAAGTGATGTAATTCCGTCTGGGCCTGTCAAGTGAGCAATGATTGCAAGAGAAAGAAGAAGAAGGAAAAAAAAAAAGAAGTTGCTCTTCAAGCTCTAACTCGACTGAAGCACCTTTATGCCGTAGGTGAGCACACACTGACTCTCCTCTGCTTTTCCAACTCCCAACTTTATTACCATCTGTCTCCAAGTACGTGCGATGTCACGGGATGAACATCACACAAATACAAACCTGGCACAAAAGATCATTTATACCTGTTAGGAGGAAGGTTTTAAGCTGCTTTTCAGGGGAGCTGAGCAAGCAGATTTCAGTCGTTCCTCCCCCTCGCCTTGGTTTTCAGGCCGTAATTGTCACCCCAGCATGGTGGGACAGTGTGTGCATTTTTGGTCCCAAAAGGCAACCCCCAGGAGGGGCTGTCTCCAGCAAATGGAAAAGTGGCTGGTTCACTTGCCAGCCTGTATTTTGGGCTGGCTTGTGTCGAGTAAAAGGGAAAAGCAGAAAAACATGTAATTTTTTGTTCACAACAGATGGATTAGCTGGAAAGCACTCAGACACGTACCAGTGTGACAATGGCTGTGGATAATAGGGCACAAAAGGTCTCCAGCCCCATTGGGATGCGGTGCCTGGCAGGGAGATTCACTCCCCCAAGGCAGTCTCTGGCTGAGTGTGCAGACCCCAAGACATGGCTGCACCCCTGTGTGCTGCCCCCTCACTCCAAAACATGCCCGAGTTGGCTAGGGGCTTCCACATCTTGCCCGTCACTGAAAAAGAGCAACAGAGGATCTCAACATTAAAATCAGTATTTTCAATCTTCTCTCTGTATGGGGTAGGCT
>VZTU01034174.1:8260-33774 GCA_013400835.1 Zapornia atra | reverse complement strand
GGGGGGAGGGGGGCGGGGGTTGGACCATGGATTTGGGTTATTCATCTGTACAAATAAGTGTGAGGGCTAAAATTCATCCTGCCGTGTGTAGGAGAGCTTGCAGCCCAGACCCAGGTTTGAGCCATTTTAAATACTTGCATACAATTTTCCAGCAATAAACTAAGGGAGAAGAAACATATGCGGCCAGGGTAGCAGCTTCAGGGTGCTCCCCCTAGACATGAGTCTGTGTCACAGTGTGATTCCTGGTGAGTTTTTCTGTTCCCATTGGGAGCTGCTGAAGTGACCGATCATTGCTCTCCTGCAGCTAATTATTTCTTTGTAACACACTGATGCTTTTATGCATCATCAGTTATAGTTTCTTAGCTTGAGTAGCTGAGATACAGGTCCCTGATTCATTGAATGACCAGCTTGTTAATTGAATTGAAATGCTTTAATGATTTTAGTTCACTAAAAATCTGGAGTGGTTGTTTAGTTTTTGCAATGTACATTTATGCACTTCATAAAGCAGCAGCAGGAAAACCAGGGCAAAGTTACAACACTGCAGCTACAAGAAGATAAAAATGAGCTCTGAGTTACAAAACTGCTGACTGGCTAATTGCATATTTCTAGGAGATATTAGACATTAGAATATTATCATATTCTTTAATATGATGTCATAAGTGCACACAGTAATACTGACCAGACAGAACTGTTAGAAGTGAGACTTGCAAATGCTTTTAAGACTTTCCTGTTAAAAATGGCAGAAGCTCCAAGCATTGGTAATAATATTGAATCGATATAGATACTTTCAATTACGAAAGTCTGGAAGATGAGGCTACCCAGGCATCTCCTGTGTGCTCAGAGGTGCCGAGGTTTTGTCCACTCCAGTGATAGGAAAACGGATAATCAGCCTTTATGGCAGCACAGGCAAGGACTGTCTGTGCTTTGATGAGCATGGACTCAGCTCCAAAGGCCATTACTATTGTCCAGCCTAGGCTTTTCTTTAGCTTTAGTCAGCAGTAAGCAAAGTCATGCCTTGTAACAGTATTTTTATCTGCCACTGATTTCTGCAAAAAGGATGTGTTATCCTCCTTGCTCTTTCTTCCCTATCTCCTTCTCAAGTTTTCCACTCTGACTTTCTAATGCCACGTGCACTGCAAAAATGTTCTCTTGGTTTATCCTGCCCTGTGGTTTTGGCTATTTTGCCTCATTCTGTAAATTTAGACCAATTCACTCATCCCTTACTAAAATGCAAACCTGGACAGACAGACTGGAAAGGAAAAGAGGAAAGGACTTGTGTGAGTTTTGCATCTTTGTTGCATTTTTATTTCCTGTCTCTCATGTACAAGGCTGTACCCTTTCCTCTTTCCCCTTCAAGTTTTTCTGTACAGGTTGTAGCACTTCCCACTCATATTCCCATCAACTATTTTGACACACAACTTGTCACTGCCCTTTGAGAGCAAGATGGCTGCACACTGGTGTGTATCCAATTAATGATTTCTAAGGCAAATTAAAGTTCAGGAAACATGACTTCCTGCCACATTATACTTTAATGAAAACTTCAGAGTGATACAAAGGCACCTTGGCATGTATTTGACTATTTTGATGTAAAAAAGTGGAGAAAGAGGAATGAGATAATTTGGATGCTGAAGAATAGAACTGTCACAGAAGGGCAGTTGCCTTGGTTGATCCCCACCAGCACTGCTATTGTGCTCCCCTGAAGCACTCCCAACGGGCTGCCTTTCACCTGCCTGGGAAGCCAGGTTAGTGTCTTTGCCTCTGTCATCTTCAGCTGCATGCTTCTCTCTTGACAGCAGAAATACAGAAAACAAGAGCTATGGTGACAACTTCACCATAGAACAAACTTGTGTGTTTGGAATCCAGGCGGCTTCAGTTGCAGGTGACTTTCCTAAGAGGAGTTGATTGTTTCTGATGTCATAGGCCTTGGTGTATTTACAAGGATGCACAATGCAACTTAGCAAAAAGAAATTTCTATTCACAGGTGAAGCAACAAAGTTTCCTGGGTGTTTTCAGTGTATGTTACCCAGCTGCAAACATCTCTGTATGCTTTTGGTACTGTTTTGCTGATTTTTATGTTATAAAGGGCATTTCTGACCATCTAGCTAGGCTGTTTACTAATGTTCTTCCCTAATCAGAGAGAGGTTTGCATCACAGAGATGTCATCAGTGTGCCATTTTCAGAAAAACAGAAATGTTTTGTAATGGTGCACCAACTTGACTCACATTCTTCTTGTTCCTTTTTCCTGTGAAAACAGCAGCAGCAGCAGCAGCTAAACCTTTGAGAGTGATGGAGCAAGTTGCTGGTTAGTGATAGGGTTTATATTATAAAGTGCTGCCATCGCAGCTTGTCTGCCACAGTCAGCAGCCAGCTGCCTGCTCTGAAGTGCAGGCAGGGGCTAGCACCAGTCGGGTTCTGCTAGTCCTTTAAGGGCTTGGGTTTGCCTCTGACATTTGTTGGGAAAGGACAGATAGAATTTTCCCACAAGTCACTGCGAAAGAATGGGAAATTGCACTCTATTGCAATGCACTGCAGTGGTAAAAAAATACAAATCCCCAAAGCTAAGGGGGGGGGGGTGTGTGTACAAAGCCCTCAGGGACCTTCTGAAGCTAGCCCAGGCATTGGCTCCAGTGCTGCCTCTGCGTGTTGCTGTGAGAGCTGCAAAATCAAGACTAAAATCAAGCCTAAAGTGTGTAGAAACCTCACGTAGGTCTGGAACTGCATCCACAGTCACACTTGCTTCAGAGAAAGTTTTTTCCTGGATGAGCTGCACAAGATAAAGCTCTCTCTCCAGTAAACTCCCTCAACTCTGGATTGTGTGAAAAGACAAGTTACATTTTATTTCAGCTGTGGAGCACTTGAGAAAAGGATACCTTTCTGGAACCAGTGCCACCGGTATAAATTAGAAAGATGCTTAGAACAACCAAATATTGGCCCTAACTGACCCTAACTGGCTATCATGAAGTAACACAGCTAAAATTAGAGGGATAATAAAAGCATAAAAACAAGTACCTGCCAGTTTAAAGTACCTCTCTGTGTAAGTGGGCTTGTAAATTTCTGCTTTCTTTTATTGTCTTTTTCTTTATTTTCTTCCTTACACACAACACCGGCCATTAAATCACAGCTGTAACAGTCTGGAGACTTCAGTAGGGACAGAAAGAAAACACAAAACTGTACTTGAAAACATCCAGACATTTATATTTGTTTCCTTTAACAAAATGAAAAATGGATTCACAGTGATAAGCCACTCTGAAATGGAAAAGACCACAGGGTGCAGCTGGGGTGCTGGCAGGCTTCACGCTGAAGTGTAGCTGGACACTAAAAAGTTTGTAAGTTGTCTGCAACTTCTGTAAAATCTAAAATAGGTGCTGCCTGTATTACACTGTGGTCGTGACTGTGCCTTGAAATGTGCTTCCTCCTGGGGGCTCAGCTTCACGTCCATGGCTGAAGACTGCACCTCTGAAGGACAACGTCTGGTCAGTAATGTCATCACCACTAGCGAAACACAGCCTTAGTGCATGGAGTAGGTAGTCCCAAGTGGTGCCTCCATCTAAGCTAGTGCAGGGTTTGTCTTTGAAATCCTTCACCTGCAACCTTCCAGGACTCCTACCATTACAGTCTGGGCCTTTCTTTGTCTCAGTGCAGGCTGGATAAAGGTGGGATGAAGCCCCCACAGTAGAGCTTCAGTCTTCACATTCCCTTCAGCATCTAAACAGTAAGGGCAGCTTTGTGATGTCTAAGTGCTCCCAAGCTCTGGCAGGGGCTGTGTATCCCCCACCCTCTTCTGCTCCCAAAACTGTCTGGTTTAACATGAAAAAACAGAGGCTGTGCCCCACTTCATTTCAAAACTACGCTGAGCACCCTCGTGAGGCACGAAGCCATGAGCATCTCTGATGAGCAACCAAGCTCTGCCTAATGCAGTTCCGAGAATCGAGTTTTCCGGCACGTTTATGAATTCTGACAACACCACTGTCACGACAGAAACTTACAATCTACTGGTCTCATCTCTTTGGATTGGTCAAGGCCGGTGATGGAATGAAACTCTAATAAAATGCACCAGTATTCAAGAGGGCTTGGGTCAGTTTCCTGATTGTTTATATATAAATAAATCAGGATTTCACTTCTTTGGGGAGCAGCACAGGGAATTATTAAAGTTTTGTCTCATTCTTTGAAAATAATTATGTAAATGATGTATTACAATGCTTAGGGTCTAAGCTGGAATTAGAGGCTGAGTGATTTAAATATAAACTTTCTGCAGAGTTGCAATGGATCCCAAATACCTTTGGTATAAACAATCCAAGATAAACTAATTTAAGGAACAAGTGGCTCATTGGGAAATAGCAATTCTGTTGATAGGAAAGGGTCCTCTTCCATTCCTCTCCTGACCAGGAGTGGACCCCAAAGCTAAAGTTGCATGTGTATGGATGTAATAAGCCATGTCTTGTGCCCACATGCCAGTGCAGAACAGGAGCTGACTGTATTTTCTAGTATCAGGAATAAAGTAGCCTTGTATGGAAATGACTGCAAAGGCACAGGAGGGGAGCAAGCCTCGTAGTTACAGATACAGGACAGACAACTCTAATGCTAGAAGCAGTATCTGTGCAATTTGCAAAAACACTCCAGAGAACAGAAATTCCCTGTGACTGCTCCCAGGAACAAGAGAAGAAACACTGTCTGGGGACTCAGCACAAGTATCAGAGTCTTCATGTCCCAGCTCAGTTAATAGATGTGCAGTCAGCAACTTAAATGGGGGAAGAAAGCTGTCGGACGGTGAATTTTCATTACAGGAAACATCAGTACTGCCCGTCTTATGCAGAGCTGCCTCCTCATTACCTGTCACTTTCAAGTCAGTGTTAGCTTAAGTTTTGTCTTGAAAAAAAAAAAACCAAACACCCAGTGCTGTACAGAAATGGAAATATTTTTCTTAAAGAGAGAATAAAAGCAAGACTGATGAAATAAAGGATTGAAAAGAAGAAATACAAGTCTGGCTCCGGTGTTTTCATTGGTGAGTTTAATAAAATGAAGAGAAACAGGGTACTTGAGGGAAAGTGCATTAGACTTTTTTTAACCCTTCTTATTTTTATTTCTAGGGTGCTTCAACTGACTGACTGAAGGTTATTTTCTCAGCTGCGAATGATTCATAAGAAGAGAATAAAATCTGAAAAGCACATTCTTGAAGTAACACTTTACCATAAAAAAACCACATCAGCGCATCCAAACTGTAATGTGAGTACTAAGATTTTTCCAGCCACACCTTAAGTATCTGAAAATAAACTTTGATGTCCTAAAATAATGCTGCTTAAATGTTGTTTGATACTTTTTTAGGCTGTGGCAGCTCTCATTTGATCCTCCCATCTAAGTCCCTTTCTCTGTTCTTGAATTACAATATTCTCTACTTTTTCCTTTGCATATTTTCTCTGTAATTACTGAACTTTACTTCATAAATAGCTACTAATATAGAATCCAGACTATAAAGAAACATTAAAGATGAGATTTTTTTTAAAGCTACTTAGATATCTAAAGATGCAAATAAGTACTAACTATTTTAAGAGTGCAGATATCTGATCTGGGGCAAGTTTGGTTCCTAGATGCCTTGAAAAAGTGTATTTTCCAAGTTGGTCATTTAAATATCTTCAAAAGATCTAACCCAAGTGCCCAATTCTAGTCTCATCTTATGAGTCACCTTTAAAATCATGGATGCAGCCTCCAGTCCTGTCTTAGTCCACCTCTGCAAAATTGTGCACGTATTTAAGCTTATGAACAGTCCCAGTGGAATCAGAGAAAAGATGTCTGGCAGCAAACCAGACAGATATTAAAGGGAAAAAGTGTGATAGACTATAAAGAGATTGTATTTATAATGTGTATACAAGCAGGAGCATAAATTAAGGCTGCATGGATGTCTTTCAGCTTGCGTTTCGAGCATGTGCTTTTTTAACTTTAGGCCCCAATAAAGAAAAGTGTCAGTGCTCCCAAAGGCATTTTGGTCCCTGCTCTTCTGTGCCAGTGGAAACTAGGACTGAAGCAATGAAACATAGGTGGTTGTTTTGAAACGGGCCCAAGTATATTTTTGAAACAGGATTTAAAAAAAAAAAAAATTAAAGTCTTTTCTATGTCACTATATCGATAATATAGTTTAAATCCAACCTTCAGTTCAGTATAGCTGACTATAGTGCTGCAAGACTACCTGGAATTAAAAAAAAATTCAGAAATTTTGCCTTGTCTTTTATGCTACTTTTATGCTACTTTATGCTTCTTTCTTTCTGACATGTGCCTTTCTTCATCCCCCACGAGAAGCTATGCCTCTTTATTACACAGTTAAAGTACATTTATATATTTATTCACTTTGTCTAAATTTACAGAAGGGCTCCATGTTTAAGTTGCAATATAGCTGTCACTTAGTGAAACCTTTAGAATTGGATTAAGTTTTGCAAGTGCTGAACTGACCAAAACATCACTGAGTGAAACCCCATTAATTTGTATAAATTGTAGAAATGTTGAGTTTACCAAAACACAAGCAGCTGCCTACGTCCCATTCCTCCTGCTCGAGTCTCTCAGGGGGAGAAATCCTTTCCAAAAATCTGGGTTAGATGTGCTGTAGGCCATCTTCAGGGAGGCCCATGTTTGGACTGGTGTCTGTGCCAGCAGTGCAAGTCGACGCACCTTTGTTAGATTGGATTTTTTCTTTTTGGTTGCTGTAGAGAGCTGTGACAGTGAAATGTATTTCAGTAGGGGCTAGCAGCCCAATTACATATCCAAATAGTACAAACTGATACCCTTTGGCTCTTGTGAGTCCTTTTCTATGTACCTATCTATGCCACAGTCACACCACCATGCCAAAGTATACGTGCACCAACTGCGGTGGTGAAGTGAGAAGCTCCTGGGTCTGACAGGCAGCTACATGGCCTATGTGCTGCTCTCTGAAGATTGGTCTAATGTCAGAAGGTACCATTTTTATACTTAAGTATATCCTGTGTATGAGGTAAGCAATCTTAAATAATACTCTGTGAGAATTGGCATTAGTTTAGTTACAGGCAGCTACATCAAAAGAGGTCACTGCTAATGGCTGTAATGAAACCCATGATGGAAAGAACTGTAGAGATGATCCTATACAAAACAGGCCGTTCCTGAAAGTGGATGTATGATTCTTCTGTTAATCAGTTTTGATTCTGACTACTTGCGAAGTTTTATGTCTCCTACCATGTCTGCAAAGGTCAATCCACACAAAGTCTGAGCCTACAACCCTCCTGAAAGTCAGTAAGGGCAGACCTCTGCCTGCTATAAATCCTTATAATTGTATCTCCACAGAGAGAGAGGAACGTGGAGTTCATTTGAGGTCCACAACTCGTTCTTTTCCCATTAGAGCTGGAAAGGCTTTTGGAGAATGCAAGTATCCAGTACTCATAAAAAGCAAAAAGATGCCTGCCAGATACAGGAGCTATATTTAAAGCCTGTAGATCAGGCGGGAGGATGGCATGGAACTATCTCAGGTTTTGCAACTGGGGGACTGATTGGATTGGGCAGGCAGCTGGCAGGAATTTTTAATCCCTGAGGAGCTGGAATAGCAGACAGGAAGGAGAAAGCAGGATGAAGGATGAAAAGCAAACCGTACCTGCATTTTTGCTTTCTGAAGATGTAATCACACAAATACGTGCCTTGCCTGAGGAACTGGCATCCTAGTTAAGAGGCTGGCTCAACCCACTCAGGAGGCAGAGCAGCAGTTGCAACGCCCGCTGGCTGGAGTGTAAGGGTTGTTCTCCGTACGCTGCAGCATTTCCTTCCTAATACACTGGCAAACACTAGCAGAGCTCCCTGCAAAGAAGGCTGTTCAAAGTGATCATGCTGCCTGCTGTGAGACTGCACCAGTGCAAGTCACCAGGTTCTCCCTCCATTGAGATGAGTTGAGAAGATGAAGAAATCCGAAGGAAGTTTTAAATTCATAAAGCTCCCTAATCCCCATTCTAAATAATCCCTTAGGAAGCTTACATTAATGTAAATTTCATATGATCTCATTGTCCAAGATGATATCTGCCACCCCGGTATTAGTCCCTACAGATCAACATTGGCATTTAACTAGGAATACAGGTTTGCAGTTACACATGTGCAGTAAGGCTGGCTATAGATAATGGTGTAGGTATTGTCAGGGAATTATCAAGTCCTGTGATTTTCCTAAAGCCTCTTGATTGCTATTTAACCATGAATATTTAAGAAGCAATCACAAGAGGGTTTCTAACTGTCCAAGAATGAAATTTGCCAAATGCTTCCATTAGCAGGAGTGGGCAAGTTGCTGGCATTAAATTAGACTTTGATAAATCTTTGGAAAGTACTGCCTGATTTAGGTGACTGTGCATGTGGCCCCTTGTAGTAATGCTGCTAACTCCACATGGGCTGAGTAAGGGCCAGGTAAGAATGGGGCGTAATATCCTACAAGCTTGATTGTGCATTTACTTCAGCTTTACCATTTGTAGTTCTGGTTGTTGCCACCAACTTCAATACAGTGCAATAAAGCATGATATTGCCAACCTGGCAAGAAATTATCAAATCTTAAATCTCTTTAATTTCATAAGAAGATTTCTGTGGCTTTTTGAAAAAATTGCATTGGTAGTGGTACATGTAGGGCAAGAAATTCTGATGGGCCACCACCAACCCAATTTGGTTGGATGGTCCTTTACAGTTGTTCAACAAGTGGAGCTAGGAGCCAGCCCGTACTGTCTTGCTATTGAATATTTACAGCATATGCCACATCTTCTCTTCAGATGCTCACCATAGATGCACTCCTTCTGGTCACCCTCAGCTCTCACAGGGAATGGAAGGTCTGTCTCTGCTAGAACTTGAATTGTAATGTTTGTCAGTGCCACGGGCTCAATGCAAATGTAACGCTCTCTGCCACATTTTCTCAAAGCTGTAAAATTGGTCTCTGTCAAGCCACCTTTTCAAAAATAGTGTAGTAGTTGTCGGGAAATGGGTATAATAAGTATCTCTTTAAGTCAGAGATCCCAAGTCCATACTACAAAGGGACTCTCAGTAACTTCTGAAATGCCATGACAATTTTCAAGCTCTTCTGCTTCTTCCTGCAACTTGTAGACTATACGGAAATACTGCTCTTACTCAGAGATACTGTTTCAGCCTTGCTTTGTCTCTAGGCAAGCACCTATTTGATGAGCCCCAGGCACTGAAGTGACATGTGTTTTACATAGACTGTGTCTCCTTACCCCTGGGAAAAAGAGCCCTGTATCAATTCATTTCAAAGTGGAGCTGAATTAGGGCTGGGCATTTCCTGCTATCCGAAATTCAGATAACCTGTGGTGTTATCTCTCATATCAATTTTTGTGGCTAATTTGTGTATGTATGTGGACTTTCAGAGGACTCTGAATATTGATTTTGAACAAAAAGTTCTGCTTAATGTGAGTTAGAAGTTCTCCTCTAGTTCCCATGAGGGAATCTCAATGGACCAGGACCTTTCATTTTAACTCCTTTTTTATGATCTACCTGCTTTTCTCCTCAATCTCAGGCCATATGGGCATAAATATCTGAAAATTCACAAAAAGCTCTTGCATTAGGAAAAATCACAGTGAAAATGAACAACAAAAAAAGTAAATTCAAATTAAAAAACCTTGATAGAAACTAGCTAATGTTTTATCTGGCTTTCAATCTGATTTATTTTATGCAACATTGTAACATGGTTATCTATGTAAACAAATAGCCCTAAACACTTTCTTCGAGCAGGTTTTGATTTGCATTGGTTTTTGGTTGGTTTTTTTTTACTAGTTTAAACAATGAATCAAACTCATGCTGCTGATCAGGAGTGCAAAAGAAAGACTCAGAGGAAAGACTTGAAAGTGCTAGGGATGGGAGAAAACAAAATGGAAAAAATGCACACTTAGAGAAAATAATATACTTTTAATCAATACATAATCCTTGATCCAAGGGGATCATGAAGACACGACAAATAAAAAAGAAAGTAAAAACCAGGTTGTCCAGAAAGAGTTAAATATTTGGTTTTGGAAAAGAGAAAAACACATGGGATCATGGAAAGGAGAGAGTTTGAAATGTAGTTTAAACATTAGACAGGGCCAGTCAAAGAGGAGGGAAGAAACCCCCAAATTTCTGAGTTTAAGGGTATGATACTTAGACATGGAAATGCAAAAATGAACTGTGGCAAGAATGCTATATATGCAGATAAGGGTAAGGGATGAAAGAGAAAAGGGAATGGTTTAGATGAAGATACTAAATGTCAAACTGAGAATCTCAAAAGTACAGATCAGAAGGGGCCACTGACAGAAGGAAAAATGGGAGACACCTGAAAGGACAGAAAGATCAAGTGTTTTATTACCAATTCTCCCAGACATCCCAGGCGGCTGCTGGAAAAGGACAGCTCTCCATGACTCTACAAAAAGGAAAGAGAAAGAAATACGGGCATAGTAAATGTTCTCGGCTAAATGAAGCAAGGATTTGGGAAGGCCACTAAATACAGCAGTGGAGAAATAGGGCCTGAGATCACGAGCATGTGTACCAAGAGGGTGATACTAGCTGATATGTGAGATGATTCAAAAATACCACCTGTGAAAGACAATATTAGAAATAGGAAGATGAAGGAGGAAAGCAGCTTGCCAGAAGGCTGTGCCAACGATCCTAACATTAGCAGTAGAATTAGCAGGATATCAATAAATACCAAATGATAGAAGACAATGCATGAAAAAAGGTGGAAGAGGAAAGAAATACAATTTTGAACAGCAAAATATCATATAGCATCATTTATACAGCTTAGGAGGCACCAACACAGCTAGCAGAAAAGCAGTGGTTGTAAGTAGTAAGTGGTTGGAAGAAGTAAGCTGTCCCCTTGTGTGCATGACATGGTGGCAGCCCCACAGCACCTCTCAAGAGAAGTGGACGACTTCGGCTGAGAAACCCAGCAACTAATTCTCACACACTGAAGTGATACTTTTGAGTAGTGGGTGTTTTGAAAGAACTTCTCCAGAGAGTAGAGCTCTTCAGCTTCACTACTGAGCAGGGGCTGGGAAACATCCCTCCTGGGATGTGTCCTTCAGCAGTCCTGGGTCCTGCAGAGCTTTCAGACATCTAGTCAATATATCACAAGTGGTGTTTCATTTACATTTGCGGTGAGGTTGCACCATCCCAGCGGACCACAACTTTCTCCAACAGATGAGTCACTACCCTGGCTTCTCAGAATGAACAAGGAGGCTGGGAAAAAGTCACAGATTCTCTAAAGATGGGGGATTTCGACAGGTTGTATGTCTTTCAGAGCAAGTTCCACCTTCAAAATCCAAGCCAAACCAGTAAAGAAAACCATGGATTTTAAATCGAAAGATTACTATACGAACATTATCCACAGGGCTCTGTGGGATTTATGTGACCTTCAGATAAGCTTGGTCAAGATAAAAATGTACCTTTCATAAGCTTGTTCTAAAATATTTAAGCATGCAAAATGTGTTGATTTGACACACTTTCTGAATTTAAAAGACTTTGCACCTGCATTTTAACTACGTAAATAGTTAAGAGAGATAACAGGGACACACACCTCTCTCACAGAATCTATAAATCTGCGTGGGACTTTACTTACTGGAATTTCAACAGAAACGTCTTGGTTCATCAGAGTATCCTTTGGATGGAATTCACATCAGATATTGCACAATAAGAAACCAGAAGTTTGTGGGGCTAAACTGTTCTCCGTTCAGTGTAGCCATCGGCATTTTCTTTCCCCCACCCGCCCCCATATTTTCACTGTCTTGTAACAATCCGATACATTTTCTGAAATGCTTTTAGAAATAGATAAACTCTCCTCCACCAGAAAGAACAGTAAACAAGGCTTTAGCCAAGCTGTTTATTGAAAACTCAAGATTCAAGTAAGCAAGAGGTTGTTTCTCAGGGTTTAATTATAGGCACCGTAATAGATTCTTTATTACACAGGTTTCCCCAAGGGCTTCCATGAAATGTTTTATTCTTCTTTTAAAATAGAAAAATTATCTCAAACTTTTTAAAAAATTAACATTGGTGGACACAGAAAATGCCTAAAATGGGTTTTGAAAAATGTCACAAGCAGCATGTCACCAACAAACTGAGATTTTTGGCTGTGGTATGATTACATTGCTTGAACCCCACACTTGAAGATGTATAGATGAGCTGTGATTTACTCAGCTTCGCACTGCAGTAAAGTCCAGCACCCTCATTAATGGCACCAGTAACATTGAGCTGCATTGGTGCATCAACTCCAGTTCAGTAAATCAAACCAGAGTTCAGTAAGGTTTTGAGTGCACATCCTTCATAAGCTGATTTTTAAAAAAAAATTCTGCATTTACTGGACATGGTGTTGCACAGAAGGAGCTGCATCAAATCCAAATACTGAAATGGCTGAAAGAGAGAATGGCCTTGCTTTTTGACCTCTTCAAAGATCAAGTAAGGGTTTGTTTCAAGGAGCTTCAAGAAAACAAAACACATCTGAAGCTGCTAAGTTCCTGCTGTTCATCTTCTGCAGCAAGAATAAACCATGGCCAGAATTCTTGAACAAGGACCAAAAAAAAAAAAAAGGTACTCCCCCATTCTAAGTTCTCAGAAATTAAGCGTGTATTTTCTGTGTTATTTATTTTTTGTCTAAGTATTAAAAGCACCAAGCTTGTAAATATTTACTGTTGCACTGTCTAAAAATACCAAAGACACCAGTGAACTATCAATGTGAAGAAGTGCTAATGTCTGCCTGAAGAAAGAATCCCAAGGGGGCACCAGTTCATCCGAAATGCACCGAACTGCTCAAAGAATTGCTTTTGCCTCCACTATACTTACTACAGTTATAAAGGTTCAACTTTCCACCCCAAATTTTGTGTTCTTTCCCCCGGATTCCCCCCTCCTTCAGCCCACAGCCTTTTTTCATAATTTCAAATTTCTTTCATTATGTACACCTAGGCACCCGAGCCAGACACTCTAGAGAACATTGCAGCCACACTTGCTATTCAACTGCCTATTTTGTTTACTTATATAATTTTTTTTTTCCCGATTACACACTTTCACACTATGCTAAAATATTTATCTACGTGCTACATGTTGAATAAAATTCTCCAGGTCAGCTAGGGAATCGTGGAGAGAATAATTCATGTCTTGACTTCTGAGAAACTTTCGAAGGGTATCTAAAGCACTCAAAGCCTCATTTTTTGATGGTAAAGGCTGTTCAGCTCCCTGATCGCCTTCATCCTCATCTTCATCACCAACAAATGTGCCAGCTTTATCTGATGTGCTTTCTTTGGCATGCATCCTTTCAGTATTTGTGGGTATTTCACAAATTTCCAAGCCATCATCTAGAGCAGCATATTCCTCTAAAGACAGACCTTCCGGAAACTCCACTCCAGCTGCCCGTGCATGTGCAATCACATCAAAATCACTTTCAAACTCTGCATCAGTGCCATTTGCCTTGGTTTCTAATTTAAATCCTGCTCCACTGTAACTTTTTACAACAGTCTCTGTTGTTATGTTCCTCCAGCATAGGTGCAACATCTCAATTGCATCAAGAAGAGTCAGCATATACTCCTGATTGCCTTCTACACAGTCAACAAATCTCTTGATAAGACAGCTCCTGTATTTAATCTTCAGACTCCTGATAATCCCTTGCTTCATAGCTATACATGAAGAGGAGTCTGGAGGAGAGAACACTAATTTGACTGATGTCAGGTTCTTTACTTCTGTGTGAGCTGGGAGAGGTTCAATAAGAATAACTACTTGTCGCTGCTGTGCTTGAAATCTGTCATCCAGTTTATGCATCCACTGTTCAAACACTTCTGAAGTCATACACGCCATATCATTTGCTTCATAATCCACAGGTAGTGACTTCACATCTTTGAAAGAGTGTGGATTTTTGTGTTTTCCTATAACAAGCAAAGGAAGTTTCTCAGAACCATCCATATTTGTACCCACCACTACAGTTATTCTCTCTTTGCTTACCTTGCCTACAGAACAAGTTTCCCCTTTAAATGCAAATGTTTTATGTGGTAACATCTGATACAACAATCCGGTCTCCTGTATATAAAACACATTTTTTGGCTGATAATCATTTAAAGGGAGAACATTTTGGTACCAAAGAGTTGGAGCATCCACTGTAGCAGCAGCAGCAGCTGCTTCTACTGGCTGAGCTCTGAAAACTAAACCGTATCTTGACTTGAAACGGTCAAGCCAGCCATTACTGCACTTAAAATCACGATGCCCGAGCTTCTGCGCAAAATCATTAGCCTTGAGGCGCAACATAGGACCGTTTACTGGCACATTCAAGCACTGAGCTATTCTGTACCACTTCATCAGTGCCTCCTCCAGGTCGGTATGAAAGGCTGTCCTTAGTCTTTTTCTTTTAGGATCAAACCGTAAAGACTCGAAGGCTTCCAAAACTTTTTCTTTATTCTTCATAATTGAAGACAAGGAATTCTTCTTTATGCCGTACTTGGCTGCAATGTCTGCCTTTTTCTTGCCGCTCTCCACAGCACTTATGATGTCAATTTTTTCCTCAATAGATATGCTTTTTTTCCTCCTCACTGTGGGTTCGGGCAGAGGGCTCCCCGAAGCCTCTGCCATGGTACCGAGAGCCGTCTGCCAGGCAGCACATCCACACGGACCCAGGCACACTCCTGCTCTGCCGCTTTCGGGTGGGTGCGGGTGCCTTCGGTGGGGCTGGTTTTCAAGACCGCGCTCTGACCTCACTGGCATGGCACTTGGCAGAGGCCGGAGCCGCCTCCCCATTACAGCTGGCACAGGCACGCCAGGGCCGCACAGCTTTATTCTGCGAGCGCCTTGGCTGAGGAGCGGGCTCCCCCACCCAGGTGTGCGGCCAGCGCCGGGCGGCAGGCCCGCCGGCTGCTGAGGCCTCCCCGCACGCACGCCGAGGGCTGGACAGGGCCGTCACCCCGCGGCGAGCTGCGTACCCACACTTTCCACCACCACCACCCCCCCCCGGCCCTTCCGGAGAGGAGCCGCCCTTTCAGAAGCCTCCGCGGGGCGCTGGTAAAATAGAAGCGCCGGCAGGAGAGGAGGAACGGGCAGGGCAGAGCAGAGAGGGCAGGGTGCTGTTGCCGGCGGGTGAGCAGCAGCGGCGGCGGCCACGGCTCTGGTTGCTAAGACTACGACTCGGCCGGGCAGCGACCATAGACATGCGTGCAGCAGCCTAGAGAGGCCGCTGGCCACACACCTCCTCGGCGAGGCCGCCGTCAGCCGCTTTTCCGGCCAAGCGCTTCCGGCTGGTACCGGAGAAGGAAGAAAATAAAGCTGGAGAGGGGAGACCGGCGCCGCCCTGCTCGGCTTCCTCCTTCCCCCCTTCCCTCCCTGCCCCCCTCCGCACGGCGCCTCCGGGGCGGCAGCAGCGCCGCCGGCAGGTGAGGGATGAGGCCGGGACGGACTGTTGGGCCCTGGGTTGGCTTGGGGCGGGCCTGGCCCGGCGCAGGGGTCGCGCCGGCGGGGCGGGGAGGGCCGCGCCTCCTTACTGCTCCGTACCGTCCTACGTGTCGCACGGCGGGAGCGCTTGCTTCTTCCCCAGGCTCCCCGGCAGCCCGTGGGTACGGGCGGCTGGGCCTGTCGGTGGCCCGCAGCCCCTAGTGGGGCCTACTGGGGGGCTGCCCCCGCCTGCCAGCGTCGGCGTTGTCCTGCCCGCCGCCCTAGGTGCCCGTGCTGTAGGTGTCAGTGCTGCGGTGCTCGTCGGGGTCTGACCATCTGCTTACTTGTCTGCTGTGTCCGCGGCAGGGCCCCCCCTCCTGAGAGAGCTGGGCACCGGCAGAGCGCGGGCAGAGCCTGAGAGCTTGGTGAAAGGTGGGTTCCACGAGAAAGAAAGGGAACCTGCTGGTTGGTGGAGGAAGAAAAACTCCAGATGCTGCATGAATTTCATGTCCCAGAGACTTATGACATGCCCTGACAGTTATAATCTTAAGTGTGCCAATTTGTCTTGTGCAGCTGGCAAACTATTCTTAAAACATGGAAGCTTTGTGGCAAACAGGTGTTGCTTACAAATTATAAGCAATTCTTCTAGTGCTGCTTATAAGTACATCTCTGACCTGTAATTTTCAATTGAAACTCCCCCATAGCCTTTCATCTTGCATCCCTTGAACTGGATGTAGTACTTTTAATGCTTGATGGAACTGGTAACAGGGCATGAGCACTTGTAGTCAGTGGCTTTGTTATCTAAGTATTGATTCTCTAGAAAAGATAACTGAAAGGTTCTTTTGCAGGGCTGGAGAAGGGTGTCATTTGCTCAGTGCAACTGCAAAACCAAATGGCTGTCTGAATCGTGTACATATTTATGAAAACCCACAGTTAGAATGCAAGGTATAAGCAATACAGAAGAGCATTAGATTGGAAAAATTGGAAGCTGAGACAGTGTCTTCATTACCTGCTTATTTCTGTTTTGGTAGAAGTTGAAGCCATGAGAACCCATAGGGGCATGCTGACCTAAAGTAGCAAGTGTGTAAGTTAGTGGCAGCCCTGTTCTCCAGCCCTTATCTCCACTGTGTCTTGTAACTTTCAAGCATAATTAGATCTTGCAAGTGGAGCAGCCAGGGAATTCAAGAGCCTAAAGAGGAAACTTTGAAGTGATTGCAGCAGAAAGTGTTTAATACAGTTTTTTAAGTTACTTTTAAAAAACAATTGATCTTGATCTCCACATGAATTAGTGATAGTGTTCTTAGTTAAAATTGAAATTAAGAAAATAAACATTCAATCTTTATTTTCTGCAGTGTTACAGAAACTTTTGTTGTTTATCTACGCAGTGGAGTAATGAGACAGCAATAGAAGCGTGTAATAAACTTTATCTGGACAGAAGATACCTTGCTTTTACCTTTTATTGGTAATTAAGATTAAAACTTAAGGAGCCAGTGCATCCTCCTTAAATAGCAGATGTAGTTCTTGAGAATCCCAGGGCTCTAATTTCTGAGACCATAGGTCATTTACTTAAGTAATGTAGCTATGTTAAGAATAAACCCCTTAGTCAAAACAGATGTCTTGTTGATGATGTTTAATTAATATTTGCACAAATAAGAAAATATGAATTTGCCTTTTTTATGAAGAATCTGTAAGTGTGCTCTTATAACCACTTACTATAACTGCTCAAATGTCTCTAAAGCCTTCATGCTAAAGGAAGCTTAGTGTTTTGTTCATAAGTTTTTGCTGTGTTTTACTTTGCCTGTTGAAGAAATCATCCCTAAATTCCCAGGACTTAAAAACTACATGGTTTTATTTATGGTGAGCAAAACTTAAAATGGCAGTTTGTAATCTGCTCTGTATTGAAGGTGGCTTTGCCCCAGGGGGCCAGACTTTCAGTAACAAATGCCTTGGTACACTGAGAGCACAGAAGCTGTGGCTGCTTTAGCAGAAGTTAATCAATAATGTGGAATCCATACTGTACTGCGGATTAGCAAGCCCTTAGAGGGAGTTGCCCTTTCTCTGACACCTGCAAGAGAAAATCAAGAACTAGTGACAGAAGTCTCTATGCATTTCCCTGATGGAACCTTAGATCTCTGTGTGTAGATGCCATGCCTGCCGGAATTTCACGTGACCATCTTAACTTCTGAATCTTTGTAAACGTGCAGCAAGTTTTTGTCCTTCCATCCAGTGTTTGATATTTCCATTACCATTTTTTTTTCTGTAGAAGCAGTCATTGGGGAGTTCTGTAGCTAAACTAGAATGAACAGTTACACTTCTTACAAAAGGCACCTTAAATCTTCAGTTTTCCCCTTCTCCTATTGTGAAGCTGGTCCGTGTGATCTTGCAGTGTGATCTTGAAAGCGTTGATACCACTTGCAGGTACAGAGTAATATACAAACAATTGAGGGAGGCATGGGCTGTAACACATAGGGTGAATTAATTTGGATTTTAAAAAATGAAATATTTGCCTTTACACAGTGGGTTTGTGAGATGGTTCATACATCTAGATTAGGTCTTAAGGCTATCGAGAAAATATTTTTGCAGTTTATAGTATTTAATAGTTTTAAAAGTGTTGCCGTGGCATGTAAGTTTGTATGTACTGAAAGAGGAGAGATCTGGATTGGATATTAGGTAGAAATTCTTTACTCTGAGGGTGCTGAGGCCCTGGCATGGGTTGCCCAGAGAAGCTGTGGCTGCCCTCTCCCTGGCAGTGTTCAAGGCCAAGTTGGATGGGGTCTAGTGGAGGGTGTCCCTGCCCATGGCAGGGGGGTTGGAACTAGGTGGGCTTTGAAGCCCCTTACAACCCAAACTATTCTATGAGTCTATGTAAGGTACAAACATAACTTCAGGACCCACGGATGTGGTAGAACTGAGCAACAGGTTGTCTTAACCAAGACTGCCCTACAAGATGAATTTAGCTTCTTGATAACCAGTAGAGCAAAGAAATTGCACTTAATCTTCTAGCCTATCATGGGGATTTTTTATCTACTCAGAAATAAGCTTTTGAGCATGGAGGTTGTTTTCAATCACAAGCAGAGTTTGGACAGGACTGCATGGGAAGGCAGCACCGCTGCTGTATGGTTTTCATGTTAAAAATAATTACAGAAAGTTAAGATAGAAATAAGAGAAGTTATACCTAGTTACTTTGAAAGGACTTTTGTATTGGTCAGAAAAAAAAAATTCCAACTTCATTCAGTGATAACCCTGAATGAATTGTTTTTCTGGAGAAAATGTCTTCATTTTGGGCATTTTGTTTCCAACTGAAGTCATAGACTATCCAGTGTAATATGATCTAGATGATTCAGTTTCTCAGCCTTTGTGTCTTTATTTCCCTTGTCATGCGAGCTTCTTATTAATTATTTGCTTTAATTAATCTGTTTCATGGCTTGGGAAATTGAAATGTGATACAAATAGTTACCACTTTATGATTTTTCTTAATCTGGTATGTGGCTACACCCGTATGAAATGGTGCAAGACTTAACTGAAGTCATGTGTGATTATACTCAATACTGACAGACTTTGTTTAATTTTTAATGATTGGTTGTCTCCACCTTTCAAACAACTGAGTGAATTGCCATGTCAGCTGTAGTTACCAGATATTTGAAATCAAATTTTGGTATTTTATTAAATTGTATTATGTATGTAACTCACCTTTCATGATCGCTCTACTCCGAGTTGATTCCTTGTGTGTGCACTCAGTGAGTAGTTTCGTTGCCTTTGTAGGTGAGATTTTTCCCCCTTTTTTTGAGAATAAATTGAAAAGGATTCTGTTTCTATCAGACTGAACAGCTTACTAGGTTCCAGTAGCTTAGGGTCAATATGAATTTGCAACATTTGGATAAATGTTGCATCTTAACAAATTTAATGATGTTTGCAGTGGTAGGATATAGTCATTGTAGTGTTGTGGGTGACAGTAAATATTAGCTGAAGAACCTTGTTTGACATACTGGGTTTGCAAGCTTAGCCGCCTGTGTGGAAAGGCTGCTTTGGCAGTGGGACCTTATCCTAGGCTGCATTTGTGGTCTTGGTTAGACTTTGGAGAGCTGAAGACCTGGTCATCATCAAAAGAGGCAGGTTTCTCTTTGCTTTAGCAGAACTTGTGAAGGAAATGTTTTCCAAAAGCCTGCTTCGGTTTCGGTAAGATGCTGCATCCGGCTCCTTCCACACCAGTTAACACGTGCCAAACCTGTTTTGTTTACAGGTATGTCAGAACACAGCAGTGAATTCACAACACCTGATGAATGTCACCCAGCTGCAGAAGAAGGCCAGTCTGACTCTGAGGTGATTGGGTGATAGCTGTAGCAGTGTAAAACCAGCCAATCCCAGCCACAGTTTCAGACTGCCAAAAAATGTGATATGCATAGCACCATGAAGTTCGTGTGGGCCGGTTAGATTGGAGCTCACATGTATTATTTGAATGGGTGGGTTTGCTTTTGGGACACTCTTAAGAACAATCCAGTTAATTCATAACAAAGGATTGGTTCAACCAGCAGTTTTTTTCCTGTGCTGTGGTATTTGTTTTGTAAGCTGAATAGTTTTAGGTGGGGCAGAGTCTGAAGTGTGTTGGTGCTGCAGGAATAAAAGGTACCTGGTACTCAAAAGGCAGCAGCCTTCGCGTAACTTTGCTCTAACACAAGCATTCTGTCACTGCTGGAGCAGTGACTTTCTTTTCTTGGGAGCAGATATGGCTTCCACCTTCATTGCAGGGGAGTCTGTGACTCTTTAAATAAAAAAAATGAATGAATTCCGAAGGTATTTTATATTCAGGCACCCAGATCTGTTTGGGAGGCTGTTTCAGAAAGGTAAAAAGTAACTGTTTCCCTTGCCAATTTAAAGTCCAAATGAAAAAAGATTATGCTGACTTTATTGTTGTTAGAGTTTCAGTACCAGTGAATTGGTTTTAATCTTTTTATAAAAAAAACCCCCAGCAATTCCATAGATATTTAGTATATCTCCAGATAGGATATTTAAAAAGACTTACTAAAGGATTAATGTATTTTTCTAATGAAAATATCTATCTCAAATGATTTTCCATAGTACTTATTTCATTGATGCTAACATGCAAAGACTAATTTAGGAACTTCTTTATATTTACTTTACAGAATCACTAGGTTGGAAAAGACCTTTGAGATCATTGAGTCCAACCAGGCTACTCCTACATGTGATAATTTTTCTTCTGAGGATGCAGTTTCTTTATATTCTCAGTTTAAATCAGCTGTGGGGTGCACTTGCCAAAGGGACACTTTGTTCAGCAGTCACACTCTACTGTTTTAACAGAAATACTGTTGTGATTTGGTGATTTGGTTTTCTCTCAGATCAGTAAGCTTTCCCAGATTGGATGCACGGTCCTGCAACCTCATACAGAGGTAAAGAGAAATGGCCATTGGTTTTGGCAGTAGAGCATTTTGAGATACTGCTGTGGCTGAGAGCAGTTCTTCATTTTCAGTAGTGCTTTATTGCACTATTACCCCCTCTGTTTTGTAGGTAGTTGGAGTACTGCTGTTACCCTCTCTGTTTTGTAAGTGTTGGAGCTGTGTGATAAACCATTTTGGAGAAGCTATTTGAGTGGAAAAATTACCCATTCCCTTTTTGGGCATAGGTCACCTTTTAACCTGCAGTGTTTCAGCAATCTTGTTTGCTGTACAAATACATTGTTCTGGCCCAGGGAAGTGGTGGCAGGAATGGGGAAACCTGATGGAGAGGTAAAGGGCCAGAAAAAAAAAAAAGGAGGCAGGAGGGAGATGGGCAAAGACTTGACTAGTGCTTGGCAGCAGTGCTAGCTTAGGCTGTTGCCTAAGATGCAGATAGGGATTTCTTGTTCTGGCTGAGCCAAATTAGCAGTTTATCCCATTTAGATATGAAGTGAGCAGCGGAAAAAGGTTTGGTGCCTGTCTGACCTCAGTGCAAACTGATTCAACTCATTGAAACTGTGGAAAATCAACCCAGTGAAAAGGTCTATTGTCAGGGTAGTGAGTGGAGTCTGTTTCTTGTGCAGTCAGGTGAGTGGCAGGCGTGTTGTGGTTGGGAGATAGGACACTGTGTGGTTCATAGTAGGGACTGGAAAAGGCGAGTAGTGAAACATCCTTCTTTCAGCAATAGGAGATGGTGTTTTAGTTCTGGTGTAGCATGAAACTGGAGTTTGCAAGTTTCGTTCTCTGAGGTTGCAATGTGGGTTTGCCTTGAGTAGAAACACCTAAAAAACCCTGTGAATAGCTCCAAAGTTGTAACAGAATCATAGAAGGGTTTGGGTTGGAGGGGACCTCAAAGATCCAACCTTCCTGATGTGGGAAGGGACACCCTCTGCTAGAACAGGTTGCCCAGAGAAGCTGATGACTTTTTGTTTTCTGTTGTATGCATGCATATGCATGAGCATTTATATCTGAATAAATGCAGAAACATATATCAATGGACAATATTAGCAAAATTATTTGAGATTCTCGATGGAAAGCACCTAAGCCTTTGTTTTGCCTGTTGTGAACTTCAGAGATGTCATTTTGTTTGATCCCTGCCAAACACAGTGTAGCCCCTGATGGCACAGGACTTCCCCTGACACTGTGTTTTCTGACAATTTGCAGGGGAAAAAAAAGAACAAAAATCGCTGTGCCAGCCTGTACTAATGGATCAGTGTCATGCAGGTAGCTGTCACAGGCCAAGTGTTTTGAGAAATACCTCACTTAAAATACCTCATTAAAGGCTATGAATTTTGAGTTTGTTCTGTTCTATGAAGAATGACCCCAAAAAACAGCTGTTCTGTGTTCTGGTTGTGGGCGAAGACTGGACTGCATGGAGAGTTTTGTATGCTGGGCCAGTATGCCTACGTGGCGTGCAAGCTATTCCTTCCCAGTGCTGAAAGAAGGCACTGACTGGATCCTAAGTGAGAGGCACCCATGGGGTAAGTTAGTGTGTTATAAAGTCTCCTTTTCTTGAATTTATACCACACTGACTTTTTCTTAAATGAGTTGAAAACTGTTCCCTGTATATTTAGAGTTATTTTTCAAAAGCAGTGCCTGAATTACCTTCTCATTTTAGGGAAGTGTTTCTATTTTGTGCGCTCTATTTGTAAGGGTAGCTTTCAATTCAGTGTTGGGAAGTTAGTTGTAGAGAGAGTCTTGATCCTCGAAAGGGGAAGTGTATCACCTCAGATGGTATTTTATGGGGGTGTATCCATGGATTGTAGCTCTTATGTATGTCTTTCAGAGTGAGTAGCTTGTCCTTGGCCATTTTCTTTCACTTCTCTCACATCTGTAAAAGGCAGGATTTACTCAGAGCTCAATGGACTTCAATCTCCTTGCTTTTGTGTTGCTTTTTTGTGAAGCTGGTATGTTATGCTGCTAATTGAAGAAGCTTATTACACTTTCATAAATGTAAATAGGATTTTGTAGTTACCAAATAAAGTTTGAGTAGTAAACTTTGCTTCAAAAGACCAACTGGGTTGAAGTCTCAGTACTTTACAGTCTTTGGAAGAAGTTATGGTAACATAGTTTTGACAGTAATCTGAAGTTGGAGGAACATGTTTGTTGGAGACCACAGACAGTGACCAGTTGGAATAAAAGCTTGGGAAACCTGAAAGCTGGCTAAGGACATCAAGCTAACTAGTGTACATGAAGTGATAGGTGAAAGTTGGGGAAATAATAGCAATGGGATATGACAGAAGATGCTGCCAATTAAGAATGGTGCAGGTGATCCTGAGTAAGTACCAGTAAAATTTTGGTGTTACACAGCCTGTAAAAGCTTCATATGTGGTTGGAGAATCTGCTGGTACTTCAGCTGGATCTTAGACTGGGCCTATTTCTGATCCTTTGACTGGAAAGGGCTAGTTCAGTTTGATGACTTGGGAGCTTTTTTGGGGGAAAAAAGAACCTATTCTCAAGTATGTTGATGTGTGCCATGTTTTGTGGTCTTGCACAGGTGCACAGGCTGTTTGAAGGCCTGGAGTAACTTTTATGTATGTTAAGGAACAAACACTGCTTTGGTTGTATGGTTTTTTCCTACTGTTTACACTTCAGTTGACTAATGAAACTGTCTTTCAGAGTCAGAGGTAGCTTTTTAAGAGGACCAACATTTTCAGCTCCTCTTAGCTTTGAAGAGTGTTAGGGTGCTGTTTCCTCAGGTGCTTTTCTTCTGGGAATCTCTCTTCTAGGTTATACCTCAGGTCATTCTTGAAAGCCGTGTTTCACAGCTGCTGCTACTGTTCATAACGCAGCTGCATTTTGAAACTAACTTTCATTCTTGAATTGCATTGGTGGTTTTAAATTCTTGTTTCTGCATTTTGCTTCAGATGTACTGCTGCTGACTGAATGCGAGTTGCATCTCAACAGTTTAGTCAGAAGGTGGTGCTATACCATGATAAGAAACAAGCTAAACTGCAAGTTTGGAAGCAGGACTTTCTGTAATGCATGATTAAATTCATCAAACTTCTCTAATATTTCTTGCTCATCATTAGCTATTACAATTATTTTTTTTAGCCAAGTTGACCTTTTTTGTGGTTTGAGATACATAAACTACTGTGTCAAATACACATAGAAAAATCTGGCCCATGTCTTTTATGTCTGACACCCCCACACCCCCCCATATCAATGGGTTAAATTTTTGTGTTTCTTTTCTCTAAGGGCTTGAAACTTTAAATTACTTGTCTGAGCTGTGCTAGTGTATTGATGTGATTTGGGTATGTGATGAATGTATAGTATAGCATAATGCTGCTAATAGGAGTTTGAAATAAAATCAACTTATGAAACTTATACGTTGAATATTTTCATATAGGTGACTCATTGGAAATTTAGACAAATGATAACCTATTTCTTCTTATGCTACAGGAAGGTGCAATGGCTCAAGAATCTCCCAAAAATTCAGCAGCAGAAATTCCTGTGACTAGCAATGGACAGCTAGAAGATTCTCATGAGCACAGCTTTAACAGGGTAAGAATTTTTTTGCTTTCTATCATGGTGTCATTATCAGAAATGCTAAATCTGCAATGCATGTCACACTTCACTCTACATAGTTTTCTGGAGCTTTAATGGAAAAACTCATTTGAAGCTCATAAGTTAAAGTTGACATAACGTAACATGATTGCACAGTGCAATAACCTTTTTTCTGTGAGGCATGATAATAGTTGCAAATGTTTCTGAGCTTAAATTAGTGTAAAGAATTGGGTGCTCTGTAATACACAACCAAGTATACGTTCTGGCCTCATCCTTGAGGATAGTGATTTTTAATCTGACCATTCTATTAATAAAACAGGGCAATGAGTGATTTTAATATATGAGACTTAGCATGTTCTGTGAATTCAGACCACCAAATCTCAAATGCTTTATGAAGTAGTTTTAAATTGTTTGAGGCAAGATACTTCTAAGGGGTATTAAGTTCAGAGGCAACATGCCTAAATGTAAAGATACTCATGTTCTGATTCAAAGAGAGAAATAACTGTCTTGTGTAGAAGCTGACAAATCACCACGGTATTGCTGTAAAGATGAGATGCATCAGAATCCATCTCGTGTACTGCACGTTGGAAAAAAGTTACAATTCTATAATGGTCTGTGTGTAGCTTTGAGTTATTTCCCTTAACTTTGATACATTTTACTACCGGTTCTTATGTTTGGCAGCAGAGGGTGCTGTGGTGTAGTTTATGGAATTTGGGGCTGGCTTTCCTTTTATTTTCAGTTTCAATTGGGAATATGATGACTAGATAATTATCCACATTTACTGGGTATCTGTTGAGACTTTAAGCTTAGAGATTTCCTTAAAATTTAAAAGTCCAATACTGACTTGCAGTGCAGGATTATTTCTACAAGAAATACTGAGCAGAACTTTCAACATTTTGTTCTGTCCTACTAAAATGCTGATTAGAGGGGGGGAGACACCTTCATAAGATTTGAAAAAACAAACAAAAAACCCCAACAACAAACCAACGAAATGTGTACATCCTCAATGTTGACAAAATAAGAATCTAACTAACAATAATTTATCAGTTTTGCAGTTTTTCCATTAAAGCTAACACTAGAAGGCATACTTAGTTTGCTACAACTTTGTTGTTTGGAAGGTATGTTGGTTGTGGTAATTTTTTTCCTGAATGTTACATAGTGTAAAGTATTAGGTGCTTTGTCATTCACAGTCAAGTATGTACA
>VZTU01034173.1:30019-41571 GCA_013400835.1 Zapornia atra | reverse complement strand
ACCCCTACAGCTCTGTGTTTCTGCCAAGGTCTTAGTTTTATTTTCATTGCTGGGATATTTATGTGCCTGGGCAGGATGATGGGTGTGCTTTGCAAGGTGGCCGTAATGAAGTTATAATTAAAAATGATTATGTAGGAATATAGTGCAGGGCTTGATCGTTCCCAGTGTGCAACCTCTTTCCTCACCATTAATTGACAATGAGCTAGGAAACTTCTCCTAGTTTTGTCCAAGGACTGGACCCTGCAAAGCCTGTGAAGTAATAATTTTATCTTGTTTATGCAGCTTAGCTCATTTCCTTTTTTCCTCTGGATATGGAGGGATGAACTAGCTTCAGCCATGTGAAGGGCACAAACAGGATTATCCCATCTTGTTTCTTCCCTCCCACCCCTCAAACCTCCTAAAATACAAGCACAGTGTTTAGCACCCCTCATCAAAAAATGACAGTGCTCTTCAGCACCTGGGTGCAGCCCTGAAAACCTCAGCTGTCCCTGTGATCTTCTCCAGTAAAGACTGCATTGCCTGTAGTATTTTCTAGGTGCTTTCAACGGTGATTCTTAATGGATGATTAATTGGCTTAATGCAAAAGATAAATTCATGGAAATGACCTTCTGAGTCAGAGTCCTGCACCCTGCTAAGGTAGGCTGCTCATCATACAATCCCCTAGGGTATCTGGTGTAACTTGCAAAGAATGAGCTCTTAAAAGGCCTGGAGTTGATGGGGTCTGGTGGCTGTCACCAGCCTGGCTGTCCCTGCCACAGGTGACATGCTGAGGACAAGAGGCCTTTTGTACTTGTAACCTTCACTTTGATTTATGGGCACTTTGTACAAGCATATGTTCTCTGAAGGCCACAGCAGCTGAAGAAATCCAGAAGATCCCTACTGCTTGATTAACTTTTGAATTCCATTCCTGGTCAGACTTTCATCTGGGAGTTGTTCAGGCTGAGTCACTCCAGGGCTTTGAAAATAGTGAATTTAAACCCCCCCAAACCACTAAATAAATGTCAGAGCCTTCCTGTTCTCTTTGGAGCACTCTTGGCAATGATCAGTCTGTCTGCTGGCCCAGCTCAGTGGACATCCTCTGTGTGTTGCAGAAGTGGGTCTAGGGCTCCAAGGAAAACCCTTGACAGCACAAGAGTTGCCTCAGCTCTGCAAGCCCTCACAGTACCTCACACTGGGAGATCTGAACCAGCACAAGGATGGCCATTCTTGAAGGGTTTTCCTTCCTTTCAGGACACAATCCCAGTTTCTTTCTACCTCTGAGAGTCACCTGGATGTCCTCTTTCTCCTTCTGGGTGTTCAGAGAGCTGTGTTGGTGATCTCCAATCATGAGTTCATGAACCATGATTCTCCAGCCCACATGAAATCTCTTTAATGCTGAAATTTTACCTACCCACCTCTGTAGTCCAGGCTTCTCTCCCCATTCCCATCAAGTCCTTGCCCACCTCTCTCTCTGACATCATCTCATGGACATCCACCTCCCCAATTAAGCTCTCCAAGCATGACACCAGCTCCTCACCCACCTCTCCAGGCTGTCTCACTCTGCTCCCTCCTTATTCCCTGGGCCACCTCACCCTGTGCTATGCTGAGCGTGACGAGCCCAGGAAATTAAACCTCCACTGTGGGAGGTTTTCTGTTGCAGAAAAGCCCTTTTAGCAACACAGGAGGTGTCACTGAATATGTCTTTATGGCTGTTTTTGCAGCTCTTATTATACCTTAGATCTAGAGCAGGTCCTTCCAATTGCACGTAATTGCCAGTCGTTGCTGCTCTTACAAATCCTCTTCCTCAAAAATATGCAGCTGGGGAAAAATAACCCTGCCCACTAAGTGACTCTCATATGGGGAAAATAATGAGAAATGTGGAGTGCAGGAGCAACAGGCTTTCTGGACACTTGTAAACAGCAATTCATGTTTAAAAGCAGCAGCAGCAGCAGCATCCTCCTCCGATCGCGGAGCGTTTGGTGACCGAAAGGGGAATGCTGGGTTTAATGAATTAAATTGTTCATTGGAAATAATGACCCATTTCTGACTTGTAGGTACTTATTGGCTGCTTGTGATGCTGGTAGCCCTTCATCAGCACAGGGTGTGAGCAGCTCCCACGTGTGTGCTGTTTCTGAGCCGTGCTGCTTTGTGCCTGCTGGGTTTTGTCCTGTGCAGCTGTTTGGATGCCAACTCCACTGCAGAATAATCCCTGTGAATATGTTAACAACAAAAGCATATGTGGAGTCACAGAATCGTTGGCTGGCTGATGCTGGAAGGGATGTCTGGAAGTCACCTAGTCCAAACCTCCTCCTCCAGTAAGGCCTGGCACTATGTCTAGATGTTTTTGGAGTATCTGCAAGGATGGAGACTCTACAGCCTCCCTGGGCAACCTGTGCCCGTGCTTGGTCACCCTCACAATAAAAGAAAGGCTTCCTGATGTTGAGAGGGAGCTCCCTGCACTTCTGTTTGTGCCCACTGCCTCTGGTCCTGCCCTGGGCACTGCTGAAAAGAGCACTGGCTCCATCCTCTCTGCACCCTCCCTCCTGGTGTTTATACTGATTGATGAGATTCCCCCAAGCTTTCCCTTTCCAGGCTGAGCCAGCCCCAGCTCTCTCAGCCTTTCCTCATAGGAGAGATGCTCTTAGACCCTTCATCATCCTTGTAGCCCTTCATTGGACTCTCTCCAGTGAGTCCATGACTCTCTTCCACTGAGGAGCCCAGAACCAGACCCAGCAGTCCAGGTGTGGCCTCACCAGTGCTGAACAAAGGGGAAGGATCACCTCCCTCGACCAACTGGCAATACTTCACCTAGTGCAGTTGAGGATATTGCTTTCCTTTGCAGAGAGGGCATGTGGCTGGTTCATGTGCAGCCATGTGACCCCCCCAGGTGCTTTTCTGTCAGTCTGCTGTCCAGCTGGGTGTCCCCCAGCATGTTTTGGTGCTTGGCTTTGGTTCAGGACTTTGCATTTCTCATCATTGAACTAAAAATCAAATGCATTTTAATAAGACTGTTCAGCTTGGAGAAGAAGACTAAGGGGGGACCTTATTAATGTTTATAAAGATTTTAAGTATGGGATGCAGGGGGAAATGGGCAGCCCCTGTTCAGTGTCTGTGGGGACAGGACAGATTCCTAAATATCTGCTCAAAAGGAGTGTGGGCAGCAGGTGAAAAGAGGGGATCCTCCCCCTCTGCTCTGCCCTGGTCAGGCCCCACCTGGAGTGTTGTGTCCAGTGCTGGGCTCCCTGGGATCAAACAGCCAGGGATCTCCTGGAGAGAGTCCAGAGGAGCTACAGAGATGCTGAAGGGCCTGGAGCATCTCCCCTGTGAGGACAGGCTGAGTGAGCTGGGGCTGTTCAGCCTGGAGAGAAGAGACTGAGAGGGGATCTGATCAATGGGGATCAATAGCTGAAGGGTGGGACACAGGGGGACATGGGCAGCCTCTGCTCAGTGTCTGTGGGGACAGGACAAGGGGTGATGGGCTCAAGTTGGAGCACAGGGAGTTCCCCCCAAGTCTGGGGAAGAACTTCTTCCCAGTGAGGGTGAGGGAGCCCTGGGCCAGGCTGCCCAGGGGGTGTGGAGTCTCCTTCTCTGGAGAGATTCCAGCCCCGTCTGGACACCGACCTGTGTGCCCTGTCCTAGGGACCCTGCTTTGGCAGGGGGCTGGACCCCATGGGCTCTGGAGGACCCTTCCAACCCCTGTGATTCTGTGATTTCACTCAGCTCATGGCCTCTGAGAAATGTTAACAAGATCTTTTTCTATGGCACATGGTAGAGGCAGCACAGTTGCGGCTCCCATGGCAAGGTGGATCATGTGCTGCAGCACGTTTCAGTTTCTACACCAGTGCATCAAGCAGGATGACTCTGCTCTCCTTTATTTTCCTTAGAGCAAACTCCTTACACCTTCGTGTAACACAAATGAACTCTTCAAAGCATCAAGCAAACTTTTCTTCAGCACAGCAACTGGTTGGCAAGGTGTAACCAAGGGTGAGGTTGTCCCAGATAAGGAGAAAAGATCTAGATAGCCTCTGACTCATTGAAGGATGTTAATTGACAGTGTGTTTCCATCCTCTGAGTGACATACACCCAGAGCAATGGGAGGTTCAAGGATGTGCTGATGAATATTCTGCTGGTGGTGGTGAGGGCCTGGCTTTCACCATGCATTTCACTGGGGAGGTGGAGGCACTCCTAATGGCAGCAAGTAAACCCTCCTGCTTTTATCTCTAACCTGTTATTTTTTCTTTTTCCCCACAAGTAGCTGCAGGTTGCATGAGGGATTATTCTCAAACTTCTTTCTTACTCTTCAGTGTCAAGGATAACCTCTGTATGTAAACATATATATGTGTATAGAAGTACAAATAGTGTGTAGCAAACAGGCTCTTCATACCACATTAAATCTCCCCTTCCAGCTCAGGCTGGTAAAGGAGGAGCTGAGGTTTTCAAACCTTTCTGCTATCACTGTAACCCTCTCATACTCTTTGCACACTAATGTGCATTTAAGGGGTGAAAAGAAGCAGGAGAAGCCTCCTTTGGATGGCTCATTCCATGTGCTGTCCTGAGTTGGCTTTGCAGGGCTTTTCTGACTTCAGAGGGATGTGAAACACCAGGCTCGAGGGTGTTTCATGGTGTGTCAGAAAGGTGGTGCCACCAGTTGTGTTGTCCAGCACCTTGTGGCCCAGAAGAGGAGTGGGGGTTTGATTTGGGATGCTGGATGTTTAAGCTCAATGTGAGCCAGCAGTGTGGGCTGTCAGCTCAGGCAGCCAACCACACCCTGGGCTGCATCAAGAACAGGGTGAGCTGTTGAGGGAGGGGATTCTGTCCCTCTGCTCTGGTGAGGCCCCACCTGGAGTGCTGTGTCCAGCTCTGGGGTCCCCAGCACAGGAGAGACATGGAGCTGTTGGAGTGAGTCCAGAGGAGGCCATGGGGATGATGAAGGGGCTGGAGCACTTCTACAAAGACAAGTTGTGAGAGTTGGGGTTGTTCAGCCTGGAGAAGAGAAGGCCCCAGGGTGATGCAATTGCAATGTACTCATACTTACAGGGGTCCTACAAGAAAGTGGGAGAGGGGTTGTTCCCCAGGGAGAGCAGGGACAGGACAAGGGTGATGGCTTCAAGCTGACAGAGGGCAGGGTTAGGTGAGATGTTAGGAAGGAATTCTTCACTCTGAGGGTGGTGATGCCCTGGCACAGGCTGCCCAGAGAGGGAGCCCCATCCCTGGAAGAGTTCAAGGCCAGGTTGGATGGGGCTTTGGGCACCCTGGTCTAGTGAGGGTGTCCCTGCCCATGGCAGGGGCTGGAACCAGATGATCTCTGAGATCCCTTCCAACCCAAAGCATTCTGTAATTCTATCTGGGTGGACTTTTCTCTGGGCACTGCTGCTGGTGGTGATGGCTGCTGTATCAGCTGTGCCATATTTCCTACCCCAGAAGGCTGGACTCGGTGTTACAGAGAGCAGCACGATTGCTTCCTCTGTGTCTACAGCACTTGGGAGTCCTTCCCATCTCAGTGGTGCTTAAACCACCCTTCCCAGGACCTGGTGAGGTAGAAAATGCTGTGATTACCAAGCTGATACCCTGGGATTGCTATTGACAATCAAATTGGGCAATTCTCCCCTGGCTGATTAGACCAGATGTGCAGGACATTTTTAATAAACTGCAAAACAATTGAGATGATTTGATAGCAAACCTGAAGAGAATGGATAAATAATTGAAGACTCCAGCAAATAGGGTCTTTAAAAGTCATGTATTCTGGCAGGAGAGCTAATGCTCCTGCTTGGCAGCCGTGCTGCCCTTCTGCTCCTGGCAGATCCAATCAGCCCTGTGCCTTGCACTCCAGTTAAAATATCATCGTGGTTTAACCTGGCAGCAGCTGAAACAGCCACCCAGCCATTCACTTGATGACCTGTGTGTGGAGTGGGGGGCAAAAAGAAAGGGTAAAACTTGGGGCTTGAGGTAAGGACAGCTAAACAGGACAGAAAAGGAAAAGAATAATAATGATAGTGAGAAAGGAATATAAAGCCCAGTGGTGCAGAGCACAGTTGCTCACCACCTGGAGCCAAAGCTCAGCTAGATCCTGAGCTGCAACACCTCCTGGGCACCCCCAGTTACACACTGGGCAGTTACACACTGGTGTGGAATATCTCTGTGGGCAGTCAGGTCAGCTCTCCTGGCCTGGCCCCTCCTGGCTTCTTGGGCACCCCCCACCTTCACGTTGGCAGGGCAGGGTGAGAAGGTGAAAGGTCCTTGGCTGCTTGGCAACAACTAAACCATCAGGGTGTTACCAGCAGTATTCTCATCCCAAAGCCAAACTGCAGCACTGCACCAGCTGCTGGGAGGGAATTGAACTCCATCCCAGCCAAAACCAGGACAGCTATAAAACCCATCCAGTGCTTGGATGCTGGATTCACCCCCTTGATTTGTCTAGTGAGTGAAATGCTGGTGGGATGAGGGGTGTGAAGGGACAGACTGATGCAGGGGTTGGTTGGGTGGTCAGGGCATCACAGGAGATGCAGTGGAAGTGTTCAGCACAGTCAGGTAGATGAAGAATCCTGCTTAATTAATATACTATGTGCTGATTGATGGCATCACTTAACCTGACAGAGTTTGAAGCAGGTGAGGTGGGATGAGCTGTGTGAGCATATGTGAAAAGGTGCTTCAACCCTGGTGGGGGAGGGCTTTGCTCTTGGGCCCACTCCAGTTGCTCACTCTCCCCTCCCAAACCCTTCCCATCCATGCCACATGTGCATTTGAACATTACTACTGTTTTTAAAACCAAAAGGCAGACAGTCCAACAGGGCAGGCATTCTATGCAGGCTGACACCAAGCCAAGCACTGCAATGTCCAAATCAGTCAGATCAGAGAAATGCATTAAAGAAATTAAATTTCATGAAAGCTCATTACAAGGGACAATTAGTGGGGAGCAGGATCCTTATCAAATGGCAACTACATCTTCAAAATACAAGGGAGTGCTGACATTGGGGTGATGAGACCAGAGGCAGTGGGTCAGGCACTGGGTAATTAATTTATTCCAGAGCTTGCATTGAGAAATTAGATAGCAGTATATTAGAAACCCTGTAATTATAAAAGTGTGGATTGCAAGACCATCTGCAACTACTACTTTCATGTGATATCGTGTCTCTGGCTGCATCCAGCCACCCAGTCTGGTGCAAGATGACTCCCTGCATGACCGACCATTGGCCAGTGGGATCCTGGGCTCCATCAGCAGAGGGGTGGCAGCAGGGACAGGGAGGGGATTGTCCCTCTCTGCTCTGCCCTCCCCCAGCTGGAGTCCTGTGTCCAGAGCTGGGGCCCAACACAAGAGAGATGTGGGGCTGTTGGAGAGGGGTCAGAGGAGCCACGGAGATGCTCAGAGGGCTGGAGCAGCTCCCCTATGGAGAGAGGCTGAGGGAGCTGGGCTGGGTCAGCCCAGAGAAGAGAAGGCTGTGGGGGGACCTCACTGCAGCCTGCCAGTCCCTGAAGGGAGCAGAGACACAGGAGGGGAATCAGCTTGTGAAAGGGCAGAGACTGGCAGGACAAGGGGGATGGAGTGAAGCTGGAGGAGGGAAGGGTTAGAGGAGAGATTAGAGGGAAGTTCTTTGCAGAGAGAGTGGTGAGGGGCTGGAACAGGCTGCCCAGAGAGGGGGTGGGTGCCCCATCCCTGGGGGTGTTCAAGGCCAGGTTGGCTGGGGCTCTGGGCAACCTTGTGTAGCTCCAGGCCTGGAGGTTGGTGGCCCTGCCTGTGGCAGGGGGGGTGGAGCTCTGTGATCCTTGGGGGCCTTCCCAACCCAGCCCAGTCTGGGATTCTATGATTCTGTGACCTCCCTGAGGAAGATGTTCTCCTTCTACTTGGCTGTCTTCAGATCTCATTGGGATTGTGTGTTTCACCGCCATGTGATCCAATTAGAGGCATTTTGCCTTTGATGAGGCTTGAATAGAGATATTTCACAGAAATACTTGTTTAGCTCCAGTGGACAGTTAGTGTTTTGCTGTCTGAACCTCTCTAGAGGTCTGGAGAACAGCAGGAGGCTGTGGCTGAGGTCAAGCAGCATCTTCTTATCTGTACATGAGGGCTGCATTTCATGTCTCTGCTTCAGAAGAGGCAAAGCACCACACACTTTGCTTCTCCCTCTGAATATAAAGGCAGGAGGCTGGCTACAAGTTTTTCCAGGCATTGTTGTGTTATTCATGCAAAAAGACTTGCAGGCAGATCATAAGAGGAAGTGCAATGGGTGATGTCCTTTCCCAGAATGGCCATTCCTGGGGCTTTTGGTGGCTTTGTTTGGAAAGTTCACCTTTATTTTTTAAATCTGAATGCCACTTTCCAGCCTTCCCTTGCAAACAAGGCCTTTGCTAGTGACTTTCTCAGACTGTAAGCAAAGGCAATTGCTGCCTGTCTCTGTGTCTTGTTGGTTCTGTTTGCACTCAGATTTTGTAATCCATCACAAAAGTGGCAGGTCAGCCACACCTGATTGGGAAAATCATAGAATCATAGACTGGTCTGGGTTGGGAGGGACCCCAAGGGTCACAGAGCTCCAACCCCCCTGCCACAGGCAGGGCCACCAACCTCCAGGCCTGGAGCTACACAAGGTTGCCCAGGGCCCCATCCAACCTGGCCTTGAACACCCCCAGGGATGGGGCACCCACCCCCTCTCTGGGCAGCCCCTTCCAGCCCCTCACCACTCTCTCTGCAAAGAACTTCCCCCTAATATCTAATCTAACCCTTCCTTCCTTTAGTTTTAATCCATCCCCCTTGTCCTGCCAGTCTCTGCCCTTTAACAAGCTGATTCCCCTCCTGTGTCTCTGCTCCCTTCAGGGACTGGCAGGCTGCAGTGAGGTCCCCCCACAGCCTTCTCTTCTCCGGGCTGACCCAGCCCAGCTCCCTCAGCCTCTCTCCATAGGGGAGCTGCTCCAGCCCTCTGAGCATCTCCGTGGCTCCTCTGACCCCTCTCCAACAGCCCCACATCTCTCTTGTGTTGGGCCCCAGCTCTGGACACAGGACTCCAGCTGGGGGAGGGCAGAGCAGAGAGGGACAATCCCCTCCCTGTCCCTGCTGCCACCCCTCTGCTGATGGAGCCCCAAATCCTAATCTTTCCTAGTGTGTTACTTTCAGCAGTGATCAAAAGTAGAGGTCAGGCAACACCACAAGGCAAGCAGGTAGGGGTATGTCCTCAAAACACTATCCCAGGCTCCAGGAATTTGCTTCTTGGGTATTTCTGTTGGTGTCTTTGTGTTTAATAAGTATCCAGTTCATCTCTTTAGCACCCTTTTGCTCCTCTTGCCTGGAGGGAGTGGAGGGTTGGCATAGCTGTGACTCCCCAGGGTAGGGCTGGTGCTCTGGGAAAACGTGCAGCACTGTGCACACAGTGACATGGAGTGGAGTCTCCTTCTCTGGAGATACTCAAGACCCATCTGGACACCGACCTGTGTGCCCTGTCCTAGGGACCCTGCTTGGGCAGGGGGATAGACTCAATGATCTCTGGAGGTCCCTTCCAACCCCTACAGCTCTGTGACTGTGAGACATGCACAAAGCTCCCCTGCTCAGGAGGGGATGCCACTTCTGAAATGATCCCAGACCTGTCCCTCAGGAAGGGAAAGGACCATACCACACCCCACTGATCCATTTGCAGCAGCCTGAGCATCCTCCCTGGAATTTATGCAGGCCCATCATGATGCTGCAGTGGTCCTCAGTCCTCACTGAGACACTTCCCAAAGATTACAAGAATCTGAAAGCTGCTGTTAGAGGTTTATGGCTTGTTTTTACAACCCAAATCTTTCTGTGATATTTCTCAGGCAGTGGTTGCAGCTGGAGAAAATTAGCCATAAAGACAACTTGATTTTAGCTTATGATTAGTTTGGGTTTTTAGAAGTTATCTCTGTTCAATTGCCCTTCTGGGAGTTTCCCCACTAAAAAGCAAATTGTTTCTTAAGAGTCTGAAGTGAAGAAGCTCTCCAGCTGCTTTTCATTTGAGGGGCTCCCACACGCTCACACTCACTGGGTTATGCAGGGAACTGATTGTTCATAGGGAGATGCTGAGTGGGCACAACATGGCTCAGGAAGGGGCAACCTGAATTAGCTGGATTATAAGGTAAGAGATCCCAAGGTGCTGCAGAGAAGTGTTGCTTTGGGGAGCATTCCCTTACACTCCAGGAGTGAAGAAGATGCCTCCCCACAGGGCTCCCACGATGGAGCATCACTGTCCCATGTCCTCTGCAACAACCATCTCAGAGGCTGGTCCTGAATCATAGAATCCCAGATTGGTCTGGGTTGGAATGGACCCCAAGGGTCACAGAGTTCCAACCCCCCTGCCACAGGCAGGGCCACCAACCTCCAGGCCTGGAGCTACACAAGGTTGCCCAGGTTTCCATCCAACCTGGCCCAAGTGCCAGGCAGGTCCTATTCCCAGTCCAAAACGAGCAGAGATAAAAACCTCCCCACCCTCTGCATGCCTGTATAGCACAAGAAATTTACTTTAGATGTGTTTTATAGGGGTTTTAAAGAACCACCTTGGCTCCTTACCTTGCACATGGCTGCCTGATAAAGCCTGTTGCCTTAATTACCACGAGTCCAGCTCTGCAGGACTGAGAGGATATTAAAACTAATAAATGTAAAACATCTCTCTCTATATCTTGCTTTATATATCTATAGAGCTGGGCCTATGGGCAAGTCAGTTAACCTCTCTGCCTCATTTTCCTCATCCATAAAATGAGACTGCTAATCACTTACAAGAATATTCTGAGAATTAATGTGCTTTGAAGGTGAGAAGTGGGCTATGGGTAGTGTTCCTAGTGAAATGGAAGGGGGGGGGAAGAAGGGAAAACCTTCCTCAAACAAGGATTTGTTTGTTATATCTCTTTTAATGGAAGTGCTGGCATGAGTTCCTGTTCACTGGGTTATGGAAATTTAGGACTGGAGAAAAAGTTTCTGAAGGAGTAATTCAGTTACTTTGCATTTGCCTTGATTTACTCCCAGTGATTTATGGTTCTCTCATCCCTGTGCATCTTTGTAAGGGAATTGATCCTGTATTTGAAGTATTTTTTTGGGGGGTAGAGACTGAGGGGGTCTGAGCATCAGGACATGCACACAGGGGGCTTATCAAGGGGGTGTTTTGGTGGCCATCGAGCTGAGCCTTTACTGTGTAGTGGGCAGTGTAGTTACACCGCTATGAAGTCAAGCAGAGCAGCTCTGGGCATCTGTTGCATGGCTACACGTCCCCATCTACAGCCTCCTAAGTGTGTGACTACCTGAAACACCCCACCTCTTGAAATGCCCAAGTTTTTAGGAGTCTGTGAGCCTTCCAAAAGAGCTTTGTTGGATGTTCCCATACAATGATCTTTGTTGTGTGATGCTGTCTAGAGTGAATAGCACAGATTTTGAGTATCTTAATTGTATTTTGACTTTGAGTATTAAGCAATATAAGGTCATTGTACATATAGGGAACTGATGAAAGCACAAAACTTGAGGAGAAGCTGCTGTCCTGCCTGTAGGTTTCACACCTGTGCTGTCTCCAGTTCACCCTGGGAGAAGATAGAATCATAGAATGGTCTGGGTTGGAAGGGACCCCAAGGATCACAGAGCTCCA
>VZTU01034173.1:0-29752 GCA_013400835.1 Zapornia atra | reverse complement strand
GGGCTGACCCAGCCCAGCTCCCTCAGCCTCTCTCCATAGGGGAGCTGCTCCAGCCCTCTGAGCATCTCCGTGGCTCCTCTGACCCCTCTCCAACAGCCCCACATCTCTCTTGTGTTGGGCCCCAGCTCTGGACGCAGGACTCCAGCTGGGGGAGGGCAGAGCAGAGAGGGACAATCCCCTCCCTGTCCCTGCTGCCACCCCTCTGCTGATGGAGCCCAGGATCCCATCTCCCTTCCCAGCTGCAGGAGCACACTGCTGCCTCATGCTCAGTGTCTCACCCACCACAATCCCCAAGTCCTTCTCACAGGGCTGCTCCCCAGGAGCTCCTCTCCCAGTCTGTATCTGTGTCTGGGATCCCTCCAGCCCCAGTGCAGCCCCTGACACTTGGCAGTGTTGAACCTCATTAGGTTCCCCTGTCCCATCTTTCCAGCCTGGCAAGACCCCTCTGGATGGCTCCTTTCCTTCTGCTGTGTCAACCACCCCACTCAGCTTGGTGTCATCCACAAACTTGCTGAGGGAGCAAGATAGAGACAGAGAGTACATCTTTTAGAGAGCATAATTCCTCTGTCTGTCTTTCCCAACGTGACTCGTGGAAATACAGACACAATTAGGTTAAGAGCACTCAACAAATGTCTCTAAAAGACAGAAAAAAAGGGTGACTCATGCTATTTATTCTCCTATGGCATAAGTTTCTATACCTCTGATGGCCACGTCACAGAAGGTGAATCGTTTCTGCCTTAGCAGAAGCCTAACTTGGGCACTGCTGCTGATTCTGTTGTGTCCAAGTGAATCACCATCCTGGGGGTTTCTTTGTCATCCTGTACAAGTGTTACCCAGGGGTTCTAGGCACTGCTTCGTGCTTGACATGAATATTCATTTGTGATTAAAGAAAGGACTTGCTTGGCTTTGTAAGCAGGGGAAAGAAGGCAAAGACAAGGATAGTTGTCATTGGTGATTGCAGCTGCTGCACTAGGGCTTTGTGGTTGGGTTAGATAGTGGGGGTGAGGGTGAAAGGAATCACAGAACAGCAAGGTTGGAAAAGACCTTTAAGATCATCGAGTCCAACCAATCCCATCTTGTGCTAAACCAGATCCCTAAGTACCTCATCTCCCCTCTGTTAAACACACCCAGGGCTGGGGACTCAGCCCCCTCCCTGGGCAGCCTGGGCCACAGCCCCACAACTCTGCCAGGGAAGAACTTTGCCCTCCCATCTGAGCTGACCCTGCCCTGGGGCAGCTTGAGCCCATTGCCCCTTGTCCCATCTCCTGTCCCCTGGCTGCAGAGACCATCGCCCACCTCTCTGCACCCTCCTGGCAGGGCAGGGGAGGTGGGGAGAAGGGCTCCCCTCAGCCTCCTCTTCTCCAGGCTGAACACCCCCAGCTCCCTCAGCTGCTCCTCAGAGGATTTGCCCTCCAGCCCCTTCCCCAGCCTGGTGGCCCTTCTCTGGACTCGCTCCAGACAAAGCCGTTGAGGGGCTTATATAGCCTGCTCTTAGAAGTGCTTTAGCACTTTTATGCCACCTTTTTAAAATGAACTCAGAGCTTTACAAGCCTTGCAAAGGCTCTCTCTGTTCCTGCTGAGGCAGCACAGTGCCCTGGTTCGTTCAGCTGGATTAAGCAAGGCACAGAGCAAGGTTATGATTTCTCAGAAGTGCTGAGCCTTTGCAAGTCTCTCGGACCTTGCGTGGGCTCTCAGACTGTCAGGGCCAAATGGCTTGTTTAGGGTGTACCCTGAAATCCTGTGTGAGCTGGAAATAGAAATCCAGGAGTCCTGACCTCTATTCTTGATGGTAAACCTGTAGCCATGGTGGGTTTTTTTCTTGCTATGTGTAGTAAAACGACCTTCAGCTGAGGGGAAAGCTGAAGCATCAGCAAAGACTCTTCATAACTGGGGTTGTTTGCTGAAGATGGCCACTAAAGGAGAGGTTTGAAGAGCAAATGCAGCAGCTTTGATCTGCCAAGTGCTGCTGGAAGGTGCATGGCAAACAGCCTGGGGATGTGGCAAGCACAGACCCAAGGGCTTCCTGGGGGATGGTCCATCTCTTTGGGTGAGAAAATGGAAAAGAAACCTTTCTCTGAGCAGAAAGACAGCACGCTGGTGTTTCAGGCACCGTGGTGTGTACAGTGCTGCTCCTGATGAAGATGTCAGCCTGTCCACGCTGTAAATTGGCACATTATATGCTTCATTAGGATACAATATCAGGATGGGGAACTGTACTGACAACAATATGGTCCCAGCATCTGCGCCACAGCTAGAAAATGGCTGACAGTGGGCATGTACTGCTTACATCTGCAGCTAATTCTGGCCAAGGACTGGTAATAATGATGTAAACTGCACTAGATTTATACTGGGAAAGGTATAGCTGCTTGTGGTGTGTGTTACCTGCAGACAGCTCCTTTTTCTATCAGCTGATGCTGTGTGTAGGTGGCAGTGGGAAATGTGGGATACGTCTGATCTGGGATGGAGAAGTTGGAGTGGAGCTGCATCTGGGACAGTCTCATTCCCAGCCTGAATTTCTTTGTGCCAGTGTGAGCAGGGTTTTGCTGGTTGAGCACTGGAAAGGTACCCTTTCACAGTCCATAAAGTCCAGAGTTCGGCCTATGCACCCAGTGAGGCTGCTCCTGCAGCTCCTGCAGATGTTGGGAAGTTGCTCTGTGTGGCTTGGGCAGGTCCTGGAGCAGTGAGCACAGAGCTCAGTGTCTTGTACCAAGTGTTGAAGCTAGGTCAGGTCTTCTCAAGCAAAACACTGGCAGTGATTGGGATGTAACGATGGTCACGCTGAGCAGCATCCGCTCGTGTGGGATCGCTGTCTCAGTGCAAATCAGTGAGGATTTTGCAAGAGTTGTAAGAGAAAGCTGACTTTTTTGTTTAATGAGGTTGTAGAGAGGTGGGTGATGGTCTCTGCAGCCAGGGGATGGGAGATGGGACAAGGAGCAATGAGCTCAAGCTGTGCCAGGGCAGGGTCAGCTCAGCTGGGAGGGCAAAGTTCTTCCCTGGCAGAGTTGTGGGGCTGTGGCCCAGGCTGCCCAGGGAGGGGGCTGAGTCCCCAGCCCTGGGTGTGTTTAACAGAGGGGAGATGAGGTGCTCAGGGATCTGGTTTAGCACAGGACAGGGACGGTTGGACTCCATGAGCTTAAAGCTCTTTTCCAACCTTGTCATTCTGTGATCATATTTTCTGTTTTCCAAATCTTCCATTTGAAGAAATAAGGGTAGAGAGAAACACCAGTACCATCAGCCAGTGCAAAACACAGATAGTGTCTTGACTGGCTTTGGCAGCCCGTGCTGAGATGATGGCTTGCACACCCGTTCCCTGGTTTCAGCCCTTAGGTGTAAATGAATCTGAGCTGTGCAGTTGCAGGGTAGCTTGCTTGGGGTTTTGGGAATCCCACAGCTAATATCAAAGGGATTGCCTTCATGCAGCTTGGAGAGGTTAGTGCTGCTGGCAAGGGGAGAACATTGATTATTTGTACCTCCTGCAGGGAAGGAGAACTGACAACCTGTGGTTTTGGACTGGTGGAAAGAGGGGGTGAGGAACGGTGAGGTGTGGGGCCCTCAGACAGAATCACAGAATCACAAGGTTGGAAAAGCCCTTTAAGCTCATGGAGTCCAACCGTCCCTGTCCTGTGCTAAACCAGATCCCTGAGCACCTCATCTCCCCTCTGTTAAACACACCCAGGGCTGGGGACTCAGCCCCCTCCCTGGGCAGCCTGGGCCAGGCCCTGACAACTCTGCCAGGGAAGAACTTTGCCCTCCCAGCTGAGCTGACCCTGCCCTGGCACAGCTTGAGCCCATTGCCCCTTGTCCCATCTGCTGTCCCCTGGCTGAAGAGACCCTCGCCCACCTCTCTGCACCCTCCTGGCAGGGCAGGGGAGGTGGGGAGAAGGTCTCCCCTCAGCCTCCTCTTCTCCAGGCTGAACACCCCCAGCTCCCTCAGCTGCTCCTCAGAGGATTTGCCCTCCAGCCCCTTCCCCAGCCTGGTTGCCTTTCTCTGGACTCGCTCCAGGACCTCCATGTCCTTCTTGCAGTGAGGGGCCCAGAACTGGACCCAGCACTGGAGGTGCAGCCTCACCAGTGCCAAGTACAGGGGCAAATACCCAACTGCCCAGGAAGGGTTAACAGTTGTGGAAACTATTCTTTAATAAGGCTTTTGAGTTGCAGGAGAGCATCACCAAACCCCAGCCCCTCCGTAGCATTAAGTGATGAGCTATTTTCTTCACAATGCTTCATGTTCAAAAAGGAATAAACCAGAGGTACAATTATTGTGATAACTGATAATACTCAGCATCAAAAATGGATTTAGTAAAGCATTACCAGAAGAAAAAGAAAAGGGTTTAAATTAAATCTCCATAATGATGAGGGATTTGCATCATATCAAATGCTCAGATACCCTATTAGCTGATAAATAACCCTTGTGCTGGTTACCTCTGGGAGCCATGTTTGCATTTTATGATAATTATTTCTTGTCTTGGGGCATTTTACTAAAGAAAAAGCCCAGGAAGTTAACAATAAATTTTTATAATTAAACTTCAAGATGAATTGAGAACTTGTAGACATAAATCTTTTCATTTGTGCCAAGCTGTAACATTCTGTTAGCCTGGTATCAACTAATTTATGGAAATATTGCCAATTATGGACATTTTCATACAAATGAAACAAACAATACTGACAATAACAGAGCAAGGAGCCTATTTTGATACTCCGTGGATGTGACTATGTTATTAACCAAGACAACTTCAGTTGGTTTAAGGAAATGCCAGAGTGGTTTTTAATGAGGGGAAAGCTCCCACAAAACACAAATGGAAGTTGAGGAATTAATCTGACTGTCATGATTTGGCTCCTGTGTGGGTTTGATCTGGATCCTCTATCTTTAGGAGCTTTTAAATCTGGGAGTGGGAGAGCAAAACTGTCTGATCACAGTTCTTACACTGATTTGATGTGTGATCTCATGTGGGTTATGTGACCTATCTGGATTGATCTAACCTGTTTCTGGATTATGTTTTGCCTGAGGGACAATGGCAAACAAGACAACTTTGTAGGTATCTACAGAAGTCATGATCAGACCATTGATGAGGAGGTGTGGGAGCTGGGCTGGTTCAAGAGAAGAGAAGGCTGTGAGGGGGACGACCTCACTGCAGCCTGCCAGTCCCTGAAGGGAGCAGAGACACAGGAGGGGAATCAGCTTGTTAAAGGGGAGATAATGGCAGGGCAAGGGGGATGGAGTGAAGCTGGAGGAGGGAAGGGTTAGAGGAGAGACTGGGGGGAAGTTCTTTGCAGAGAGAGTGGTGAGGGGCTGGAACAGGCTGCCCAGAGAGGGGGTGGGTGCCCCATCCCTGGGAGTGTTCAAGGCCAGGTTGGATGGGGCCCTGGGCAACCTTGTGTAGCTCCAGGCCTGGAGGTTGGTGTCCCTGCCTATGGCAGGGGGGTTGGAGCTCTGTGATCCTTGGGGTCCCTCCCAACCCAGACCAGTCTATGATTCATAGATCTTCCCCCTAATATCCAATTTTTTCTATGATATTTCAGGCACCCTTCCTCCTACCTCTAAATTAGGATGTATATACCTACTGCAAGAGGTGAGGATGGATGTATTGACAGGCACCTGTGTCATCACCCTCTCCATAAGTACCAAAGTCACCCTTATACACTGTTTACCAGCTGACTTGTAACCTCCACACCACCACAGCCCTTGAATTCACTAAGAGATTGCCTTTCATAATCATAATTGCTCCTTATATAGTACAGAACTTGTTGGGGGACATCACTGTCCTCCTGACCATCAGACTGGAAATAAACAGATTTATTTCCAACTGGAAATTTAGGTTTCTGATGACAAAAGGGAGGTTAAAGATTTCACCAAAATAATGTATCTATTTTTCTCCCCAACATCTCAACCAAGGTAATTTCTTGGACTTGCTCTGGCGTGGAACCATACCTGTGATGGGTTTCACAGGTTACTTTGGTTTCAGCAAAGTTGAGAAAGTTAGTTGGGATAACCAGGTTGATGCCATAAGACTCAGCCTTAAAGATGAATGTGATGAAGTGTTCAAAACAGAGAGGTGTGAGGACTGGAGGGATTTGTATCGATCAGGAAAGATCAGGATGAACAGGAGGGCTCATTTTTTTTCCCTGCCCAGAAAGCAGCAGTCAGCTATGAATAGGCTCTGTGGTTTAAAGAAATAAAAGGGAGTAAAATCTTTTGATTAACTTTAAATCCTGACAAATGGTGAAGAGCTCAGAGCATTGACAAGGTGAGAAAGGCAAAAGATGTTTTATTTCCTGTCTGTTGCTCAGCTTTTTGGGGGGGTAGCAGGAATCAGGGGAAGGTTACTGTTGCTGTGGGGGACCAAAAGCCAAACTGCTGCTCCTCAGCTCAGCTCCTGAGGGTCCCCATCGGCTCGAATCCCCTCTGAGCTTTAGGATCCAGAAGCATTTGCTTTTCATGGGCTTTCCTTCTGCTCCTGGAGTCTGTTCTGTGTGACCCAGTGTTCTGCCTCTGGCCCTGTGATGCCTCCCTTGGATTTCTCAGTAGAGCATGTAATTATTCCAGTATACCCAGGTAGCTTTGACTGGAAAGTAGGAGCTGAGTGATCCATTTACATCATATTTAGCTGTTTTTCTGGTTTAATTCCTGTTCCCTGGCTTGTGTGTTGGCATAGCAGAAGGAAACCTCCTTTGGATTGGTGCAGTGAAGATGTGTGAGCATCCTGTAGCGAGCTGGTTCATCCAGCCAAGCATCCCTGTTGCTCCATACGGACCTGGGGACCAGTCTCCTTCAGTGCTCTCATGCAGCAGATGGAATTCATCCCAGAGCATAGGATGTGCCTGGCTGAACCGTGGGCTGCAGGCTTCCCTGCCACCCTGAGACAGCCCCAGCTCCTTTTGTGCCAGACAATTGGGTGTTTTGGGGTTACAATTCACCTGGCCTGGTTTAGATGTCTGCTCCAGGAGGAGATGGACCATGTGCTGGAAGGCACGTGTTCCTCCCACGCTGCTGGAGTCTCACTGCCTGGCTCAGCCCACGTGGTAGCTGTCTCCATCTGGCTGAAGGGGTCCCACAGAGACTCTTGTTCCTTCTGAAAACAAGCTACACTGGGATTTGTAGATATACTGGGATTTTTCAGTGGGGTTTGTGCATGGTCTAGTGGGGAGGTCCTGCTTAACAACAGATTGCAACATATGCTTGTATTAAAAAGTAAAGCCTGTTTGTAGCTTAAAGGAAAGGCAATACTTTTCCTGGCTGTTGGGTTGAGGTTGTGTCAGTACAAAGGAGACTTCACAGGATACAATGGACGTGACACAGAGTGAAATGTAACTGTAGGGGGGTCTCATTGCTATGGGGTTTAGGTAGGGTGCCAGTAGTCTGGGAGTGATTAAATCCCATATTCCATGGTGGCTTATTGAGCACTTGGTTTTGGGGTACCTGAAGGTTTCTCTTTAGGGACTGCTCAGTTGGGATAAGGCATGTGCTTTTTATGTTGCTGAAATAAAGGCTCTGGATGGCCAAAAAGCATGAGAAACATCTGAAAGCAATTGCCATGCAGTTGTGCAGGGATGATGTGATCCTTTGCTGGTCTGGCATGGTGAGGCTGTGATGGCCCCTTCATTAGCAGAGAGCTCAGGGTGTCACAGGCTTTCTGGACAGCCTTTAATATTAAACAAGAAAAAAACCTGACCCAAAATTGGAAAAAAAAACCAAACCCAAAATAACCCAAAAAGCTTCTTTCAGCTCTGTGGCATTTTCCTACGATGGGGATGTGGACTGTGCAGCAGAGGAGCAAGCGACAGCTCCGGAACAGATTGTCTGAGAGTTTGCTTGTCTGGAGGTAGAGAAGGAGATCAGTTGGAGAAGAGAAATGTGGAGATGACAGCTGGTTAGGGCTTTTGAAAGAGGATCTCAAAATCTGCCCAGCGTCCTGAGTAGGAGGCACGTAGCCATAAACACCAAGTGAGCGGCTGGCGTAGTCCCTGCAGTGATTCAGCTCAGTGAAACTCAGCCAAAAAAAAAAGGGGGAAAACAAAAAGAGGCATTGCTAGGAACTCAGAGAAGGTCCAGCAAAATTTGGAATGGAAAGAAGATAGCAATGCAGCAAATCCTGCAGTGAACAAAACAATTAAATGCCACTTACAGCAAAGGGGAAAAGAAAGAGCGTTTCATTTAGCAAAGGGCAGCTGTAGAGTATCCTGGAAGCTAAAGGTGGTTCTGCTGCTTGGGGTTTGCTTTACAATCATCTTCCTTGTCCTTGTCTGAGCGTTTTAATTAACCTTTTGTGCCCTGATCCTGCATCTGCTCTTCATCCAGAGCCACGCTCTCGTGGAGTTATGATCCTGATTAGCAGCACAAAGCAGAACTGGAAGGGAGAGGTTTCCAATTAGTCTTTGTCTCCGCACAAGCGGACTCCTTCGCCAGCTATCCGCTGTTTGCCATAGCATTAAATTGTTTCTTTTTAATTTAAGGAACGAAGATAAGCCCTCTCCCTGTGAATTTGTAAAGGCTCATTTACAGAAAGCTTTAGGAAAATAATACATGATCTATGGAATAACAAGAATGATTTAATTCCAACGGGCGGCGTGACGAGACAGCGCAACGCGGCTGCTTTGCTACCATGTATTTTAAATGACTTTCTTCCAGCACCACAGGACTCTTACTCCTCAGTTTGTGGTTTTTAAATTGCAGGAACTTAATGCTCAGCAATAACTCCAGAGTACTCTGGGCCAACGTGTGTGGCTGCAGACCCAGAGCACGGCCAAGGTGTGCTGGTGCATAAACTGCGAGGGAGGCGAGACCTTGGTCTGTCTCTTGGGTGCCACAGACTCTGGATTTGGAGGGGATAAAAAGCCTGGTTAAGCAGTTTGCACTGTTAGCTCTCAAAGTAAAAGTGAGGGTATGAGCAGAGCCATGAGGCTGGATGCATTTAACAGTGACAAATAACAAGTTGGGGTGGGTTTTTTTTCTTTTGGCTAATGTAGCTTGTTTTCCTCTGAGTTCAAGGTGACATCACTATATAACTCTCAGGAGCATCAGGTAAACAAATCCTCTGGGCTTGAACAGATAGTTTTCAAATGATTCATCCTCTGGCCTTTGGGTTCAGGGTTTCTTTTACTTTTTGCCTTGTGCTTTATCTTAGTCAAATCCCTGATCCCTTAGAAATCTGTTCCCTGGACACCTGCATCAGCTTTAGTGTTTGGAAGGCAGCTCTGTGGTCTGCTATCCTTGGGAAATTAAATTCCTACACTCACCTGCTGTAACTGCAACCTCAGTGAGATTACCCAGAAGGGCCTTGGCTTTGTAGCCACCCACCCAATTTATTTGGAGCAATGTGCAGCTTTGGTTGCAAATTGCTTTGCATAATCACCAGGCAATCCTGGCCCAGTTCCTGGCACTGTGGAGGATATAATCACTGCTTTGCAGGCAACAGCCTACCAAGATGAAGTCACAGCATACAAGAACATAGAAACATAGCATGGTTTTGGTTGGAAAAGACCTTTAGGATCATCAAGTCCACCCGTTAACCCAGCACTGCCAAGCCCCCCACTAAATCATGTCCCTTGGCACCACATCTACATGGCTTTTAAATCCCTCTGACTCAACTACCTCCCTGGACAGCCTGTTCCAGTGCTCGACAACCCTTTTGGTGAAGAAATTTTTCCCAATATTCAATCTAAACCTCCCCTTCTGCAACTTGAGGCCATTTCCTCTCATCCCATTACTTGTTACTTGGGAGAAGAGACTGATACCCACCTGGCTACACCTGCTTTTCAGGTAGTCGTAGAGAGGGATCAGGTCTCCCCTCAGCCTCCTTTTCTCCAGACTAAACAACCACAGTTCCCTCAGTTGCTCCTCATAAATCTTGTTCTCTAGACCCTTCACCAGCTCAATTTTTCTTCTTTGGACCCACTCCAGGACCTCAATGTCTGTCTTGTAGTGGGGGGTCCAAAACCAAACCCAGTATTTGAGATGCAGCCAGGATGCTGCTGGACTTCTTGGCTACCTGGGCACACTGCTGGCTCATGTTCAGTCAGCTGTCAACTGACACCCTCAGGTCCTTTTCTTCTGGGAAGGTCTCCAGCCACGCTGCCCCAAGCCTGTGGTGTTGCCTGGGGTTGTTTGTGACCCAAGTGCAGGATGTGGCACTGAGCCTTGTTGTACCTCATACAGTTGGCCTTTGCCTGTTGATCCAGCCTGTCCAGATTCCTGTCTTTGGGCAGATCAACTGAACACATAGCATCCCTTGTGGGTTGTTTCTTCTTGGTATTTGAGCTCTGGGACAAGAGACAGGGGCCAAGAATGAGCAGACCAAGAGCTCTTAATCATAAGCATCTCAATGCTGATGAGAAACTGTCATAAGAAGAGCTTGGGCAAAATGTCATAGCAAGAGCACAGCCCCTCCCTGTAATGACAACGATGTTTCTGGCTGTTGCTTTGGGACCTGCTCTTTGTCTGTTTCCACCACACTCAGGGAAAGAAATCTGCCTTTTGATACGTTGATTTTTGTCTCTGTCTGTAGAAGAAAGGGGACCTGAACTTGTACTCACAAATTTGCACTGAGGCTGTATTTTCCTGCAGTGCTGCTGTGTAGAATTTGGAAAAGCTGGTACTTCCAGGCATCCATGCTTGAGGAGTTACTGCCTCTTGTGAGCTGAGAATTCCCTCACAATCTCCAGCTTTAGTGTCTATTTTGTGTCTCACTGTTTAATCAAGGGCCCACACTCAGGAGCTGCCTCCCCTCGTTGGGGTGAGTGGACCAGGAAGGAGCTGGCTTTCAGCCTCCCCTTGCACCAAAGCATTTGGTGACCTCCCGGTGCCCTGGGGATGGGACTACCTTCTGCACGTCCCATGCAGGACCCAAGGGAGATATGTGAGGCTGAGTCAAGCTTTGTTTGGTCCATCCTACATGCTGAGCAGCTGAGTGAAAGAACATGGTGGGTGGTGGGTCACTGGACCCATGGGGCTGCCTCCACCCCCAAGTGACAGTGAGGCAGCGCCGTGGGCACCGATGTTCCTTGGACATTGATTCTTGCACTGTCACACCCATCTCTGCATGGGGCAGTTGCCCAACCTGTACCCTGGGGTCCTTGTGGCAGCAACACCCCCATTTCCTCCTTCCCATTGCCCACTCTGATGCTCTGTGCGTGGTGTTGGCACGGGCAGAGCATCCTCTCCATTCAGCCAGTGCTTTGGTGCACAGTGAAGGACCAGCTCCACCCTATCCCACACATTACAGTCACTGTCTGTAAAACTGTGCTGCATTGTAAGGAGTTTTCCTACTGCAAACCCTTTCATTCCTCTTGCTTTTTGGCTCCTGGAGAGGCTTCATGCAGCATTCCCAACCTGCTTTCCCTTGGGTGGCTGAGTCAGTCTGCAGCCTGCAGAGTTGTTCTTAATTATATATATATCTTTTTGGGGGGTGTGTGTAAAAATTGTATTTATTGGGGGATGTCATCATTTTTCTGTGTTCATCCTGGCATTTTGTCCATTACTGCTGGAGTTTGCCCACAGGAAAGAATTAAACAGCTGAGTCTCCTGTAAAAAAAAACCCCAACAAACAAACCTTGAGTCAGATAAATGGGGATGCTGCACTGGGCATCGGTCCTGCTCTCCTAATGTGCTCTCCCAATTTATTCAGCTCCAGCTCTGTCCTTAAAGGAGCCCACCTACTTAATTTAAATCATTTGGAGGAGTTCTCAGCCTGATGAAGAGGGTGGCAGAATTAATGAAGAGTAATGGCTGGGAAGGCAAACCAGGAGCAGTGGCTGCTGGGGCTGAGACTTGTGGTTATGTTGTTTTTAGATGGAACTGTGGTTTTCACACTTTGGTGGCATTTTCCACAGCAGCAAAAAGAAGGCTGAAGTGTCCTTCTGAATGGAAAGGGGTCAGGACCCACAGGTGGGGTCAGCCCCCTCCCCTGAAGAGAGGCAGTTCTGTGCTAAGCATCCAGTTCTTGGCATGTTACAAGTCTGCCCTAAATTGGTTTTGATCAGAGATTTTATCTTGTTTGCACATCAAGCTTTTCTTAATCTGCAAACTCCTCTCAGTCCTCCTGGCTATTCCAAAAATAGCCTTGTCCTTACACATCTCCTTCTCATCAGTGCTGCTGGTGGCCCTGGTCATGGTGTCATCTTCAGAGCTGCAGAACGTGAGGCAGCCTGGAAAAGGGACGGGCTGGTCCATCCCCAACCCCTTGGCTTCAGCAGCTTCACCAAACCCCAATTGTCCCAAGACCCTGAGATCCTAACCCAACCCCTCCTGCTGTCACTGCAGGTCCTTCTTGTTTCCAGATCTGTGTTTTACTCTACTTGCTTGGCTGATAGCAGCTTGGTTTCACACTGCTAAGCACTGCTAGGTGGAGACCAAGGACCTCCTCACTGCTGGATGCTGATTTTCCTGAAGACTCTACAGCAGTGGCATGGATGGCAGGAAATCTCAGTGATCCTGATGATCTTTTCCAGCCCATTTCCCTATTTTCAGCTGTAGAGAGGAGACCCTGTTTTGATGGAGAGGCTTTTGGACTGCTTGGTACCATCTCTGGCACCATCTCACTTAGGCCTGGCTTTAGGCAGCTGCAGAGAATCGGTTGATCTTAACTGGTCTGTGTTGGCAGAAGTGAGGTTCTCCAATATGGTAAACCAGAAGGTTTGCCTTCATGGATTTTTGGCACCTGTGTGAGCCTCTGGGAGCATGAAAACAGAAATTTGGCTGCGTAGTGGGATATTAAGGAATAAAATATGGTGGCATAAAAATGCAGACTACATCCCTGTGTTTTCTCTGTATCTTATCTCTGGTACTTGTTTCTTCAACACTTCAAGAAAAAGATTCTTCTGATAGAGCTGTAATGAAGAATCTTGTAGGAATGTGAGTAATTTCAAGCTTCATTCTTTTTGTGAAGTAAAATTTAAAAAGAAAGAGATATCAAAAGAGAGAGAGTGAGCAACGACCCCCCTGTCACCTGCAGACCAGCTTAAATAAGCCTGCACACTTCGTGGCAGCCTTCCTCTTCAGCTTGAGACTCTTCTTGATGGGCAGAGATTTTCTGTATTTTTACAGAATGACAAGGTTGGAAAAGAGCTTTAAGCTCATGGAGTCCAACCGTCCCTGTCCTGTGCTAAACCAGAGCCCTGAGCACCTCATCTCCCCTCTGTTAAACACCCCCAGGGCTGGGGACTCAGCCCCCTCCCTGGGCAGCCTGGGCCACAGCCCCACAACTCTGCCAGGGAAGAACTTTGCCCTCCCAGCTGAGCTGACCCTGCCCTGGGGCAGCTTGAGCCCATTGCCCCTTGTCCCATCTCCTGTCCCCTGGCTGAAGAGACCATCCCCCACCTCTCTGCACCCTCCTGGCAGGGCAGGGGAGGTGGGGAGAAGGTCTCCCCTCAGCCTCCTCTTCTCCAGGCTGAACACCCCCAGCTCCCTCAGCTGCTCCTCAGAGGATTTGCCCTCCAGCCCCTTCCCCAGCCTGGTTGCCCTTCTCTGGACTCCCTCCAGGACCTCCATGTCCTTCTTGTAGTGAGGGGCCCAGAACTGGACCCAGCACTGGAGGTGCAGCCTCACCAGTGCCGAATACAGACTCACAACTCAGGGAATCTTGGTTCCCCTCTGACCTCCGGCCTCCTGGCTAATTCCTTATGTCTAGCTCCATTCCCCATACGCAAAACAGGGATATAGGGATGCTTAATTCTACCTGTAAATAATTTAGAGCTCTATTGTTGGCGGACGCATGAGATGGGGATTGAATAGCAGCCAAGCTTTGCATTGCTGCTGTAATTGCCTTTAGTACATGGTGGCTTTAATTTTTTCTTTACTCCATCCTAAGAGCTTGTTAACACTGCTGTGACGTCTGTGCTATTAAAGAGAAGTAATTGATCGCTTTTATTTAGACCTGCTCCTCTCACAGATGATTTTTTCCTTGTTGGACTGTGTTGCAGCACAGTGCATTAAAAAGCTGTATTTCCAGAAACTCTTTCATTAGCAGGAGCAATTTTTCAAGAGAGCATCAGGTGATGCCTTGGGAAGCTGGAATCAAAACTCACTGGCCTTGATGACTATTAGGCAGGTATCCTTTATTGCAGTGCTGGGCCCACAGGGCATCGCTCCTCCCAATGTGTGCACCCATTAAAGCCTAATTTCTCATGTTTCTACAGATTATCTATACATACTCATTTTAATGTCTAAGAAAAGGCAGGGTTATGCAAATTATTTCCAGGAAGTCATTTACATTAGCTCCTCACAGATACAGCATGCTCAGTGACACTCAGGGAGTCTTCTGGTGGTCTTCAGGGATGAAGGCTGGATGTCTTCCTCTCTCTCAGCACAGGCTCTTTACAGTTTTGCCCATAGTTTCCAAAGCACATTCATGAGCTCAAAAACACATTCCTGCACAAACTAGTTAGGAACCCCTTTTAACTGAAAACAAGATATACTCTGTCTCTTGACTGGTCGTTGCTCTCATTATTTATGACTCCCCTATCTTCACTTTCTTTAGTTTCAAGGCTGTTGCACTGTTCTGGCTCAGTTCTGTAGCTGCTTTCACGAAACAGCTCACACAGTTACAGCCATATCCTACTGAAATCCAAACCAAATCTATTCTTAAAATACACAAATTAAAGTTACATTAATTATCTCGAGCTACATCTACATCAAACCTATTCAGCATTATTACATTTCATTGAATCATGGGCCTGCAGTGGCAGGCAAGCAAATCTTGGTGGGAGCCGCTGCTGGGGAGCGGGGCCTAGCTGGCAGTTTTCTGATGGAGCATTTTCTGATGCTGTGGTTTTAAAATCCTTATTCTGTGAGAGTGCCTAAGGGCATCATCAGGATGTTTCGCTTCAACTTGGTTATTTTAACTCTTGGGGGATGCTGTGTGTTATGTAAAAGTCAAAATGATAAAGCCAGGGCAAACAGCGGAATGAAATGAAACAGTCTGACCTACACGGAATATTCTGCCCTCATCATAAAGCAGAGGTGTAGGGACAGCGTGAAAGTCTTGGTGGGAATGTTTCATTTCACTGCAAGGCTGAGATTCTGTCTTTCTGTTCCAATTGGAGTGAAGGCCCAAGGTTGAATTCTGTTGCTTTCTCACGTCACAACAGCTGTGACTCTGCGTGGTTTGTAAACTGGGCCTACAGCTCAACGTTCAGCGGCCTATTTGTCCTGGTGTGCACGCTCTCACAGGAAATCACTGGTCAGGGTTCAGATGGAGATTCAGAATAATCACAGAAATGATAGCCTGGGTGCTTTGATCACAGGTAGACACAGACCTTTGCTGCTGAACTCCAGCAGCCCATCTCTGACTTCGGCGGCGTTGTGAGTGGAAGGATCGTGAGGTTAATGAAACTTGAGGATACAAGTTCCTTGATAATTGGGAGTGTTTCTCACTGCAGATATCAGTGAGGCCTCCAGCCAGGCCTAAACCATCACACCTGCAAACACCCAAATGCCTGTACACAGAGGGATGGTAGTAAGAAGACTTGCATTGCTCATGAACTCCATTTGATGGGGAGTTGAGATAAACTAATGCTTCTCTGCAAACACTGAGTTTAATCCTACTTTATGTACAGCTATTTTCCTTTCCTCGTAGCATTCATGCATGGAGTCGTTGGTTAGAAGCTGACTGCATGCCTTAATTGGTGAGCAAGTGATGAAGGAGAGGGTTAGTGGGGTGAAACACTCCTCTGACCCATCCTGGAGGAGACAATCTGGAAAACAACATATTGGTGAAGAACAGTTTGCTTCTCCCTCTCCCTGTTGATGTGGCACACAGGGAAGATTATCCATAATCTCTGTGCAGGCTATTCCAGTTAACAAGGTCTGGCATGAAGACCTGCAGGTAAATCACCTGTGCTCAGGGATGCTTGACTTTGATAAGACTTATCAGGGAGCGCCTGATGTTCTGAGCAGATTCACTGTGTGCTCTGGGTTTGCAAAGACCTTGGTATCAGCGCTATGTGGAAAGCTGTGTGGTGCAGAGCCGTGCTTGAGGCTTGCATGGCCTGAGGGTGGATGTGGCTGAGTTGAGTCTTTTAGCTGGAGAAGTAATTTTGAGTCAAGGGGGGACGTGGCCTGGCTTGGGTCTCCTCTCCCAGAAAATCCCATGCCACCCCTCCTTTTCCCTGCCTTTCCTCTAGCCCTTGCCCAAAGCCATCCTTCCCATGGGTAATATTTCTTCCAGTGCAATCCTTCATTTATTCTCATCCCAGGGTCTTTTCCATGGGATAATTACTCTGCTTTTTCTGCACAGACACTCTCCAATGTCATGTCCAAGCAACTAAACTGAAAAGCAATCACATTGTTAGATAATCAAGTGAAGAAAAAATTATATTCTGGCTTTTGTAATGCTAGAAGGAAAGCATCACTGATTTTTTTTCTGGTATTTGGAGGACAGGGCTTGCCTGAAGAAGGAGGGCTACAAAGCTGGTGAAGGGTTTAGAAGACAAGTCTTATGAGGAGCCACTGAGGGAGCTGGGATGGTTTAGTCTGGAGAAAAGGAGACTGAGGGGAATCCTCGTTGCTGTCTACAACTACCTGAGAGGTGGTTGTGGTGAGGTAGGAGTTGGTCTCTGGGGACAGGACAAGAGGAGATGGTCTGAAGTTGTGTCAGGGGAAGTTTAGGTTGGATATTAGGAAAAATTTCTGTCCTGAAAGGGTTGTCAGGCTCTGGCACAGGCTGCCCAGGGAGGGGGTTGAGTCACCATCCCTAGAGGTGTTTAAAAGAAGAGTAGATGTACTTAGTGACACAATCTAGTGTTGGACCTAGTAGTACTGTACAGATGGTTGGACTCAATGATTTTGAAGGTCTTGTCCAACCAAAACCATTCTATGATTTTACGAAGCTCATAGGCCAAAAAATGTCTATAAATGCCCTCTGTTGTGTGTGGGCTTCACAGGGGCATGTTCACACCAAGGGCTTGATCTGCTGAGAAAGGAGCTATTGCAAGTGAGATTTTTGCCTTGCATTTTACTTTCATTTCTCAAATGATCTCTAATTAATTTAATCAATTATGACTGATCATATGCACATCTCCAAACATACAAATACATGCCAATCAATAGATAAGAAGATGTGCCAATGTGTCTCTGCTTTGCCTCGTAACTAAGGGAGTTAAGAGCTGATGAAAGAAGCTAATGAATAGCAGGAAAAGGCAACTAAAGCCCAGATATCTGAGATACTCTCCTTTTGTACTTAGGTCACTAACTTAATTTTCTCCTCCAACTGAATAGATTTTAATTTCTAGGAAGTCTTACAGATATCTTGAATCTTTGTCAAATTATCGTTATGTTGATTTATTAGCTTCCCCCAAAAAACCTTAGCTCCACCACCCAGAGAAACCAATCATTTCTAATGGAAACCTTTAAACAATTCTTTCTGTTCAAAAGGGAGACTGTAATATACAGCACTGAGTCTAATTTTCATTAATTTGTGCCTGAGCAAAGAGATCTTTTTTTATGGAGTAGGAGACTCACTTTATAACCTGCATAAAACTGAAGTAATTTGGAGAGCTGAGCAGCCAGTGCCAATGCACTTCCACTTGAGGAGAGGTGAAACAGCCTTGAACTCTCTCCTCCTTTTTTTTCTGCCAGTGCCTATCATGGAGTAGAACCATATGGTGATCCTGAACTGGGTTTGGGGAACGATGCTGGTGGTGTTAGCAGTTTGGCAGTGGTGTGGTGTGTGCTGGCTATAAGGTCTGCTGGAACAGGCTGCCCAGAGAGGGGGTGGGTGCCCCGTGTCTGGGGGTGTTGAAGGCCAGGTTGGCTGGGGCCCTGGGTAACCTTGTGTAGCTCCAGGCCTGGAGGTTGGTGGCCCTGCCTGTGGCAGGGGGGTTGGAGCTCTGTGACCCTTGGGGTCCCTCCCAACCCAGACCAGTCTGGGATTCTATGATTTGGATGAAGGAAGAGAAAGGGTGGGAAATGGAGAGCTTGTCCCTGCCCCATTTCTCAAAAATACATTTTAGTTCTGTATGAGATAAAACCTTGATGGATGGGGAGGTGTGAGTTGTTCTTCTGGTGGCTCTAGAGCCTGACAAGTCAAGTTGGTCAGGAAATAGATGATTCTATTGTGGTGGACCCCTGCCTGTGAAGGTCAGCCTGGTACCACCCAGGGCATCCCTACAAGAGCAAGTAAGCTCATGCAGGCATTGGAATTGCTTCGTGTCTCTCTGCTTGGGCAGTTATGTGCTCCCCATTACTTCAGTAAAACACCAGGGATGCTATCTGTACCTGACCCCAAGTAGTTCAGGTTCATTAATGAAAAGTGTTGGCTTGCAAAGATGAGATGGGTCCAGCAGTGTGGATCCCAAACTGTGGGATCCCAAAGATCTCCCCAAAACCTTTCACAGACCCCCACCCTTGGGTACCAAGCTGGGTGCCATCAGCCTGTGCACCTTGGTGCTGCCATCAGCCTGTGCAAAGGGCACCTGACAACCTCTATTTTGTGAACATGGGATGCATATTTGCTATAAATACCCAGAATTGTTTCCTACTTATGAAAAGCACCTGAAAATCTACAACATTTATAAGATTAACAGAATTAGTACATACCTTTCTCTACCCTTCCCTCTTTCCTTTCTTCCTGGAAAGATTTAAAACCCAAAGCACCTCCTAGCTATTAGTTCCTGCTGCTTCAGGTTCAAATATTCTCTGTAAATATTTCATGGTTTGTCTTTGCAATATGTATTTTTTTTTAAAAAAAAATCCTTCATTAAAATTTAAATTGCAGTCCTGAGTACAATTTACTTTGCATATTTGGCATACACTATCCTCTATTTAGCATAGTTTCTCCACTGTTAGGCTATTGGATGAGGATGTATATGGAAAGTGATTATTCCTCATTTGCCAACTGCAGAATTTTTATAAATTCTTTCCAAGTATCTGGCTTTTGACCCAGCTGCAGACAAGAACATGGGCATGAGAGGCAGGTTTTAATTCATTCTTGCATTTCAAATTGTTCCTGTGGAATTAGTAAGCCTAGGAGCAAGGTGGAAGTTTTGTGCCATACTTCCTTTTTATTTTTTTTTTTAAAAAAAGAAGAAAATTTAATTAATATCCCTTCTTTTAACAAGTAAGTCTGTAAGTCAGGTCTAGAGTGATGCCACGTAGCTAATTTTCTCCTCTTCTCCTATACAGCACATAATAAATAAATAAAACTCCTTTCCAACCCTTTTATCCTAACCCAAAAAGCAATCTGCTGTAAATGATATCTGTAGCCAGGTATTGCATAGCCCCTGGCTTCATCAAGACCTTGATACTTAGGAAGGCAGAAGGAGAAAATAAAGCAGCACTTCTGAAGCTGAAATAATCCTATTTTACAGGAGCCCTTTTGTTTAATAGCCCATATACTTTCATTAAACATAATTCCATCACTCAGTTTCTGCTGTCAATGAGATTATCCTGTCCAGTGGCTCCTGGAGTTTGATTGCAGCAAAGCAGAGAGCAAAGCACATTGGCTTTGCAGTGGGATGGCTGCAAGAGGCCAACACAGCCACGTTTCCCCCTGGACATCCTGAGGAGTCACATCAATCTTGTGAAGCAGCAAACCTCTTCCCAGTAGAGAGTCACAGACTCACAGAGCTGTAGGGGCTGGAAGGGGCCTCCAGAGCTCATGGGGTCCAACCCCCTGCCAAAGCAGGGTCCCTAGGACAGGGCACACAGGTCGGTGTCCAGACGGGGCTGGAATCTCTCCAGAGAAGGAGACTCCACACCCCCTGGGCAGCCTGTCCCAGGGCTCCCTCACCCTCACTGGGAAGAAGTTCTTCCCCACATTGGGGGGGAACTCCCTGTGCTCCAGCTTGAGGCCATCGCCCCTTGTCCTGTCTCCACAGACCCTGAGAAGAGGCTGCCCATGTCTCCCACTTCTGTCACACCAGCTCTCCTGTGGTGGAGGTGATGCTGCCTTGCTGCAGTGCAGGGAGTGAGTCTGTTTCACAGCCCCCCATCTCCACTACTGTTCAGCGGGGCACAGCGACCCTCGTGACTTGTTTTGTGGAAGAACTGGCATCTCTGTGAAGCCCTGGGAGCAGTTGTTGTGTTTTGGGTTTAACTGTGTGCATTACTGCTTAATAACAACTTCTTCCCTCAGGTACAGACCTTTAAATCCCATTTATATCCCTCCAGTGCTGCTGTTGAGGCTTTGTGTGTTTTGGGTAGAGAGGAGGCACCACCACCTCTGTGCAAAAGGTGAAGAGGCCAATACTGACCTGTAACAGGAGGGTGAAAGCCCTCTTATCTGTCTGTGTCCACCTTGTTTCATCCTGGTATGGAAAGATGTTTGGAAGATGAAGGAAAGAAGTCTTTAGGGTGTGTTTTCTACAGTGCCCAGGTCGTTCTCCTGCTACCCTGGTTCTGTACAGGGGCAAAGCGCTTCTGCCATCAGCACAAAGAGCTGTGGTGCCCTAAGAAAGTACAGGAGTATTGCTAACCAGCTCTGAAAGCACAGATCTGAGTGGCACGGGTGTGACACTGTCCAGTTCTGGGCCCCTCACCATCAGAAGGACCTGGAGGTCCTGGAGCGAGTCCAGAGAAGGGCAACCAGGCTGGGGAAGGGGCTGGAGGGCAAATCCTCTGAGGAGCAGCTGAGGAAGCTGGGGGTGTTGAGCCTGGAGAAGAGGAGGCTGAGGGGAGACCTTCTCCCCACCTCCCCTGCCCTGCCAGGAGGGTGCAGAGAGGTGGGCGATGGTCTCTGCAGCCAGGGGACAGGAGATGGGACAAGGGGCAATGGGCTCAAGCTGCCCCAGGGCAGGGTCAGCTCAGCTGGGAGGGAAAAGTTCTTCCCTGGTAGAGTTGTGGGGCTGTGGCCCAGGCTGCCCAGGGAGGGGGCTGAGTCCTCAGCCCTGGGTGTGTTTAACAGAGGGGAGATGAGGTGCTCAGGGATCTGGTTTAGCACAGGACAGGGACGGTTGGACTCAATCTTAAAGGGCTTTTCCAACCCATGTTTCAGACTCCCTGGAGCTCTGAGGATCACTCAAATACAGGGTGGAGTGGAGGAGCTCAAAACGTGCCAGAAAACAAGTGGAGCACTGTGCTTCAGACACGTCTCTCTTGGAAAGGAGATTTCCTTAATGAGGAGTGACTGATGCAGGAGACTCTTTGGGAGAAAGCAGTCACTAAACGTTGACATCTGTTTGTAAATCCTTCTGTAAGGGCTGGTTTCTAAGAACATAAAGATGATTTGTGCTATCCATTTGGGAAGCAAGCACTGCTTTATTTATATTTTAATTTGTTTGGGCTGGATTTCTTTCCAGTTATTCACAAACCCAGACTCAATTGTGAGGGTAAAGGTGGGAAAGATTGAATTTTGTGCAGGGAGTGTAAACATGGTTTGGTAACAAATAAACTGGGATGTGGGCAAATTATTTATCCTGGTGATTCAGCTGTGCAGAGGCAGCAGGAGAGGGAGAGGGACACACATGGGATGAGGACCCATCACAGCAGCATGTGTTCAATGGTGCCAGTTTCTGGGGTCTTCTGAGTTGGAAGACATTGGTGCCCAAATGCATAGAGAGAAAAAAGAATAATGCCTAAAGGCATTTATACAGAAATCCATCTAGTGGCTGGGGATACCATGGGGATCTCCTCATCCTCAGTTGGGACCTGGAGAGCCAAGCCTTGGGCTTGGAGCTTCCATCAAGTCCCACAAGGAGCCCGTGTGAGCTGACACTCAGCTTTTATTTGTAGGAAGACGTTCTTCCCTCTGAGGGTGGGGAGACCCTGGCCCAGGGTGCCCAGAGAGGTGGGGGAGGCCCCATCCCTGGAGACATCCAAGGTCAGGCTGGATGGGGCTCTGAGTGACCTGCTCTAGTGAAGATGTCCCTGCTCACTGCAGGGCTGGGACTGGGTGGGCTCTGAAGCTCCAGGCCTGGAGGTTGGTTTCCCTGCCTGTGGCAGGAGGGTTGGAGCTCTGTGACCCTTGGGGTCCCTTCCAACCCAGACCAGTCTGTGATCCTATGATTTCACATCACCTCCCTGGGCTGTTGGGAGGGAGAAGGGCTTTTCCACCATGCTTAGAGAAATGGTGAGAAGAAAGGAGGTGTGGGAGCTGCTCCAATTGTGATTTGTCACACGTACTGGTGGAGCTGCTGGATTAGCTGCACTAATCAAGATCTGGAGAATCTGGTTCTCCATTTGAAGGGAGCATCCCTTTTGTATTAGTCTCTGAAGTTATTTTAACTTGCATTGACACAAATTAAACAGGAATCTTGCTGTCTATTGATTTTGTCAGCAATGTTTTTCCCCCCCGCTCCTGAAGTCATCTTTAAAGACTTTACTTTTATTAAACTAAATGCTGCCAGTTAACTAAAGTCTTTGTTTTTATAGACTCAAGAGAACAAGATCTAACATAAATTAATCATGACTTAATTGACTGAACTAATTCAAGTTCTCTCCAGTCCACTGCACAGCAATATTCCTGTCTTCCCAATGCTGTAACTGAAGGCTAAATGGTACATTGCTTTAACAGCATCAACTTTTTCATATCTTTAACACAACATTTTTACTGTGGACAAAAGTTTTAATTTCCTTGGAATTAAGTCCACAAAACACTTTCACAGTTAGGGATGCTGAAGTCAACACCCCCCCCTTTTTTGTAATACATATCAGAGCTGACTTCAAGTTCTTCCTGTTATATATTATCTTTTCCCCCTCTGTGCACAGGCTAAATTATTTATTTGGAATTACTATTTCAAAGGAAAACCAAGCATTAATTCAATTTATAACAGTATTCTCTCACCCTACAGAGCACAAAATGAAATGCAATGAATTGTTAATGCTGCCCGTGCCAGAAGCACGATGCGTTTAACCACGCTGGGGGGATCACAGACTCACAGAGCTGGAGGGGTGGGAAGGGGCCTCCAGAGCCCATGGGGTCCAACCCCCTGCCAAAGCAGGGTCCCTAGGACAGGGCACACAGGTCTGTGTCCAGATGGGGCTGGAATCTCTCCAGAGAAGGAGACTCCACACCCCCTGGGCAGCCTGTCCCAGGGCTCCCTCACCCTCACTGGGAAGAAGTTCTTCCCCACATTGGGGGGGAACTCCCTGTGCTCCAACTTGAGCCCATCGCCCCTTGTCCTGTCCCCACAGACACTGAGCAGAGGCTGCCCATGTCCCCCTGTGTCCCACCCTNGGATCCCCTCCTGTGACCTGCTGCCCACACTCCTCCTGATGCCCCCCAGGATCCCCTTGTCTCTCTCAGCCCCCAGGGCACACTGCTGGCTCATGGCCACCCTGTCACCCCCCAGCACCCCCAGGTCCTTCTCCACAGAGCTCCTCTCCAGCAGGTCACCCCCAGCCTGTCCTGATTCCAGCAGTTATTCCTATGTGTCCCTGAAACTCAGGAGGTGCTCAATGAATTAAATTAGTGTCACCTTTCTAATGGTTAGAGCAGGGTCTACAGAGAAGTCTTTCATTGCTGGAAACTCACCCCCTGAGAAGAGGTTCCTCTCCACCTTCCTCACCACAGCACTTCTCCCAGCTGCTCCATGGGTGCTCACACAAAGCAGCAGTGCATTTTAAGACAAAAAGAAGTTAAATGGACCCTGCAGCCCCCTGTCCTGTTGCAACTTAATTGGATGAAACACCAACAAATGGAAAAGGTCTGCAGTAAATATAAGTAGTGCTCTCTGTAATGAATGTGTCATCAGAAGGTATAATTCATTATGGGCTCATCACTTTGCTTTCCTGTTTCAGGTCATTAATTGCTGATAGAGGTTAGAATGTAGAGTGGATTAGGTGATAAAATTCCATTTCCAAGCCTGCCCTTTTCTCTCTGAAGCCTAAGGAATTTATGCCTGGGAAAGCAAAATAGTATCCAAATATCTCAGAGCAGATGTAAACTCTCAGCCTTGTTCCTCAGAGCAGCTGCATGCAATGAAGAACCTGAAATTGAATTTTAACTTAATAAAGTAGATTGTTTTTTAATTGAATGTTGGTTTGGTTGTGGGTTTGTTGGTTTTGTTTTTATTTTGGGGTGGTTTTTTTTCCCCCTTTACTGGGAACATTCCCACTCTTTAATTATGTTTCATTGAAGAGAAGAACAAACAAAATCAATTTGTTTTCTGACAGTGGAAAGGGTGCACACAGTATTTCTCAGTGGCTTGAAAAGCAGCACCCCACACCTTGAGCAAATCTATTAGTGTAACCTGCTTAAAGCAAGCACTCATTTTTAATTAAGAGAGAACCTCTTTGTAAACAGCTTGTATATCAAGGCATCGTATATATTCTCACTCCATGTTGCATTTATTTTTGGGGAGGATGGCTATATAGTGGGAGATGAGGGCTGGGGAGAGAAAGCTGCCCACAACGGTGTCCCTTAGGGAGAAAGGGAGGGCCCCCAAGGATCCCAGAGCTCCAACCCCCTGCCACAGGCAGGGACACCAACCTCCAGGCCTGGAGCTACACAAGGTTGCCCAGGGCCCCAGCCAACCTGGCCTTGAACACCCCCAGGGATGGGGCACCCACCCCCTCTCTGGGCAGCCTGTTCCAGCCCCTCACCACTCTCTCTGCAAAGAACTTCCCCCCAATCTCTCCTCTAACCCTTCCCTCCTCCAGCTTCACTCCATCCCCCTTGTCCTGCCAGTCTCTGCCCTTTAACAAGCTGATTCCCCTCCTGTGTCTCTGCTCCCTTCAGGGACTGGCAGGCTGCAGTGAGGTCCCCCCACAGCCTTCTCTTCTCCAGGCTGACCCAGCCCAGCTCCCTCAGCCTCTCTCCATAGGGGAGCTGCTCCAGCCCTCTGAGCATCTCCGTGGCTCCTCTGACCCCTCTCCAACAGCCCCACATCTCTCTTGTATGGATGTCTGCAGTGGCTTGGTGGCACCACTGTCCTTAGAGCCACACTCCTGGGGGTGTGGGTTCCACCAAGCATCCATCCCTTCCCAAATCAGCACGGTGTGGGGCAGGAGGTTGTGACAAGTAGTTAAGGGCAAAAGCTGCTCGGTTTGTGATGGGATGTGCCTGGAACCCCTCACAAAGCCCAAAGCTCTATAATGGTAGAATCTTCAACCCAAAAGTGGGAACAGTGATGTGTGAGGCTCCAGGATCAGTGGTTGGACTTGATGATGTGAGGGCAAAGTTCTTCCCTGGCAGAGTTGTGGGGCTGTGGCCCAGGCTGCCCAGGGAGGGGGCTGAGTCCCCAGCCCTGGGTGTGTTTAACAGAGGGGAGATGAGGTGCTCAGGGATCTGGTTCAGCACAGGACAGGGACGGTTGGACTCCAGGAGCTTAAAGCTCTTTTCCAACCTTCTGATTCTGTGATCTTCCTGCCCTGCAGCTGAGTCCCTGCCAGGAGCCACCTTCCTTCCCCCAAACCCTCTTTTCCTTCTTTCACAGCCATTTGATGGGGATAACAGCAGAAGAAGCACAAATACCTTTCTCCTCTCTCCTCCCCACGTAACACATGACTGTGCCATGCCCAGCATGGGCAGCAGATGCTGCTCAGCCCACCCAGCCTCTGCTTTAAGGAGCCTGTGCTTCAAAAGGGAATTAACAGCTGATGAGATGGGATTTTGTTGCTTCAGTCCAAAGGTGATTAAACATTTACTGACACATCTAAGCAAACAGGGGATGAGGGGATGGAGTTTGAAGTGCTGCTGGTGGAGCTCTGCTTTCTGCAGAGCAGGAGGGGTGAGGATTAAGGCAGACAGATGTATTTATGCACATGTAGGTAGCAAACCTTGATGAGGTTCTCTTACAGAATAGCCATTTTTATTACAGGCAGGGTGGATCCCAGCTGGGACTTGCTAGCTGGAAATGATGCTCATTCTCCTTTCACCTCTGCATTCCAGCTGTGGCTGCCCTGCTGTGGTCTTAGTGCCCATTGTGGAAAGTTCAGGGAAAGCCTTTTCCAGGAAAGTTTCTGTCTTTCTGTCCAAAAGGAGGAATCCTGGTTTACAGGTTTGGGGGATGTTTCAGTTTCAATGAAAACCTGGAAAGCTTTGACCAGAAAGAGAAAATGGTACTTAAAAAAGATATTAGGGGGATGTTTTTTACAGAGAGAGTGGGGAGGGGCTGGAAGGGGCTGCCCAGAGAGGGGGTGGGTGCCCCATCCCTGGGGGTGTTGAAGGCCAAGTTGGCTGGGCCCCTGGGCAACCTGGTGTAGCTCCAGGCCTGGAGGTTGGTGGCCCTGCCTGTGGCAGGGGGGTTGGAGCTCTGTGATCCTTGGGGTCCCTCCCAACACAGCCCAGTCTGGGATTCTATGCCCATGGCAATGAAAAGAGGCAGGAAGAGACCTCAGGATGTCTAATCTGTTCCCATATATTTAACAAGCCTCCAGTGGTGAATAGTCCAGAGCTTTTCTTGTCAACTACTTTAGTGCTTTGTTACAATTACTACTCAAAAGTATTTTTCCTGATGCTAGTCTTATTTTCACTTGTACTTTACTTAAGGCCCATCCACTTCTTAACCAATCTCAGCTGAAATTCACCTAAAAAAAAGGAAATAATTAAAATAAATTGTTTCAACATGGAGAATGTTTCCTGGGCTAATTTGCAGTCTGAACTCTCTGATGAATTTGACCTGAGTTCAAAATAGCTTCAGTTTCCCCACAACTCGACTCCTTAGTAAATTTACTATTCACCAAGTGAAACCCTAGATTGAAATTCATTGACTGGCTTCAGTCACAGGAATCTGCTGGCTTAAATTCTGAATCAATTCAGGAGGAGAAAATACCATCAATAGTGAGGAACCTAAAGTAAACATGGAGAGAAAATAAAGATTATCCTGCATTTATAGAATATAATCAAGTTCAAATTTACCTAGGTGTAGAGTAATATAATTGGGGATTTGGGTGAATCCCATAGCCATATTTTAGAGATAACCAGTCTTTTAAGAAATAAGATGAAGTAAGAAGGAAGCCTAGTTATGGTAATTAAAGCTTAAAAAAAAAACAAAAAAAAAAAAAGACTAAGGAATAATTGAATTTTAAAAAAATAGCCCACTGCTTAAAGAACATGAACTTGAATAGTTCTAAAATCCATCCAATCCTTGTTCCCAGCTTGTAAGTGATAGCCTAGAGAGCACGTGGCTGTGGCTGAATCACTGCTCCATCCAAGGGATGGGGTGGGCAGAGATGCAAAATGCTCCTCATGCACAGGGACACTCCTGTGTGTCACTGGAAGAAGCCCTTTGGAAAGCTGGTACTAGTGCCCAAGCTTGGGAAGAGTCAGGGCAGTCGGAGTGGTGGTTTTACTGGCAGAGCAGCTTGCATCAAGAGGAGTAGGTGTGTGCCATTGCTATGGGCCAGTATCGCCCCTGGGAGGACAGGCTGGGTGAGCTGGGGCTGTTCAGCCTGGAGAGAAGAGACTGAGAGGGGATCTGATCAATGGGGATCAATAGCTGAAGGGGGGGACACAGGGGGCCATGGGCAGCCTCTGCTCAGTGTCTGTGGGGACAGGACAAGGGGCGATGGGCTCAAGTTGGAGCACAGGGAGTTCCCCCCCAATGTGGGGAAGAACTTCTTCCCAGTGAGGGTGAGGGAGCCCTGGGACAGGCTGCCCAGGGGGGGTGGAGTCTCCTTCTCTGGAGAGATTCCAGCCCCATCTGGACACCGACCTGTGTGCCCTGTCCTAGGGACCCTGCTTTGGCAGGGGGTTGGCCCCCATGAGCTCTGAAGGGCCCTTCCAACCCCTCCAGCTCTGTGATGCTGTGTGACTGTTGTACTTGCTGTATCCAAGTTTCTATACTTGGATAATTAAAAAGACCCAGATTGATTAGGGCCCATCTGGTTGTACAGGACCACACAACAAGGATCCAGCACCCACATGCTGCTGCCATCCAAAAATAAGATATTTATACATTTTTGGGGGGTTGCTGAGAGAAGCTTGTTCATTAATTTGTATGCACACCCAGGCTCCTGCTCAGTTTAGTCATTGGCTGAGGCACCCCTACCTCTTCTGGCAGTGATTTTCCAAGGATTAGGTATAATTTAGGAGCAGGACTGGGTTCTGTGCAAACACTGTGTGTGTAGTAACAGGTATGAGAGAGGTATTTCTCTCTTCCCATGCTGGGGGTAATGCTTTTGAACCACACCATGGTGTGCTGCCATCTGATGTGTTTCTGAACTCTTGACTCTGTGGAGGAAGATAAAGGATTGGTGGCTTCCCTAGTTTTAGAAACAGGGAATTCTTCCTCCCTGGGGAGTCTTTCTGGATCACAGAATCACAGACTCACAGAGCTGGAGGGGTTGGAAGGGGCCTCCAGAGCCCATGGGGTCCAACCCCCTGCCAAAGCAGGGTCCCCAGGACAGGGCACACAGGGCGGTGTCCAGATGGGGCTGGAATCTCTCCAGAGAAGGAGACTCCACACCCCCTGGGCAGCCTATTCCACTGCTGTAATGTGGTCTTTCCTTCACTCACACCCTGGCAAGAAGCCTCCGTAGGCTCAGGGAGTGCAGAGCAGCCTCAGACACATCAGTGAGGTGCAGGATGAAAGGCACTCATCAGCCCTCTTCTCTTTGCTGCTTAAAATCAAAATGTGAGAGTTTGCTCCAGTGCTCACTTGTGCTGGGACCTGCTGGAGAGGAGCTCTGCGGAGAAGGACCTGGGGGTGCTGGGGGGTGACAGGGTGGCCATGAGCCAGCAGTGTGCCCTGGGGCTGAGAGAGACAAGGGGATCCTGGGGGGCATCAGGAGGAGTGTGGGCAGCAGGTCACAGGAGGGGATCCTCCCCCTCTGCTCTGCCCTGGGCAGGCCCCACCTGGAGTGTTGTGTCCAGTGCTGGGCTCCCTGGGATCAAACAGCCAGGGATCTCCTGGAGAGAGGCCAGAGGAGCTATGGAGATGCTGAAGGCCCTGGAGCATCTCCCCTGTGAGGACAGGCTGGCTTAGCCCAGATGTGTTTATTATGGAAAGAGGAAGAATAGCTCTATGCCTAAAACCTGTCAATAGTAATAATATTAATGATACACTTAAAATTATGAATTAATTTTAAAATTGTTACTCACATACTCTATAGTTTCTACCTCTTTTCCTGGCATCATGCCCCCCCACCCTTCCTTTCCTGGGTGCTACAGTTGGGGTTTCACCCTGGGGCTGACCTGGGGGGTGTCATGGGGAGGGTCAGCAGCATCAGTCTTTGCTGGGATGGGATGTCTGTGCTGATGGTTTCTTCTTCCTCACCACTCAGAGTAATTTCTGTGTTTGCTAACACACCTTTATACTGTTTCCTTTCTTTGCTGGTCCTCAGCTCCACATCACATCCCAGTTTACTAGGGTGAGGTGCCCTTTACACATGAGATACTACTTTGGATTATCTAGGTGCAGAAAAGAGAGATGCTGTTCTCTTGGTTACCCAGCTTTGTGCAGCTCCAGCTCTGCATTTCTTTAATTGCCAGTGGGTGAGCTGCATTCAGGGGTGGGGTGTCCCACGCCACCCTCTGCCTATCTCTCACTGTCCGTACCCCCCTTATTCTGCACTTGGGGGTCCCTACTTCTCAAAACATCTATTGTTGCAGCAGGTCTGGATTTCTCTCCTCATTGGTGCCCTGGTGATAGATTTCCTGCTCTGCCTGGAATAACTGCTTGTTCCTGCTGTCGGTATAAAACTCTGGTTGTACCCTACAAAGATAAACAAAAGTAAAACAAATTAGCCCCAGACAGCTGGTCAATTAGAAAATCTGCTGTTACAGCTAAACCAAGTAAGAGAAACCTGCAGGCAGGTCAGGAAAAGTTCAGGCAGAGCAGAGCTGAGACTGTGTAAACTTAGGGAAAAACATCTGGCCTGTTACTGGTGATGGCAACACCCTGTTGTGGGATGACTGCACTTAATCACAGACTCACAGAG
>VZTU01034172.1:0-24726 GCA_013400835.1 Zapornia atra | reverse complement strand
TTTTTGTATCAGTACCAAGGCTCGCACACAGGGTCTGCTGCTACGTTGCGAACCACACAGTAAAAGGAGATATGTATTTGTCATGTTTAGAAAGCGTTAACTGCAAAAGGCTGTTTGTTTCTTTTCTCTTCTTCTTCCTTTTTTAAAAATTCTTTTTCCTTCTTTCTCTTCTTTCCAATTGTAAATAAATAATGTTATGTATCAGTGTGCCTGAACCTTGCATACCCTTCTGATATTTCCCATAAGCTCTCAGAGAGGCTAACTGTGATGACACTTTGGTACAATGTAGACGTCTATTTGGTGGCTCCTATTAAGATGCATCAGTGTAAAATGTTACTGTATTCACTGTTTCATTGTAATTGTGTATTGTGAAAAATATACCTTTGGAAGGCATGGGGATTCTAGTACCACAAAAACTGTGTTGTATATAATGTATAGATTTTAAATGGAGATAATGAGCATCTGTGAATAATGAAATGTCTTTTTTGATAATCTTGAATGGCAGATAACCTAATAGCCTGCATACCAGAAGACATCTGTGATTGTTCTATTACTTGAATAGTCCTGCAGTCTTTTTTTTAATGTTTACAATTACCCAGTTTTAGAAGAGAGACTTTAATGCCATTGCCTGGTTATTTGTTTTATGCTGTAATCTAGTTTATTTTATGTAAAATATATATCGAATGCTTTTGTTTTTATACCTGCCTTAAATAATTTGGCAATCAGAATAATGAAAACACCCTAGGTTTGTACTTTCTTGGTGTCCATGGGCCACTTTGAAGGATGTGTCATAGGTGTAGATAGCAGAGGCTGCAGCTACGACACAGCTACTAGTCTGTCCCCAGAGGTACTCCCTGGAGGTAGTAGCTGTGTGGATCTGCAGCCATCCCGTTCCTCCCCGCTGGGCCAGTGGCATGTCCTCTCCCAGCAGGCGATGTGGGGCCCAAGCCAGGTGGCAGTGGACCTCCTTCAGTTGACCATGGTAGGCTCAATAATAGGCCCATAGTAACACCTTGGATGGTATTAGTAGAACTTAATTCTCTTAATACCAGTTTAGAGCAGTTCTGTGTGCTATAAATTATAGGCAATTTTTGTTCTATTATATCCAAATGAATAGGTGCGTAAAAACAGGGGATATGTTGATTTTAAAAAGTCCTGCATTACCACAAAATAAATATTTTATGTGGCTATACCACCTGTTTTATTACAGTGTGGTTAACACAGTACACAGTAATGTGAAATCACTAGTCATGACATGAAAAAAAATCAGATGTACTGGTTGGGTTTTTGAGGCTTTAACTTTTGTCCTTTCCTGCATATCTCAGTTATATTGATTGTCAAAACTGTCTTTAAAAGTTCTACTGTTTCTTTTTTGGGTTTGTGTCGGGTTTTTTTGACAGGGTGAATTGCTACAAGTTAAAGCTTGTTCTTGAAGTCGGTTCCATTGCTCCTACCTTGTGAATACGTAATACAGAAGGATGAATTAAAGATTCCCAACAGACAAGCACACTTGGACTTTTTATATTACTATGATGAATCTGCCATTAATATTGCTATAATTGTTTTATTTTTATAGGCATAAAATCGTTTCCCTTAGTGACTAGTTATAAGGTTTATTGATTTTTACTACACATCATTCATCTGTGGCTTACTCTTATTGTCTTGTTCTGAACACATTCAAAAGTCTCACAGTGGTGACATACTACAAATTAGCCTCATAAAAAATGGGAAGGAAGGGGTGTTTTCATTTGAAAGGGGATATTGTGAATGCAGGGCTCTTGAAATAATAAATGCCTTATTACTTCTATAGTAAAGGCTCAGATGGCTTTTGTATTGAAATCTACCATTGATTTTTTTTTCCGCCTACTCCATTAATGTTTCTGCAGCAAAACAGATCTTACAATTTCACACTATTGGTGATCTTGATTTAGTGTGGTTTAAGATTGAGTGTTGTAAGTAACTGGAATGAATTGCTCTGATTGATGCAGGGTAAGCAACAGTTAAAATTATAATTTATGTTATAGTTTCATTATATCCGTGATGTCTGTAAAAGGGGCTAACATCTATTGCCATTATTGTCTTCCTCCACTTAAGGTTATTGTCTTCCCTTTATAGCTTTCCTTTTGGTTTAACACTTGGCATGCTGACCTTCTTAAAGGCTGTGCAACACTGAGCATGAATCCCTAGTTCAGCACTCCCCTAGAGCCAAAATTTTTCCACCCACATGTCCAAGCATTGACATGCAGCTGCTGTGGAGTGCTTCACCGCCGCATGAGCATCCAAAGGATGAGCAATCTGAAGCAGGAATAAAGGAAGATAATTAACAAACCTGGGAGCTAAGAGCTGCAGTGGCTGGCCACTGGAAAGCCGCAGCTGAAACAGCACAATACAGACACATTTACACTCTTGATTTCCACAGGAAGGGCTTGTCCTTTTTGTTACCTCCAGCTGACCACTCTACCACTCTGCTCATCTAGCAGCAGCAGTCGGTGACCCTGCTGCTGTCTTGCATCCAGGCATTGCTGGATATCTTGCCAAGGTGAAGCAGGGCTTATGCATTGCACTTATTTGAGTTTCTAGCCTGTCCATGAAATGCAGCTAGAGAAATAAAAGGTGGGTCAGTGGCAGACCATTGTGTGGATCCAAAATCCCAGCCAGGGAGCTACTGCCTCTGGTGCTTGGCAGTAGCTCCCTGGATGTGGAGGAACAAGAGAAGGTTGAGTTTTTCTGAGCAATGCAAATTTTCATAAAAAATGTGTGAGTAGCTCTGGAGGCTGACATAGCACAGGGATCTAGCTGACTGAGCTGACAAGCCACCAGGGCTAAACTAGAGCTGGTGGGAATGGGGGTTAGGAGGAATGCTTCTCCAGTTTTGTAATATTGGGTTCTCCGGTGGGCTGAAGCAACACCTCAGAACTCACAGAGCTAATTCTGTGCTGTGCCATCCTTCCTTGCTTCTCAAGGTATGTAGATTGGGCTCAATCACTGGGTCATTAGTCCCTCTTGTGACTCTGACAAGTGCTGCCAGGACAAGTGCCCTTGAAGGACATGAAGTTAAGAGAACTCCTGAATCCACCCTAAAACACACCAGGGACTGTTGACAGCGCAGAAGCTTGCATAAGCAAGGAACACTACTGTGCCCTTTTGGGTTTTCTCAGGGCACTGTGAAACAGTCAGGCAGGGAATCTAGTTTGTATTTCCTTCTGGCATCACAGTCTTGTCACTGTCTTCATCACAACTGACAAACGTGGTGTCCTCATCTTTCTGCCTCAGAATCTCATACTAATGTTTGCTTTCGACAGTTTCTCACTCCTTTCTTCTTTCCCCTCCCTATCCCTCTTGTCTTGTTAGTAATAATGATTTGATAACGCCAAAACTCACTATATTTACACTGCCAAAAACCTGCATATATTTGTAATCTATGTTCTTCTTCAGTTCTCTTTCATGACACTCCTTTCTGTGACCTATGGTTTTTTCTGTATCTAATGCTTTGTCATTGTATCCTGTCTCTTCATCCTAAAGTGTTTGAGACAGAGAACATCTCATACAGCATAGTTAATATTTATAATTCCCTCTGAATAGTAGCTACAGCATCTCATAGATAATAGCACAAGAGGAGCTACACCAGACCATTATTACAAGGTGCTTCAGATAACAGGCGAAAACTGCAGCAGTTTGATAAGGTGTTTTGAAACCACCTAATGTCTCAAAAATTAGGAATGATCCCAAGACCAGATGAAATTCTGAAGTGCTCGTGCATGCTCTCTCTCTCTCTGTGACTGAGGGAACTGGAGATACCACGTTCATGAAGTCATTAGTGAACCAGCTTTGCTCCACCTGAGATGTGTTTTTTTCCTTTGTTTCAGTTTTGGCCCTGCACGTTGGTTCCTGTACTAAAGACCCTCTAGCATCACTGTGAACTACAGTTCTCTTAATGTAAGGTTTTTTCATAGGTTAGTATTTCTTAAGTTCTCATAGCTTCACACTTCCCTGCAAGATGTTTTTGTGGGAATCTGACAGTTACTTTTACCACGAAAGGCAAGGGGTTTTCATTCATGAGACTTCAGCTGAAGTTACCCATGTTGCAGTGGTGAGAAGGTAGACACCATCAAAGTCCTCACACTGGCTGTTAGTAATTTTTGTGCAGCGTATGACAGAATCACAGCATGGTTGGGGCTGGAAAGGACCTCTGGAGAACATGTAGTCCAACCACCTGCTAAAGCAGGATCACCTAGAGAACATTGCACAAGATCATGTCCAGGCAGGTTTTGAATATCTCCAGAGAAGGAGACCCCACAGCCTCTCTGGACAGCCTGTCCCAGTGCTCTGTCACCCTCAGAGTAAAGACGTTTTTCCTCATATTGAGATGTAAATTCCTGTGTTCCAGTTTGTGCCTGTTGCCCTTGTCCTGTTGCTGGGCACCACTGAAGAGTTTGGCCCCATCCTCTTGACATCTGCCCTTTAGGTGTTTGTAAGCATTGATGAGATCCCCTCTCAGTCTTTTCCAGGCTAAACTGCCCCAGCTCTCAGCCTTTCCTCATAGGAGAGATACTCCCTCATTATCCACCTCACCTTGCTGGCCTGTCTTTCCAGAAGGTATGTAGCCATCCATCACAGCATTCCAGTCATGTGAGCAGGCACCATGACTCTCTAACTGCAATCAGATCATGGGCCTGTGATGCACACAGGCCTCTAGTTCTTTGTGTTTACTCCCCATGCTGCAGGCATTGGTATACAGGTGTTTCAGGGAGGTAGTTTAGCATGGAGGTTTTCCTGGAGGGGTGCAATAGGGTCCACCATAGCCATACATGCTCTTGAGGTTGTTGGCTTTCCAGTTCTCATCTTGGGAAGCAGCTAAGGAGCATTTGTTGCTGCTCTGGTTGGCAAGGTTTATTTCCCAGTTGGAAGTGATGGCATGAACATTGCCACTCTGGACCTCATACTCAAGTATTTCAATTTAAAGCCTGCCTCATCAAGTTGGCCAGCATGCTGGCAAAGATTCCCTCACGTCTTCTAGACATCTTTCCCTAACAGGTTATAGTCATCAAAGAATGTTCTGTTGTCATAAAAGCCAAAATCCTTGTGACAGAATCAGCCACATAACCAGCAATTGATATGCATTATATGTCTATTTCTGGCTGCCCCTTTTTTTCTCCAATTGGTATAATGATGGAGAAGACAACTTGGACACCAGTGTTTTTCAATTGCATGCCCAGGGCTTTACAGCCTTCCTTGATTCTGCCCAGGTTCCAGCTTGCAGTGTCATTCATGCCCACATGAAAGAGTAACAATGGATAGTAGTCTGTGCTCTTGGTAAGTTGTGGCATCCTCTCAGCAACATCTTGAATCTTGGCTCCCGAAAGGCAGCATACCTCTCATGACCCACTACAAGCACTTGCCATTTCTTTTTACTGTACCCAGTTGTGTGCAGCTACTACAGTTTTTCCTTGCAGACCTTGCTCGTAGGTATCTGTAGATGTTAAAGCTTCATATCTGGTTTTGGCTGTGAATCTATAGGGTGGAGACTGAAATGGAGTCCTGTTTTGTGGGTCACCAGGGTACAAGGTGCCTCATTCTCTGTGGTGTCCGCTACAAGAACTTTTTATGAAACTACCTATCAATCTGCTCTAATAATGCACAGCCTTTTAACTGTTGCCTGTAACTCAGCCACCTGACAAAACAGATGACCAACCTGTGCACAACTTGTGCAAATACTCACATCTTCACCAGGAGAAGGGTCTAGGCACCCTCTGCAACCTACTGCCTGTACCAAAGTCTCCTTCCTTACCACTTCATGGGTGGATGCATCAGACATCTCAGGGGAGATGTCCTCCATAGAAACACTGGTTTTAGTTCTGAGGGGAGTGTGAGCGCTTTACCATTTTGGCAGAGACCTAGAGCACTTCCCTGGGCTGAGGGCCTACAAGGAAGTTGCAGGACCCTCCTGGCACACCCTCCCAAGCAAACTGCCTCACAAACTGCTGAATATTGCTTTCAATCTCAGTAGCAACTCTGGAACTTCTTGACTGCACTGATAAATTAACAAACTTAAGGCCTTAGCAAAGGTAATTATTACTTGCAGTGTGACAGTATTTATCATGCAGTAAACTTGTTGTTCTTCAGCATAGTATTATAGAGAAGTGCTCTGGGGACTTTGAAAGCAGATTTAGTTATAAATAAATGAACTGCTACAGACCAAGGTGGTCTCTCTAGTGCAGTTCTAGTATCCTCATAGTTATAAAATCATAGACTCAGAGAATGGTTTGTGTTGAAAAGGACCTCAAAGACCATCTAGTTCAGAGAATCATAGGGGTTGGAAGGGACCTCAAGAGATCACCTAGTCCAACATCCCTGCCAAAGCAGGTTTCTTAGGACAGAGACATGGGTAGGGACACCCTTTGTTAGACCAGGCTGCCTAAAGCCCCAGTCATTTCAGCAGCATTCTGCAGTCATCTTGGGTGGTATAAAGACACATGCTAATTACATGATTTCCATCATTTGTGTTTTCTGATGGTAGAATAGTGCTTATGTGTGGCTTTGAGCATAACGCTGCAGGGTTTATTCATGAAACTGAATGGTGCAGCAATGTCTGCTAAAAAAAAATTTAAAAAATCTAAATCAGGAAGCAAAGATTTTCTGAAAGCCTGTTTAAACCCTTAATACAGGAGACTAATTTTAAAGCATACATCTTGACAGATAGAGTGAATGACTGCAATTCTCTTAATTGTTTTCCCAGCCCTGAAGGCACTACCAAGTCTTGCTGGCCCTGCCCAGCATCCCACGGAGCCTCCCCCACCCTGGCTCAGGGGCTCAGGACTCCTTTCATCCCATCCCTCTCTGCTGCAGAGCTGCCTGATATGCTGGGATGGAGCTGTACTACCACCGCCTTGCTCCCTGGCTGGTGTTCGTGAGGTGGGACCTGCCAGCCCCCACCAGCCCCTGGCCCTGGATGTGTTCTCACAGTTATGAACAAGGATATGCACTTTCTGCTTTCATCAGGACTCGGGTTTACGCTGTTTCTAAGACAAGGGCATGTAGGGGACAGGCTTCAACTAGACCCTTCTTAATATTTTCTTAATTGGATAAATGAAAGGTTAAAGAAGAATTTTGCCTTTTTATGTTTCAAAACAAACTCTTACTTCAGCTTCAGATTAGATGTTAGGAAAAAAATCTTTCACTGAAAGAGTTGTCGGGGTGAGGAACAGGCTGCCCAGGGAGGGAGTTGAGTCACCATCCCTGGATGTGTTTAAAGACGGGTAGATGAGGTACTTAGGGATATGGTTTAGCACAGGACAGGAATGGTTGGACTCTGATCTTAAAGGTCTTTTCCAACCTAGTGAACCTGTAGAAATAATGGAGACGAGATGTGTAATAAAAAGCCTCAGAATTTTCTGATTGAAGAACCTCCTGCATAGTTAACAAGCTGCCACAAAAAAAAACTAGTCCTGTTTTTTTTAAATTTAAAATGTCCCCCCTTTTTCATCAACAGCGTAAACTTGCATATAGGAGTCCAAGTGACATCAGAAATAACTTGAGGAAAGAGGGGAATTTTTTCCTCTCTCCATCCAGAGTGGATCACAGAAAGGGACAAGATTGACAATCGGCTTTAAGAAGAGCTGTTTGCTAACATCCATGCTCACACCTGGCAGCTGCCACTACACAGAAATGGTTTCTCCTTGGTAAGGTCCCCAATTCAGCTGTGGTCAGCTCTGCTGCCTGCATCAGAAATATGACTGTCTCCTCTTTTCGGGGTGATCAAGGACCAGATGGACCTCAGAGACAGTCGAAGTTTCTGCTTTTCCACTGCTTACACATGCTAGAGCAAGGCTTTTGTAATCTTCTTTTGTTTGCACCTTTCCCCAGCTCTGTCACTAAGTCAGTTTAAGTGTTTGCAGTGATGAGCCTCATCAAGCTACTGATTTTTAAGCCGAGCTCCAGACAGAAAAGGTCATTAAAATGTTAATGACACTATATGTCTCCCTGTGCCGCAATGTAACAATATAATACCAACCTTTGCCGCAAGTATCTGCTGTGCTAATTCACGATCTTCCTACTTGGAAAGAACCTGGTTTCCTTTAATAGAGAATTTGCCAAATCCTCAGCCTCTGTAAACAGCTTGTGGGTTTGCGGAAATCATCTGACCAGTTTCCCGTGCTGTCTGCCAAAAGTCTGTCCCCATTTTTGGAGCTACTTCCCTAATGAACCAAGGTGCAGAAGAAACCACTATAGAAAGAAAGCACTAAAAATAGCAAGACAGAGTCCACTGGCTTTTATGCCAGAGCACCTCCCATTAGGCTTAGGTAGGTTCTGCTTCTGCAACTCAAATAAAGACTTGGTCCCTTGAGGCAGAGCAGTAATTGCTACTCAGTATAGGTCTTTACCTCTTCCTTGAGTGCATGCACATGTAAGTCTCGGGTGCTCATGTCTTTTCCTTTGTTAGAGGGTCTCACATAAATGCTGTGTGCATGATTTGATAATAATTTGCTTAAGGGGGTTCTTTTGGCAATAAAATACCACTCTTTGTAGGGTACTAATGCCTCCTCAGCTTTGAGTTTTATCTGTGCACCTAACACTAGGTCACAAGCTTTTAAAACCTGGCCTGTTTGTAAAAGGGTTAATTCTCTTAAGTTTTGGATACACTAAAATTCTGTTTTAGTAAAGAAGAGTGGCACATACATGTCAGCGTATGGGCCTGGCAAAGCATTCAATTTGTATACAGATAGAGGAAGAAATGATGAAATATGGCCTGCATGGGGAGGGACTACAGGAGGCTATGACATAAAAGGGATTGGACTGAATACTTCTGAGTCTACTCTAAAGACACCAGTGCTGACTTCTGTACTGAAATACAGGGATTTGGAGAGTCTTGCATCCAACAAGTTCAGCCAAACAGCAGAAGGAACAGTGGCATCACATAAGTCACTGAGCAAATGCAGATGAGTCCCCAAATGCTGATGTTTGGGACTGCAATGGCTCCTGGTAAGGAAATCTCTGGCAGTGGACAGGTGGATCTTCTTTATGCAGCTAACATGAAGCAAAGGCCCTCGGAGAAGATTTGCCTGTCCCAAGGCACTCAGTTGCTTGCTACAGGCTCACATGCTGCTGGTTTATGAGCTGCCACCTTGGAATGCTCTGCTTTCTTCAGTAGCACATCTGCAGCATCAAGAGACAAGGTGTCTATGATCCAAAGAGCAGTGAAAGTTACCCAATTATGTCTCAGCAACTTACAGAAGTGGTAAAACATGAGGCAACCTTAAAGCTTTAGGTTGACAACTTTGTCCTTAGAAGGCACTACACCTGTCCCATTACTCACATGCAACTCCCTTGCCCCAAGAGAACACAATTTCCCTTGCTTCCAACTACTGTGCACCAAGAACCAGTCTTTTTGGGCCTACTGTGTGATGGAGCAAAGAGGAGTCCTTCTTTTACAGAGAAAGGAAACTTTATTTCTGAGTAGAACGTTACCAGACAGGAGACCATATGTGACAAACCAGTAGTGTCTGTCTCCATTTACACTTCCTCCCATGGCAGTAAGTTGAAATCTTTGGTCCCCATTCTCTTTCATTGTTTGTTGTCATTAAGTAGATTGATCCATACAAAGTTTTGGGGCCCATAAAATGGCCATGTTAGATTACTAACCACCATGGCAAAGGACCTGTATCTCCTCATTAATTAGCTGCTATGTGTTTAAGAAGACATCTTGAATATTTTTCTTGGTTAGAAGGATATTTCCATGATGCAGCATGATAGTTTTGTCCTTGCTAGATGCTTTTCTTTTGGCCGCTATATTTTTAGACCTTAGCACCTCAGCATGCTCCTTAGATGAAGTGTCAGATGAATTTTTGGAAGCAGTATGTTCAAAATTGATACTATACTTTCATTGTGGCGTATATATTTAGTAAGCTGGTTTTTGTTTGGTTGGTTTTTTTAAAATCTTTTTTTCTTTTGAAAGGGAAAAAAATAAGGTTCCGGGAATTCAACCTCTGACACTTTTTTCCTTGTTACTTTAAATGGACAAAGTTCATTCACAAATCATTCAGATTCTTGGCAGCTCCTGGTAGCAGGTCCAAAGGAAAACAAATTTCAAAACAAGATCCTGATTTCACGGAGACAACATTTATCAATTATATGATTACCCCTCTAACTCACACTAAAGCTTATTTGACTACGGTACAATGATCAGTAGGATGAGAATTGAAAATCTCTCTTTGTAAAATCTGTAAAGCAGATGTGTGACACTAGTTTCAGGAGAAGGTTTTATCAGGGTAGCTAAGGGCCGTGAGGGATGCTGACCACTTCCACATCTCCCTCACACCTGCACGCTGCTCTTAGATTATGCTTTTCCTCTGGCTTGTTTCTTATATTTGCTACCCATTAGTCCCTAGTGATAGCATTGAGGTCAGATGCTAGCTAATCACCAAGGAAAAGAGACTTAAAGAACAGCAGAAAGTTCTGTGACCTCATAAAGACTATTTTTCAGTGACTATCTTGCCAACTCTCAAGTGCTCAATAAAGTGCGAACTTAAATATTTCCAGCCAGTTATAGGCTGTCTTTCCTTTGCCTACTTACCAATACTTTGGGAAATTATTGGTAAACTGTCTTTGGAGTATCTGGTTTAATTGAACTGGTCAGTGGTGGGCTCAAATGCTACGTGCAAGGTAAAAGTTATATGCGTGGTGTAATCACAGGAACTGTAACTGGGAGCTCTGCAAGGGTCTTTTCTGGCATGACCTCGTGTGTGCATCTGGAACATCCAAACCCTTGAAGGTGGCAGTGAGTGTAATGGCATCTTTTCCCTCACAAATCTGGGCTGTGTTCAGGGCCAGGCACGGACTTTTCCTGTCAACTTACTCCAGTCTCTTGCACCATGCTTGTCACCACAAGTAAGATGCAGAACATCTCTGGCATCAGGGTTGTTGGGGAAAAAAAAAAGTAACTGACTTATAATTTCTTCATTTTTAGGGTAAAGTTATGAACAAGGGACGCTGATATGAACCTAGGTCATGGCTCTTGACTCCTAATCCATCAATAATCACAAGAATGTATGACTTGGAAGTAGTCCATTATGTTTATGTATATAGCTGCAGGCTTTATGTGTCCCTATTACATACACATAGGCTAAAAAGGAGCCTGGATTTAAGAAAAAGTGGCCACAAACTTTTAAAAATGTTTTAGAGCACAAACACATAGCAATGAATTTTTCTCATGTTTAATAATAAGCTAGTTAAGATACAAAAAAGAACAAAGTTATTTTTGAAAGCTCTGAGTAGTAACAACATAATGGTTTCATTATCTAAAGTTCAGTCACAACAAGGACAAAAAAAAATCCCTCTTCTGTATGCTGAAGAGCTTTTCAGTTTCAAAAAAAAATCAATACCATATTCACAGTAATGTTTGCTTGCATAAAATATTGACTGTAGTCACACTCGTGGTTTTACATAAAGACTTAAAAGCAATCTTGATCGTCTGAAAGGTTCTAATTGTTTTCCCCCTTTCCTGAAAGAGTAATGAAAGGACAACTAAAAAGCAGAACTATATAGTTATTTTATAACTGGCACTAACAAATTTCACCAATTACAGAGTCCATTCTGTAAGCAATGAATGTGTGGCTCCCAATTAATCTAGTGTACCTCCAGGCAAGGTCTAAATCAGCTGGATACAGCTAAAGCAATTTGCACACAGCTAAAAGCAAATTGGAAAATAAGTGTTCCACGCTACTGCCTATCTTTCCAAGCCAAATACACAATCAGTATTCTGGCAGCAGCATTCTGTCATGTTATTTGCAGCTATCAATTTTAATTATAACAATTATTGATTAGTTGGGAAAGTGAATAATCTAATGCTCAAATGAGGTTGGCGTGGCTGCCAGGGATCTTGTTTCCCTTTCATGCACGTGTACATTAGTGTGAGGAAACATGACGCAAAGAACATACCTGCCCCACAGTGCTGAGCTCAGACAACTATCACTGGAGTTGCAGTGGTGATTTTTGTTTGTTTACAACAAACATCCAGTTTCAGGATTTTGCCAGCCCGCAGTACAGAACAATTAATATGAGCTGAATTAGGGCGTGAGAGGATTTGGTTCATGAACATAGGCCAATACTTTCAAATTTGGGCACCTAAAGCTAGAGGCCTATTTTCTTACCTAACTACTCAAATGAATGAGTTGTTCTCTGTGGGGAGAGCGCTCGTGTTGCCCATTGACATCGGCTATTTTGCTAACCTAGTTACTTTTAGACACAAGCTGTTTCTTCTTGTAGAACAATGCTTCTCTTGGAACAGAGAAAAAGGAAATACCCAACCCTAGCTGCACTAACAAGAGTTTTATGTGTTTCAGCTAAATAAATAGCAGGGGGAAGAGTACATCCTGACTAGAGCAGGGTTACAGCCACAAAAGCTTAACACGAACTTTCTGGATCTGAGGTTTTGGTACAGACTGATCTGCACTGCTAATCAAACGCCCTTTGCTGAAGACGTGCTGTTCCCAATTCAATTGATACAGAAAACATTCACCTAATAGTTACTGCACCCCAAAGAAGTCCTTCAAGTGCACTGCTTCCAAAGCTGGGAGAGCAACAGGAGAGTTACGTCTGCATCTCCTGCTCCTCCAGAGATGTAACCTCAGGAGGCAGGTGGAAGAGCTGTGGCAATTTAAACTCCAGGCTGTTAAAATGCTGTTGCCACATGTGCCCTGCTTGTCTCACAGGTGGACATGCCTATTGTGCTGGGTACAGGCACTGCGGCACGACACAGGGCTGCCCTGCATCTGCCCTGGGCTGCACTGACCCTAGCCGGGGAGACTGGAGGCATAGCCACACTACCACCTGGCCGGCTGCCTCTGACATGGGCATGACATGGGGGTAGATACATCCTAAAGGTCTGAGCTACCACTGAGGTCAGGTGAGCAGCATCAGACCCAGGATCATAACATAACCCATTTTACCTGCCTTTGAGTTTAGAGCAATGTACTAAGCCAAAAAAAAACCAAAAAAACCCCCAAAAAAAAAAGTGTAGTTTTTCACATACTGACCACTGGATAACTGGGGTAGTAGGTGGTATGTTGCACTGTTGCTCAGAAACTGTGGAGGGATGTGAAACTAGGAAGGTCAGCCACTGCAATTAGTTACCAAAAAAGAATAATTTCAAAGACCTGCACAAGGATTTAGCTATGCAACTCCCACTGTCTTGGCAAAGCCTGGGACAGCTAATCATCTGCTTTGAAAATGGGAGTGAATGCATCTTTGAATTGGACAAGAAGTTCTCTCTGCCTAATCAGGAGCCAAAAAAATGTGCTTACAGTGCCTCATACTCCAATGGAAAAAACAAAGGGAAAAATATAGCAAAGACAACAGGAATGAATCCTGAACGTGCCAAACATGGGAATGCCTGCATGTGATAACAAAACTGCTCTCTGAGAGAAAAAAAAAAGTGGAATGCTTAGATAAATATGCATAAATTGCAAGATCATCTGGTGGTCAGTTATACCTTTGGTATGTGCACACACATGTAATACTGTTGTGTGATGTGCCTCCTTCTCTGTCTTTTGCCTTTCCGATCTCTTTTGATCAGAGTTTGAATTATTTTATTCTGCCCACCAAAGCGTCCAGCCTGCTCAGCTCAATGCTACACAAACACACTTAGAGAGACCTGTCCCCACCATTTTCCTTCTTCCTTTCTTTCTCTGTTGTTGTGCTGAGGAAAAAACTCCCCCTTGTATAGCAATTTCCTCTTTAATAGTATTTACTGCTTTAGGATTGTTGTAATAGAGAACCATGAAAAGTTATAGTCTGCAGCCCTTTAATATGGTGTGTAACAGTGTGATTTGTATTTGTTAGACCATAAATTGATAATCTCACACCCTCTCTATTATTTAAAGCATGTATTAATATTAAAATTGCTGTGCCTGTCCGTAACTTTGGGATCAGAAATGTACCTCAAGGGATCCCATTCCATCTGCAATAAGTGCTTTTCACTTCAGATTAATATATTTTCATCTGCCCTGTCAGCCTATGCAGATGGAGCAGGCCTCAAACCACACGGGGTCAAGTAGGAGTCCAATTAGACAGTTATTTTTGAGTTCTGGAGGGCATAGGGTCAGCACGCTAGAGAGATTTAAGCACCTAAAGATGTAGATAGGTGTCTTATTTTCAGAAGTGCTATCGCACTGCAATCAAGGGGAGTTAGGCATCTGGCAACTATCTTGTGAAACACATTTTGAGATTCCTGCAAAGAGCCTGAAAGCTCTTGGAAATCCAGCTGCTCTGGCGATAGAAAGGTCCAGGCTTCATAGCAGAGGCCACCAGTGGCTTCACTTTCCCATTCCCACTGTATCAAATCTGCTGAGATTTATGTGAAATATGGCCAAGATTCATGCACAAGACTCCGGACGTGGTTATGTCACTCAGCCAGACACACATACATCGGCCATCCTGGGAGTTCAAAGCACTGGGGAATCGATCAGGAGGCAGGAAAGCCTATGTCCACGGGTAAGCCAGCTGCACTCAGGCATAGCGCGGGGATCTACCTAGTCAACATTCTTCTCTGTACTTTGCGTAAAAGAAGGTCAAAGAACATAAACCCAACCACTTCCTGGCTAGCTCAGTCATCAGTAGCTGCCACAAGCAAATTCCTAGAGAAGAGCAAGAGTAGGGGACATACCAATGCTAATACTTTCACTTTGTCTGACAGTTTTCAGCCAGGGAATTTTCTATTGTGGTTTCTATACAATAATTAGCAAACATCCCTGCTGCACCCTCTCCCCCCACCCCCCCCAAAGCACTTGCTCAATCTGCTCTTGAATTCAGTATAATTCGGTGTCCTATTTTCCAAGGAATTTCCCACATGCATTGTCCATTGCATAAAGACCCTCTATGTGTTCTTCATCCAGCCCCTCTTATCTTTATTTGGCAACCCTAGATTCTTGTACTGGGATTAACAACAAACAATTTCTTCCCTAGTCATCTTCCCTCTCTATCTCTCATGATTTTATAGACCTTAACATATTCCAGCTTAAGTCATCTTTTTCCACACTAAAGACTCACAGCCTATTTTTTTTCCTATTAATCATCCTTGTAATTCTTTCTGAACCTTTTCTATTTATAATATAATTTTTATAGTTGTGGAGACTCATTTTTATCTTTCCACTGTAGAGCAACCCATTTATTCCTACCTTTAACTTCCTGGATTTTAGCTTGTTATTTTTCCTATATGTGGGTTGTTTTTCTTTTTTCCTGGGGAGTTTCTTTAAAAGGCATGCTGAAGGTCTGTGTCAAAAGCCTTTTGGAAAGCCAAGTAGACAATATTACAGGAGCGATCTGTTTGAATCATCCTTTTCCATATGCTCGTTGATCCCCTGACTGTCAAGATGTTTGTAAGGCAGGACTTCCCTTGCCAGAAACAGTATAAAGAAGCCAAGACTGGAAGTGCATTTTGTATTTGTATCCAGCATGAAAGGGAACTGAAGTCACTTAGAGTTATGGGTGCTTTGACATTTTAATCTAGCTCTGTGAATTGTCTTGAGATTTTATACAGACTGGGAATAGGGAAGATGAAACATAGGCCTTAGGAGGCTTTTCAGGAGACAATTTAGGAAGATGAGAAACATGTATCCTCAGCTGTATTTTATTAAATCCACCTCATTGTTTTGCTTTTAGAGTCACAGAATAATTTCTTCTGGAAGAGACCTGTGAGGTCTGTAGTCCAACATCCAGCTCAAAGAAGGTTTGATTAGATGAGGTTTCTCAGGGCTGTGTCTTCTTAGGTTTTAAACTTCTTCAGAGATGGAAATCCCACACTTCTCTAGGCCTCTGTTCCAGTAAACGGCCTTTATTAAGCCTACTTGAAATTTCCCATGTTCCAGCTTGTATCTTTTCTCTCTTTTCCTACCCCTGTCTAGCTTTGGGAAGGTTTTGGCTCCATTTTCTCTACATCTTCCCACTAGGTAGCTGTAGACGGCAATCAAATCTCCCTTTAGCGTTCCTTTCTCAAGGCTGAACAAAACCAGTTCTTTTTAGACAAAAAGAGGTGACACGTTGGTTTGACAGTGGCAGCAGCATGATGTTTCAGTTCTTGTTCTTAGTAATTAATGGGACAGAGCCAGGATGTGACTGTTATCTGCATGGAGTTGGAATAAATCCTTAACAAGTTTTTAAATTAGGTTAATAAAAAATAAGCAGCTAGATCTGAAGAATTGCATTAGAAGGCAGTGACTACTAGTTCTTGAAGCATTGGCTGAGTGATGTAATATGTACAGTATTTACCAGGGCAGAGAGTGTGAGCTATAAAGTTCAATCCTAATAGTATAATGACCCTAGAAGGGGCCATCAAGTGCTAGTAGAAATTAAAGCAATTCAGGATGCTCTAGCATAGACTGAAGTGATTTCAATACCACAGTCCATCAGAGTAGATCTGTGAAGATCAGCTGAGGTTTTACCTGCTGGTCCAGCAGCTGTATGTTGGTCTTAATATTCCCATGGTTCCCAGCAGTAGGGATGGGGCTTCACATCAGGGAGAGACTTCACTGCAGTACTGGGTGTTCGTTCATTTCTGTGTCCAACAGCTTATTAAAAACACCACCACACAGTTCTCTGCCATTTTGCTATTTCACATATATAAGCCTACCTGTGAATAACGTGGGAAGGTGAGTCTTTTCAGTCTACTGGTGATACAAAGATTCATCTCTCAGGTGCTCCACAGCAATACACTGAAGTATGTACCACAGAGTCTGAGACTGGTGCCAGGTAGATAAAGGCAAATCAGCTGAAATCAGTCTGGAGAGCAGCAAAAAATATCTCCAGAACAGCTGCTTTCGTAAAATTCCTGCTATTTTGATAGAAAATACAATTGGCATCTCACATGAGAGTCTGACTACAGCAAATCCAACATTGTCCGTCTGCTTATATTGTGATCCAGATATGAATTCTAAAACATTCCGAGCGAAGAATTTTAATCCAGGCTATCTGTCTTCACATCTACAGTCCTCAAATTTATTGCAACTCCCTACCATTTCCAGAAAGTGTGTTTATGGAGTGTCAGATGGGGAACAGTGTTGCAGTCTGCAAACCAAGCTCCAGCTTCTCTTGCAGAGAGATACATGACAGCAGCTTGGACTCTGGTGCTAACACCAGGCAAGGTGGTCTGCCTGAATACGTGTTATAATCTGCTGCAGGAGGAGTGGGCGAGTCCTCATCTGTTTGGCATGCCCCTCAGTGGCCTTTGTACCTGTGGATTCCACCATTCTGTTTTGGCTTGTTCAAAAATGCGTTTTAGCCTCTGTAAGAGTTCTTTAAGCTCTTGTGCAGGCAGCTACGTAGAGCTAAGCACCCACAAATCCCTTTTAGAAGTGTATTAGCTGTAGTCGCTTGCGTGTATGTGTGTGTGTAAGAAACAGTTCTGCCTAAAGGGAGCAACTAGAACCTGATCCATTAGATATTTCCAATGCTGAATATAGTGGTTTTTTTCAAACTGCTTATGCTTTGCAGATGCCTTTGTTAATATAGATTTCAGAGATAATAGTAAGACTCTGGTATAATCCTTCATCTCAACTTTCAGAGATAACAGGGCTAAAAATGCAAAACAATATCAAGGAAATCTGGACAATATTAAAAATAAATAATAATTTAAAAAAAAAGAGCAACCAAGGCTGACCTTGACAGCATTACTGCTCAATGTGATGTAACCTGACTAATGCATCAATTTCATAAGCATTTAAGTCTCTTACAGTGAATTTGTAATATGATAGAGCACCCGTAAGGTGTCATTTGAAAAAGAAGTGAAAATTTGATCTGCTGCAAATTTTAAATGAATAAAGGTTCATTAAAAAGGTTACAGTGCAACCTAATTTCACAGTAAAACGTATTTTACCCTATTTTTCTTATTTCTAATGTGTGATTTATATATAAATCTACGTTTAAAATTTTGTATGTTTAGTTAGATATATAGCTATGTATGAGTATGTATACATGTACATATATATCTAAAACTACATTATGTTTTTTCAAACAGTTGAATACATATTGTACTTTTAAAGGCATAAATAAAGTAATTAATTAATTTCTCCATGACCATGGATGCCTAAATAAAGGCTATTTTTGAAATAAACCGGTGAAGATTATTGAGTGCCACTAGCATATACAGACTGTGAATGTAGAAGTGATGAGCTGCTGTTGACTGCTGGTCTGGAGTACACCCCAGTACTGGCTGATGTCTTTGTCAGGCTTCCTTTCTTGTATCAGAAGCAATGGATTGCATCACTCTGATTAGTGCAAGGATATAAAACAGCCTCCCTGGCACTGTGAGGCACTGGGATGGAGAGGGGACAGCATGTGATGGTGGAAATGTATGGGGTGACTCTTTAATTGGTTGAAGGACATCTTACAGATTTTGGTGCGTGCATTTGTTTTTCCTCATTCATCACTACTTCTAATTTGTTAAAAAAAAATTAAAAACATATGTGTATAATAACTGCCTTTCACCATGTATTTAGCCAATAATCCAGAGAGGTACTGTCACTCTCCTTCCCCCAGCAGCGTCATTCAGTCTGGGGCAATGCCAGCCAAGGGCAGGGTTTGGGGCAGCAGGGATGAGATTTTCTTTCTATGTCCATCAGCTTCCTTTTGGGTACTTTATCTCATGCTCATCAAGTCCATAGAGTGTATGGATTTGTTACCACAGTGGACATTTTGAGATGGTAGAAGCTGAGGTTCAAGGGATGATGAAAATGTTATGGTGGCCAAGTTTATATTGTTTCTCTGACTCTTTTTTAGCTACTTCAGCTCCATTCCCTTCTCAGCAGGTGAACTGTACAGATTTACATTCACCATGTCAAAAATGCTGACCTACTGTATTAATTCAAATTCACAGTGAGATTACAAGGGTATAGAGGTGATTTGGCCCAAAGAATCAAGCACAGAGTAGAAACCATGTTATTCCCACAGAAGTTAATGGAATATGTTTTCACTTAAAGCAGGACTAACTGTGCCAGTGACACTGAATTTCACAGATTTGCATTGATTTGCTAATGAGAAATTTACACCACCATTTGCTTGCTTCTATATTTGACCCTTTCACTTCAGCTTGAATTGATGATTACTGTGGGAACAGAAGAAACTGGATTCACTTCTCTGGAGTGAACATAATTCAGTGAGTAAACTATAAAAGAATTTGAGGGCTAAATAATCCACGGATTAAAAAAGTCACCCAACAAACAGCAGCAGAAGGACTGTCTGTCTGATAGCTTATGACTGTGACTACTATGTGATCACCAGTACTCCTAAATTGCTGGGGAGCTGCCACCCATTAAAATGTAATGCGCTGTCGATGAGGGCTTGTGTGTACACAAGCCTGATTTTAATAAGCCCTCCCCAAAAGTGGTATGAAATCCAGCCCGCTTCCCTTGGCTCCTGTGGGCATAGGGGCTGTGGAGGGCTTTGCTGTGGGGATCTCACCAAGAGCAGGACAGTGGGCTCTGGGGATGCCGGACCCTCGCATGCCGCCAGCAGCGCGGGAAAAGCCCGTGTGAGTCATGTCCTTTAGACCCGAGTCACAGCGCAGGCACTGGGGGTTCGGAAATGGTTCACAATGCAGCGCTGAACCTTGCTGCATGGCTGACCTGCTTTAACTAAAGGAAAGAAAGACCACATTAGCATGTGAGCAAAGGAAGTCAAAATGATCTCATTCATAGAGCTTTCTCCCATTTATGTAAGGGGAGTTGGCCCCCGCAAAATAGCATGTCTTTCTCTGGGCCACACAGGGATGTCTGCCTAATTTTCCTCATTCTTAACCTTTGCCTCTCCATGGGACTGAAGTGCAAGACAAAGCTGGGATGCTGCATTCTTCACGTATATCTTAGCTACAATAGCGAGGATGTGGCAGGGTTAAAAATGTTTGCACACCCATGGGACAGCTTGAATGCACCAAGCTGCTCTGGCATTGCGGTCTCAGAGCTGCAAGGACTGACTGGCTTAAGAATAGGCACCTCCACCAGCATCTGTGTGTAGCAGGCAGCCAGAGTCGCCTAAGCTTAAGTATAAGCTATTGAGTTTAAATTGATGATAAAAAATAGCTTCTAAATAATAAAAGTCCCCAAAGCAAAACTTTCATCTAATACTACTAATTGCCTTTGAATTAGTTCTTCTCTATAATGCCACGTTAGCACAGCAGCGCATTAATTATTGAGTAATATTTAAATCATTCTGAAGTAAGTAATACATTAATTTACCACCTCCTTTAGATGGGAAATTTCTCTTACAGTCTGTTAATTTGTAAAAAAAACCTTTATTATTTAAAATAACATCCTTTGTTTGTCCTGCTGCCTTACATCGTTGTGAATTTTTGTGAGGACAATGCTGCAATTGAACTGCAGGTTCAGAAGAAAAATATTTATCATATTTTAAATATAATAAATAGTCCTTTTCTAAAATTACGCCTCTCAGCAAAGTGTATTCCTGGTACATTGTTGCTGCATTGTTGGACAGCTTAGTAAATTGCTTTTTAAAGGAGTCTACCTGGATTGAATTAATTATTTATGACACTAATAAACTAAGTATTCATAAAATTGTATTGATTGTGCCAACATGAATCTTGAATCTGCCTCTCTGTTGAATAGCTAATATTCACATTCCTCTGAAAAAGAATGCAGCCTGTCTGTGACTTTATGTGCTATCTGTGCAGTGTAAAAGATTAAATTACCTTGCCTAAAAGTAAAGGCAGGGACATACTAAGATAGAAATATATTAGCAACAAATCTATTCCTTCACTATTATATTAGTCTACAAACCCTATTTCTTCTCTTACCAAATATTCAAAATAAAGTTTTGTTATTTTGTAAGATGTCTATTGTGTTGCCCCTTAAGAAATGTATTCAGGTATCTATTCCGTTGAATTTATCAAGCAAATATTCACCTCGTCTGATGTTCAGACAAGAGATTCATCTTCTCAAAAGAGAGAACTTATGGTGCAAGTCAAAACATCCTCTTCTTCATAAATAAACACTCATGCAGAGCCTAACATACGCACAAACAAAACCCCCAAAATGTTTGTTCTTCTTAGAGGGCAGGCTAGTGGAGGTACTGATGTTGCCAGATATGCAGGACTTCACTGTGCTCAGATTCTGTAGGTGCATGTGAATGGATTACCCAGTTTTGGACACATATTGTGTGACTGGGAAAAGGGTGGAAGTACCATCATTGGTGGCTGCCTTGACATATGCACCGAAGACATTCTTCTCAGTTTCACAGGATATTTCTTCTCCTTTTTCCTCCATAGGTCTCTAGTTGATCCATGAGTTACACTTTAGGATGCTCTTGGACCCAAATGGACCTCTAAAGGGCTTCTTAGGGGCTAAATGAGGTACAGGAGCATCTATCTCTACTGCGTCATTTTGCATGAGCTATCCTCAAGTGCTGTATACAAATTTGAGGCACGTCTCCTGTGTTAAACTGAAAACAGGAAATCATAATTATACCAAAGCACATACAGATCCAGGATGTTACAAGCTTTACTGCTGTCCATGGGAAAATTTTGGTAGGGGTCTTCTTGTTAACTGTTATATTGAGGAACGTGAAGGACAAGACTGTCCTGGGAAAAGCCAACACAGACTTACCAAAGGTAAATCATGACTAGTCTGACCACCTTCTATGGTGAAACAACTTAATGGTGAGCAGAGAGTTGAGGATATCACTTACCATGATTTTAGCAGCGTATTTGACTGAGCATCCCACTGCAACCTTGCTGAGAATCCATTAAAATGGACACAAGGAGCAGAAGATTTATGGAAAACTGACTGGTGGTGGCCAATGGTTCAAAGTCAAACTCTCTGTCACTCACAAACATAGATCCTCATGGTAAATACTGGGACCAGTGGTACACAATTATCTTATAACTGACCTAGCTGATAGGACTGAATGCACCTGCTGCAAGTTTGGTTATGACACTGAAACGGAAGGAGCTGTGCCTACACAGGAAGGAGTAGCCATTATAGAGAGACATTAGGAAGCTCAAAGTTTCGGTCATAAAGAATTGTACAAGGTTTGATAAAGCTAAATGTAAATTCCTGCCCCTGGGACACAGTAATCAAAAGCAAAAGCACAGTTTGGGGTTGGACTGGAAAGGCTCTGAGGTTCCTGGTGGGCACCAAGGTGAGCGAGCATGACCCAGCAGTGTGCCTTGGCAGCAAGGAAGGCCAGTCCTGGGTGACTTAAGGATGAATTTTATCCTAACCTTGACACCAACCTGCAATCTGGATAGTCAGACTCATGCACCATGTATGGCAGATGCCTATTTCTTCATTCTCAGATTTCTTCTTTCTAAGCACTTGTTCCATTCTGGTGCCTCTGATGTTTCTATTTCATTTCTGAATGCTTGTAGGTCCATCCTGTCTTCCTCTGGATTCCTTACCTCATGCTTTTTGCATGTAGTCTTATGAAAAACTTTGTTTTTCCCCACTGTGTGAGATGGTATTTTCCCACATAAACTTCTGACATTAAAATCTTCAGGACAATATTCCCTTTGTGAGATAATCCTTTAATTTTATAACTCAGGTTTAACTAATATTTGGATTCAAGTTGGAACTATGCCCTTTCCCCCAAGCTGTAAATTTCTCCAGGTGACTAATAACCTCAGAATGTTCAAATGTTTGGTGGATTATGAAATTGTTTAGCTGATCCCCTTGTAGGGCAGGATTGGAAGGCATATATGGAAAGAAATCTGAACAATGTGTCTAATTCATGATCCTTCTGTGAATTTGTTAGTTTTCTTATCAGAACTGATGGAAAGCACCATAACGTTGCATAAACATAAAAGCCCTCAGCAGAACCTCTAACACCAAGTGGAAGACTCCACACAGCAGTGATGTCTTGTTTTGATGGATGACCTCTACAAAGCAGATAAAAGAAATCTTCCAAAACTGACTTCATAATTTTGAAGGATGAAACCTGTTTTTCACAATACTTAGACTATATCATGTATAAAAGACCCAAAGATGGACATATCTGTGTAAGCATAGAGGACTACAATACAATTTCAGAAATTTATAAGTCTATCTTTCAATAAGTTCTAGATTGAAAGTTTTTCTAAGGATACTTTGCAGTCTTCAGCAACAGAAAGAATTTCTGTCTAAGTAGAGCTAGAAATTTTTGCAAACCATTAAAATCACTGTTTTCAGATGAACAGGGTGAATAACCAGCGATTCTGCATTTGGGATTTTAAAGAACCCCCTAAAGCAAACTACACTTTGGACTTAATGAGCATCATAGGAGGGTAACTCACCACTGGAGACCGTTGCAACCCGTGTCATAGTCCTAGTCAGGTTTTGGTGGGGGGTATTTTGTTTGTTTCTTTGTGGGGTTTTGGAGGCTTGTTTGTTTGTTTGTTTATTTGCTTTCTTTGTTTTGTTTTGGTTTTTTTCCCAATTTATTCAGGGCAGTTTTTCACTTCCACCTCATATGGCTATGACAAGTATTTCCCTGGTCCTTGGATACTTTCTAGGTGAATTTGCACCCTATGTTTCCGGTTTCCTAGCATTTGAGATTTTATGCCTCCTAGAGCTTTCATGCACTTTCTGGCTCTCTCTGAGTCTGAGTTGCCTGTGATCCTCAGGGACTGCTTCTTTCTGAATGTGACTTTGGTTGTTAGCACTATTCAGCAGGGAGCGAAAAGAGTAGTTATATCACTGGAGCACTGAAGAGCTTCTTCAATGTAAAGTATTTGGTCTGAGAAGTTCACTGCACCTTTTGGGTAGGAGAAACATTTTCCAGGTATGTGACATGCTATTTTCAGCATCTATACATTGCTGATGAAGTAACATCTATACATTACTGCACAAGAAATCATCATGGGCTGTCTGTATCTCATTTTGTCAAAACACACTGCATTTCAGATTCACTGTCCATGACACCTTCCATCTGGATTGTTTCATCCCACTTTTACTGGAAAACCAGCTGGTTAATTCTTTCTATTCTGAATGTAAGAAGTGAAGGGAAATACTGTGTTAACTGTCTTTGCAAGAGCCATTAGCCAAAGTTAGCGGAAGCCTGTTATCTTACTCTTTCTCTGAGAGCTGGATATGAACAATTTTACCAGAGTATCAAAGTGGAGAGTAACCTGACAGGGGTAAACAAAGTTTTACCAGAAGATAGATGTTTTCTCCGTAACTACCTGCTTTTCCCCTCCTTTACTGGCCTTGGAAAACAGAAGAGTAACAAAGAACAGGAAAGGAATATAGCTACCTCAGTTGTAAGTTGGACCTGCAGAATGACTGTGAGCATAAACTCTGCTTAGGTGTTCTTCTTTGTACATGGAACTATGTGGTTTCTGTACTGGCCAAGAATAAAGTGTTTTAAATATTCCTCTGCAGACCTTGTGTGTTCTCTTCTTTAATGAGAAACACTTTTTACCAGACTGACAGAAAAAAAGGAGCTCTTGGAAGTCTATATGAACTACCAGGAAAGTTTGTGGTGGGGTCAAGAACTGAAATGGCCTGGCCAAGTGTGGTGGTTTAGCCCTGGTTGGAGGCCAGACACCCACCAAAGTCGGTCTATTACTCCCCTTCTTAGTTGGACAGTGGAGAAAATACATATTGAGAGGCTTAGGAATCAATGTAAGTACAGGGAGAGATCATTTTGTCATCAACGACATGGGCAAAACAGACTCAACACAGAGTGAAGGAAAGAAAATGTTCTAATTTATTACACTACAATAAAAAAAAGGGAAACCGGAGTCGGGAGCGC
>VZTU01034171.1:0-33032 GCA_013400835.1 Zapornia atra | reverse complement strand
GGTGGACAAGAAATTCTCCATGAACCACCAGTGAGTCCTCATGGCCAAGAAGGTAAATGGTGGCCTGGGATGCATTAAGAACATGGCCAGCAGGTCAAGGGAGGTTCTCCTCCTGCTCTACCCTGCTCTGGTGAGGTCACACCTAGAGGCTGCATCCCGTTCAAAAAAGACAGGGAACTACTGCAGACAGTCCAGTGAAGAGAGAGATGATGAGGGGACTGGAGCATCTCTTTTATGAGGAAAGGCTGAGAGAGTTGCCTCTGTTTAGTCTGAAGTCCAACAGGTAATGTCATCAATACCTATAAATATCTAAAGGGTGGGTACCAAGGGGATGGGGCCAGACTACTTTCAGCCACAGATGCTTTGAGGTGTACATTCTCCAGCATGGACTTGTCCTTGGACTACAGTCCCTTCAAAGGTATGCTTGTTGTTGCACAGACATTACGACAGTCACTGACAGTTTTGAGATATGCCTGCTCTGGTTTGGACTTACCCACTGATCTAGACAGTTTGGGATGTCCTGCATCCATAAGGGCTCATCCACAGGTTACAGTTCCTTCCACTTGAGTTCACACTGGAGTTCCAGCCTGTCTAGGACAGCAGCACAGAAACAGCAGTGATGCCCTGGCTATCAGCCAGCCCAGGCGCTTCCCCATCGCGGTTATCAAGATGTTCCCAGGCACAGCACAGTAAGACCATCAGCAGCACAGCAGTACAACAAGCAGTGAAAGCAAAAAGCAGCCACTAACGAGCGCAAGACTCTACAGTACGGAAAGCCAGCCCTTTGGCAGGCACAGGAGCCTGCCAATTAATAGCTCAACAGCAGTAATAGCCATAATTTCAGTCTAGCACATTCCAATCAAACCTGTCCTTATCTCAACCCCTTCGAACTCCACACTAGGCACTAAAAAGGACTGTCATGGTTTAATCCCAGCTGACAGCCAAGCACCATGCAGATGCTGGCTCACTCCCTCACTGGCTGGATGGGGGAGAGAATTAGAAGGGTAAAAGTGAGAAAACTTATGGGTGACATAAAGACAGTTCAGTAGGTAAAGCAAAAGTTGTGTGCACAAGCAAAGCAAAATAGGGAATTCATTCCCTGCATCCCATGGGCAGGCAGGTGTTCAGCCATCTCCAGGACATGAGGGCTTCATCACGCGTAATTGTCACTAGGGAAGACAAATGCCATCATGCTGAACACCCTTCCCTTCTTCTTTCCCCAGCTTTATATGCTGGCTATAATGTCATATGGAATGTCCCTTGGGTCAGTTGGGGTCAGCCATCCTGGCTGTGTCCCCTCCCAGCTTCTTGTGCACCCCCAGCCTCCTTGCTGGTGGGCTGGTGTGAGAACCAGAAAAGGCCTCAGCTCTGTGTAAGGAAAGCAGTAAGGAAAATGTTCCACTATTATTGTTTGTGTTGCAGCACAAATTGAAAACAACCCCATACCTGCTACTATAAACAAAATTAGCTCTATCCTAGCCAAAACCAGCACACCCTTCTCAGGGACTGCCGTTTAACTTTCAGTGTTGCAGAAGGGCACACTAGAGCCTTTCTGTCCATCAGAAGAGGTGTAATTAATGCCTGCAGTTAGTCTTGAATTATTGGTGCTAGTGACAACAGAAATGCAGATTTCTCCAATGGAAATCTTTTGATGAATTTCTGTGGATTAAACTTTGATGTTGCAAATTCATAACAGGTCTTTTAATCAGGCTGATGCAAATGTGGGTCTTTGTTCTTGGCTATCTTGGAGATATTTAGCACAAGTGTGATGCAAAGGAGAGGGAGGGGAGTGGGGTGCTGCAGGTGTTCCTTCCTTCTGCTAGTCACCTGGTCAGATGTGTGACATGCTGCAGTCTTTGCTTGTAACACATATGGACCAACTGTGCCCCAAAGACATGTTTAGGGAAACTCATGGGTTAAGTGCTTGGTGGTGTGTAGAGGTGTTATGAGTCAGAGGAGCTAGAATTAGAATTGTTTTACTACCTTTCCCCCCCTTCCCAAAAGAATCCAAAAAGGAGGCTTTTATTTACCTTTAATTAGCTTTTCTTTTGGTTTCACCTTGCAAGCATTTAACATTTCAAGAAATTACAGCGTCTCACTAAACATTTCCATGTTGTTACCATAATCTGTATTGTAAAAGCCAAGAGAAACAGCTCGATTTGCTTCCCTGGCTCTCACAGATGCACTTCATGTTTGCGTCCATGACAGTGTTTGGTACAAGCTTCGGTGACTTACATAGGCAGGTTGCGTGTGGATGGTGTTCATGTGAAAACACTGCTTTGTGCTGTGCCCACTGCAGGGGTTTACACCCTTTTGGGTACCCCACAACTTCACTGGCTGTTAATCTGTTTACAGACTTCTGGAATAAGACCCGGTAGTTTGCAAGCAGGAGAAATGTTTTTTCTCAGAAAGGCAAACTTCTGCATATCTGGCTGATAGCAGCTGGAACTGACTGCTGAGGTGACAGGTCTTTATCGATTCTCCCCTGTGATCAGGCTCTATTTCATGTCCCCAAACCTTTGCTATGTCACCCATAGTACCTGAGTGTCTATAGACAAATATGTGTTACACTCTGTTTTTACAGTCATCCCTCTCTTCCCCAGTTGCTGCAAGTCAATAGAAACCAAGATCTAACTCCAGCATACATCCTTACGTCACAGTCTAGCATGCTTTTGCCTTCAGCTTGGCCTTCCTTCCCAGTGCTCCCTTTAGTTGGCCACGACTCTGTTGCTAGCTTTTAACACTTCCAGCACACAGAGGAGAAAGCTTATCCTCTGGTTTCATGGGTTTTATGGGCTTTCATGATGTGTTGCATGAGCCCTGGGAGAGTTGCTGTATTCTTCTGCAGCCTCCCGAAAGATGAGGCATGCGCACTGGACTGAAGCATGGAGGAAGGAGTGGAGCTCCACTGTCCATTTGAAGTGTCATTTATTTTCTGGTCTTTCTGCAGCCCCAGTATCATTGCCTTAGATGGCACAGACGGCTGAGCCTGCCTGGAGAGTGCCTTGGAGGTGAGGACCAGGAGGTTCGTTTGAGAGCAACGTATCTCAGCCTTTGTCCCATCCTCTCAGGAGGGTTTGCTTTGCTAAGGTAAATACAGGGTTCAGCGACTGGAAGGATGTGATGTGTGTCTGAACTTTTTTGGGATGACATGAAGGTCTCCCACCACCTTGTTCCTCCTTTTATGTCATTGCACAGCTTGCAGAGCTACAGAGAAAATTACTTTAAGTGTCTGAATGTGTAAAACTGCCTAAAACAGCTTCTTGCAGGGAGTAAATGATAAAAAAAAAAAGGCAGTGAAATACACTGGTGTATTTCACCGACCGTTTTCTGGGTGGGATGCAAATGTTGGCTTCAAGGATCTAATTAGCAATCCTTCTTCTGATCCAGTAGTAGAGAAAAGCAGATTCAGAGAACGGAGCAATGGTCACACGAAACATTTTTATTGGTTAAAAGCTTCCTGTCAGAAGTCTTGGCAGCTGGCAACTGCCCGATGTTGGTTCCAGGGAATTTAGCTTTCTGTCTGTATTTATGTATTGGTGAAGGTAACTCTGGAAACTCTCAATAGCCAGCTGATTGCTTAATTCCTTCTTGAATCCTGCTGAGGTCATGGTCTTTAAGATACTTTATGACAGGCTATAATTACATGTTGTGTAAGAACATGTGTTTTCTTACACAACATGAATGGGTTCCCCCTATGTTTGTTGCATTATCTGTTTTCTTGGAACATCCCTTGCTCTGCAGATGCCAAGGATAAAGAAAAACACCCATTTACCTTCTCTGAAGCATCCCAGCCAGTAAGTGCCCTGACCAGGCTGACCCTGGCGGGAGGCCAGATGCCCACCAAAGCTGTTCCATCACTCCCATTCTCAGCTGCACAGGGGACAAAATATATGATAAAAGGCTTATGGGTCGATATAAGGACAGGGAAGAGATCATGGAGTAATAAATGTCACTGGCAAAACAGACTCGTCATGGAATAAAACGCATGCAATTTATAACCCAATCAAAACAGAGTAGGATGAGACTTAAATCTTAGAACACCTCTCCCCACCCCTCTCTTCTTCTCGGGCTCAACTTTATTTCCGATTTCTCGCCTCGCTTGCCCTGAGCAGCACCGGGAGACAGGGAATGGAGGTTTCAGACAGTTCATCTTGAGCTGTCTCTGCCACTCCTTACTTTTCAAGGGGAGGACTCCTCACAATTTTCTCCTGCTCCAGTGTGGGATCCCTCCCACAGAAGACAGTCCTCCACCAACTTTTCCAACCTGAGTCCTTCCCATGGGGGCTACAGTTCTGNGGTCCAGCATGGTCTTCTCGCCAGGTTACCGTGTTACTTCACTTGTCTCCAACTGCTCCTCCTTTGGGTCCTCCATGGGCTGCAGGTGGGATCTCTAGTCCCCATCATCTTCTGTGGGCTGCAAGGAGACAATCTGCCTCACTATGGTCTTCGACATGGGCTGCAGGGCAATCTCTCCTCTGATGCCTGGAGCACCTTCTGCTCCTCATTCTTCACTGACCTTGGTGTCTGTAGAGTTTCTTACATCTTCTCACTCCTTTCTCTGGCAGGAAAAAGCAGCTGCTTGAAGGTTTTCTCCTTCTTACATATGTAACCACAGACATGCTACCACCATCACTGATGGGCTTGGCCTTGATTAGCAGTGGGTCCGCCCTGGAGCTGGCTGGTATTGTATGTAGGGGAAGCTGCTTCTTGCACATCCCAGCTTAGCTCTGGACTGCACTGGGCTCCAATGTTTAGACTGGTGGTTTCAGGCAAGGAAGCACGGCATGATGGCTTCTTTTTGTTTGCCTAGAAATGGAATGTTTGGCATCATTCTGGTGGCCAAGGATACCACAGATAGAGGGGGTTTGGAGCAGTGGAGGACATACTTTCCTCTCCCTGCCCCTTTTTCTTTGTTCAAGCTCTGGTTTGCATTTTTCAAGGAGGTAGAGAGGAAAGGAAGATTCGCTCTCTGGATGAGGTAATTCCTGTTCAGCCAGGAGTGGTAAAGGTTTTCCTTCGTAGCCAGGGAGATCACTGGGCAGAGGCATGGGGTGGGATTCACAGTGATACTGCACAACACAGGTCTGCTTCAGGCTGTTGAGAGCAACTTTTCTCCAGGAACATAGGTATAGGAAGGAAGTAGGTGACAGGGAAACCTGGATTAGACACTGAGCTGGGATTATTTTGAAGAAGTGAGGGAAAGCCCTTGCTGGCTAAAGGGCAAGGTGGGACTTTTGGCTTCATGGGAGATAGATCTGTTTTTTTCTCCTTATTAGTGTACCTGGAGGCTGTTTGTAAAATCTGCAGAGAGCTGCGTAGCTCTGGCTTCTACAAAGCAGGTACGTGTTCTCTTACCCTGCCCCATTCCCCAGTCTGTACCTGGCACCCAGAGATGAAAAAAGGAGTAGACATTTCCCTTTCCTTTCTGTTGCCCCCAGAAGAGAAATATCAAGGAGAAAGATGCGCAGGGAAAGGGAAAGTCAGGGAGGACAGACTAATGAAGCAGCTCTGCCTTGACATGCTGCATTTTAACCAAAGCTACATCTTGCATCACCTGGCACTGGTGAGAATGCTAAAGATGCCCATTTGTCTTGCTGTAAGTGCTGCATGCACACCTCCGTACTTGATTTTACAGGCATACATGGAATCTCCAGGCATCTGAGCCACTTCTGGTGGTTTTATTCACTCTGAAGTGTTCTGGAACGACTACTTCTCAAGCAAATATTGGAAGCTGTTCAGTTTAGAGACAAAGCAGGGCTTAGTTTGAGCTAAGTAGAGCTAAGTTTAATGCTGCACCTGGATGTGGACTTGGGTCTAATTTTAATTTGGGGATAGCAACAATGCTGCTTGCAGTTAGCTGGCAAAGCAAAGCTGTATGGAAAGAGGATCATTGTATTTAGCTTTTACTGTGACAATAGCTCAGCTGTTGAGCTGCAACATCAGAATGTTATTAAATACTCTGCTGCGTAGAAAGAAGCCATATGTGTGTTTTTGCAGCCTCTCTACGGTTGTTTTGCACAGCAGAAAGTAGAATAGGTCGCTCACCAGTACCCCTCCTGCCTTCAGAAGGTTATGTTATATACTCATTTCAGTGGATGCAAGTTCTATGTCTTCATCCATTTCTTCCTTCAGGGCAGGTTAACAGTATTTTCCAGAAGAAATCTGGACACAGAAAGGATTTGAGTTTGTCAGATCTTCTTAGGAAAGGATGGGAAAGACATTTATTTCCCATTGACATCTTCATGGGCCAGCTCCAATGATAGAGACAGTGAGGATGCCCTGACTGAATTCTAAAGCCTTCAGTTTAGTGCTTTATTTTTTAAAAATATTAATATCTACCATTAAACACACATTCTTTCCAGACTCACAATAGTCTCCCCTTGCTGCTCCCATTGAATCCTTTGGAGTTACTCAAGGAAATAAACAATCCTTCCTACTCCCTTAGAGGACAGTCAAGTTTCTGCCAATGTTTCTATCCTTCAGTTTCTGACTCATAAGAAATTTAAAAAAAAAAAAAAGGTTTGGAAAATGAACAGTGGGAGTCTTGTTCCAACATACTTATTTAGCTGGAAATAATCTGAAATCCGAGTTGGTTTATTGCCTTCAGTCAGCTAATTCAGGGGAATGAAATCCTTGCCTATTATTGTGGTAAAATCTGTCTCTGAATTAATATGGTGATTAAGAAGAAACTGCAGATTTCCAGTGCCCTGTCCCACTAAGGAGGTGTTTCTGCTGAGGACAGATCGGTATACACATGTCTTTGTTAGAAGCTGGAATTGCCTCTGATGCTTTGTTCCTGATTTGATATACCATCATGTCTCTGTTTTCCTGCAGAATGAAGAGACACAAGTGTCCCTACAAATGTCCCTCACGAAGGAAGATCCTGATCCTATGTGTTACTGCGTGGCTGATTGCACTGCTGAAGCTCCTCCACGTTGAAAGACACTTTTTCCCCTCTAAGGGTATTTATTTGGTTGAGCACTTCTTGAGCACTTCTTCTTATGTAAGAAACAGGTATTCCTACCTTAGAAATGAGTTCCAGGATGAAATTAATTGTTCATCTATATATGAACAAGATCCCCATGAAATTGGCAAGAGTTTAGAGATAAGAAGAAAAGAGATAATTGATTTAGCTGATGAAGATGTCATAGCAATGACGAGTGATTGCGACACATATCGTTCACTTAGGAAATACCACCTAAAATCTGTTTCTCCGGAGGAGGAGAGCTTTCCAATTGCCTATTCTTTGGTGGTTCACAAAGATGCAGTGATGGTAGAAAGGCTCATACTTTCGTTGTACAGCCATCAAAATATTTATTGCATCCATTATGACCAAAAAGCGGCAAAAAGTTTCAAATCTGCTATGAACAATCTAGCTAAATGTTTCCCTAATGTTTTCATTGCATCAAAACTGGAGACAGTGGACTATGCACATATTTCACGGCTGCAAGCAGATTTCAATTGTTTGTCTGATTTGATGGACTCTTCAGTTCCCTGGACGTATGTTATTAATTTGTGTGGCCAAGATTTCCCTCTGAGGTCAAATTTTGAGTTGGTTGCCGAACTGAAGAAACTCGGTGGAGGAAACATGCTGGAAACTATAAAGCCAAGCAGCAGCAAAAGAGAACGTTTTACCTATCACTATGAACTGATGAAAGTGCCTTATGAATACATGCAGATGCCTGTCAAAACCAACATCTCCAAGAATCCACCACCTCATAATATTGAGGTATTTGTAGGCAGTGCCTATTTTATTTTAAGCCGAGCGTTTATTCAGTATACCCTCGAAAGCTCTCTTGCAAAAGACTTTTTTGAGTGGTCAAGGGATACATACTCTCCGGATGAGCATTTCTGGGCCACTCTTGTACGTGTTCCTGGAGTGCCTGGGGAAGTTCCAAGGTCAGCCCAGGACATAACAGACCTACAAAGCAAAACTCGCCTGGTGAAGTGGAATTACCTTGAAGACCATTTGTATCCTCCCTGCACTGGTACCCACCTTCGCAGTGTCTGCATCTACGGGGCTGCAGAATTAAGATGGCTGCTGAACTACGGGCACTGGTTTGCCAACAAGTTTGACTCCAAAGTAGACCCTATCCTGCTGAAATGCTTGGCAGAACACCTGGCAGAACAACAGAAAGAGTGGGTATATCTGTCCTCTGATAAATACTTTCTGCACATTATGAATGCCTCAGTGTAGCAGCACCGTCTTCCCCGCTGTCAGTAATGTACACTATTGTAGCACAGTGCCTGCAGTTCCTCTGCCTTGACCTGCTGCAGGATGTTAGTGGGTGAAGCATCCATTCTGCACAAAGTGCAGGGCCCTGGAGAGCCAGGTTCCTGGCCATTTATTTAAGAAAAGTCATGCCTCTCATTAACTGTTTTGTAACTTGCCACAATAATCCTGTAATTGTTCTTCAGGGTGACTGTGAGACAGTGAAGCATGCGTTTGGAGGCTTTGACGCCATCTGTCCCAATGGAGTGTTTCAGAAATGTGTTTTACATCAAGTGTGTTTGTGTCTTTCATAAGAAACTCCAATGCATCTGTCTGCCTGTCCCCTTTTCCTTTGTTTTTGTTTTTTCTTAAAGGTATGAAACAAAGATCTCTCTATCTGCTACCTCAGGCAAACTGGAAGTGCCCAGCTCATGGAGAAAACACAAGAGATCAGCATGACACCAAATGAGCCGTGTGGCCTCATCTGATGTCCCAAATGTCCTGACTGTGGGAACTAATAAATATCTTTGCAATGATGGGATGATATAAGGGAAAAAAAATCTTTAGATACTGCACTGTCCATAGCCTCATTCTCTTCTCCCAGATCATCTTTGTGTTGCTTTTTCTTCCATGGAGCATGTGCTCAGGTGCTGTGCCATGCCTATGAAATCAGTCGTGGTTGATTCAGACAGAATTATCAGCTGTTATTCTTCAGAGGCAATATACAAGCGTGCCCAAATGGCAGTCTCTGCAGCCTCTTAGACATCCGTGCCAAAAGAGGTCAATATTAATGTTTATCTCTACCCATAGGAATACCCTGCTATGAAATCCCAGTCCTCTTGAGACAGTATGTCTACACACAGAGTGGATAACAAGTGTTATTTCTAATTAATATTCAGCAATGTGGCGTTATGCCAATATGCAAAATGTGAAGTCAGGTGGTAATCTTAAGAACTGCCATATTGCAGAAATGGAGACCCTGTGTAGACACAGCTTTCTGTGCAAATCTCATGGCCTTGCACTGCTGCTTTCCTGGGCTGACAGGTACCCGAGCAAGCCCTGGTTCAGTTGCAGAGCAACTGCTCTCCAACAGCCTCTGCTTCCAATGGTCCTGCCAGGCTCTCTGGCAGCAAAGCAGCCTGGGACTCTGCTTGAAGCCAGGATCTCCATGCTACAGCGTGTTTGTTAGTGCAGGGGTCTCTGTAGAAACTCTTGCAACTTAGAAATAAATGTCTGTTACCATTTTGGGGATTTCTCGGGAACATTGCCTTGCCACATGTTCAGTTTTGGTACTTCTAGCAGACCCTGTGGTCTAGCTTGTTCCATGCTGCTGTCCTCTTTCTACCCATATGGCTCTTACTAAGGAGCATCTTCTGACAAGTGGCTTTGGGATACCTGGTCTTACTAATCCATGCATTGATGCAATTATGACCATGTCTCGTACCCATGAAAAAAATTTAAGTTGAAAGAACCAAGTAATTTTTTGTCTTGGTTTTTGTTTATAAAATTAGTCATGGACAGGTCATCTGTGGCTTAAGAGTGCATTTGAGAATCAGGCATTGCAGGTCTTTTTCCCGGCCCCAATGCTGGTTTCCTATGAGACTTCAGACAAGTCATCTGAGTTTTCTGTTTCAGCTGTTCTAGCTGTAATACGAGAACAATGATGTTCTATTATCCTGCTAAGCACTTAGAAACCTATGGGTGGTATGGGTTTGTTGCACAGTACTAATTGCTTATCAAAATATTTATGGAGTCTGTGGACGCACAGAACAAGTATTTCTTTGATGTACTGTTTCTGAAATAAATGGGGATTATTTTTAAAGTATGTGTTGCTTACTTCAGTGACTTGCTATGTCCACCCAGGGTTGTCATTCCTGTGATTGATAGACACTCTGTAGAAAATGAAATATTGACAGTAATTGCAGTTTCATACATCAGTACTCTTGTATATAGAGTTCCCGCCCAGAAAAACGTAAATGAAAGAGGATGTTGGGATCCCAGATAACCAAGCTACAACCTTCTGTACACATAAATTGTCTAGTGATCTATTTAAAAGTTTTTATTTAGTTAAACTGTTTTTATGTTTGCAAATACATGCATCCCATTTGTGTTTGAGTGCTTTGCCCTACTGCAAATTTATAAAAATAACCCACCAGCACATTGAACTTAACTGAAGTAAATAACTTTAATCAACATGCAACTTCACTCTAACTGAATTGATTTGAATGATGCCTGTAATTTGGCTAGTTTGAACTAAGGCATCTCATGCTTCCTAGGTAGTGAAGAAATGGATGCAGAGACGGCACAGCGTTACCCATTACAGCAGAGGGAAGTACAAGTTGTACAGGCATAGTCGCCACCTCATGAAGTGTTGATTTTCTAATGAGTTGTAGGTGTTTCTGGTGTGGAAGGCTATTCAGGCTTGTAGAAAGGAAATTCACAAACATTATAGGATCACTCAGGCTGGAAGATCATTTAGCTGGGCTTCCTGGTCATGACAGAATCAACAGTAAATTTGGGTTGGATTTCTTGGGTTTTGTCCCAGGGAGTCTTGCAGATCTCTATGGAAGATTCTGCAGCCTTCTGGGCAATATTTTCCAACGTTTCCAGGAAAAAGAACAGCCAAAATGTAAGTTCCTTAATTTTTTAATAATTTTCTCTGGGTTTTGACTTTATATTCATCAATGTAGATGCCCTAACAATGCCTTTTATCATAGTTAAGTGATTAGACTACAGGGATGGCCAATAACTTCATTATTTGACTTCATCATCTTTGCTCTTTACACAGGTAGGTTGGTCTTTGCTGAAAATGGACCTGAGGCACGATCCATAAACACCTCTCTGTCTGTGAGAACAGAGGCTGAACCTAGTCTATGGCAAAGCAAACAAGGTTTATTTGGGCTGAAACTGAGATTGTAGGCAGTTATCTGCCATTCTGCTCTCACAGGGATTTATTTGTTTTTCCTTAGTAAAGCTCAGACATCCCTTGCCTCTTTCTCTCTTCCACTCCCTCGCTCCTCGTGAAAAAGATTCCTCATTAAGTTATTTTACAAATTTGAAATGCATGTACATTTGCACGTATTAGATGATTCCCTCTGCCTTTGTTCTGCTGAAGAAGCCCCGTGCTGGCTTTTTTTTCCCTCCACCTTGCCCTGTGCTGGCTGCAGGGAGCATCTGGACTATCAGTTAACTTGAATTTTCCATTCTGGAATGATGCCTGGGCAGGGTGCTGGTGCTCCTAGCTGTCAGCACTAGTGTACAGGTCTAGCTCATCTTTTCTTTAGTAGCTCAAAGCAGTGAAAATGCTGAATGCAAGTGAGAGAGAAAGGGAAATAATGAGCTTTAATGAAAGAGACACAGAGACAGCATTTGTACAACTTGTCTTGCTAATGAATTTATTGGGCTGGACATGGCGTCAGGAGGATAGTATATACAAACATAAATGCCTCGGTACGTATTTTCTTTGACATTGAAATAAGAGGATGTGAAAGGAAAGACAAGGAATTAGATATCTAATCTGTAACTGTAATTAAATCAGACTTGGCCTGTTGAGCATTTCTAAGGCTGCTATGTCATTACTGTGGCATTTGAATCAGAATGTATGAATATGAGAAAAGCAGCAAATGTAGAGTCCGTGTAGCACACCAGTGACCTTGATTTTTAGTTCTGGTACAATATCAGTTCCTGTTTTGTGTTTTTACAGAAGATGGGTCATTCTTGATGGTGATAAGTTCCCCTTACATAGAAATGATACTTCATAACAATGGGATCTGTTAGCAAGATGAGGTAAATCTGTGCTGAAAATACCCCAGTTGCATCTGGTATTTCAAGCTGGTAGCTGAACTCTTTATCCTGGTCTTGTTTTCTCAGAACTACCAAGCCCTTTGGTTTCTCCATACCTAAAGTATACTAATCTTTATAGTATCGATTATTTTTGTAAGAGAGAGAAAGCAAAAGCCATGAAATACCTTTGGACAAGGTATTTTCTCAAATGAGACAGGAAGGATCAAGATGGTGTACTGTAAAGGGATAAGGGGGCAATACATTTTCTGCTGCAGAGCTGCCCTGTATGTGTCTTAGCAGAGATTTGCTTGGGTGGAAATGCTTGCATATAGCAAGATTGCTCCTGCCATCTCTGACTGAGGTAGACTTGAACTAGTACACTGTGAAGATGGAAGATCATTTGGGAAAAAATGGCTGGAGCCTGTATCAGTTTATCTTCTTGCAAAAAACAGGTGCTCTGAAAAAATCTTGAAAATTTACTGCTGCTTGACTAGGGGATTACAGAAAGCCTCAGGAGACGGTGCATCAGAGCAGGCAGAAAAAGGAGCCTCTGGGGTGTTTTTTTTTTTTTTTTGCTCAAGGCAGGTCAATGGTTTTTAATGATGTTTTCTGCGTTATTTGTAGAAACCAATTTGAAGATGTGCTAATTTGAAAAAATAGTGACTGATTTCCACCTTAGGATCTCAAGTGTTTGCTATCACATGTATGAGTTTATTTAAAAGACTCTTCCCTGGGCTACAATTAGAGACTTCATTGTGATTTAATTAAACACAGCAGATTTTCTGTTGCTGAGCCTCTTTTCTCTGCTGAGTTTGTTCTCAGAGACAGCAAGGATGGCAAAGCTTAAGCTTCACCTGAGGTGATGGGAAGATTAGAGAGTATGCAGAGATGCTGCAGGTGGCATTGTTACCACCATACCATAACAGCTGGGATATACAAATATCTGCATCTTACACTGTAGAGGTTCAAGTCACCATTTATTCATAAACATAACAGGAACTGGGAGATACACAGTTGGAAATAACCACATGCAATGATTTTAGTGCTAAATTGCTAAGGACCATAGAAAATAGGATGAAAATAGAGGGGTATGTGCTTTTTAATCTGACACATGAAAATATTAGCTGTAGATTAATTGCAGGACCTTTCAGTTAACAGAAATGTATTTCTGCTCCTGGGGAGGTCCGAAATGGCAGAAGTGAAGACATCAGTTTATTTTTTCCAAGAAATGTTATGCTTCATTTTGTTTCTTACGGTTGTTTCTTACCTTTTAATACAGTGGAACCAGCTCCTTTAACTTAAGATACCCATATTGACAGATTTTAACACTTACCTCTCCTTTACTCTGAGCTGCTTTGGATTTCAAAACTTGCTTTCTGTCCTGCAGTAGTTCTAAGGGCTCTTAATTCAATCAGCATGTGGCATGGCTGAATTTCCATTTAGTTGGGTTTAACAGGACACCTGCATGTGCTCAGCTACCATGGGCCTAAACTAGTGCAACAGTTAGGAACTTCCATCACTAAATTACCCATATTTTACTCTTGTTTGCATTTCAAGGAAAAGATATCAAAGTTATCCTTTGTTCCTATGCCAACTTAACTTCTTCCTCTTGTCTTCAATTCTGTTTGGTACAGGTTATGTATAAAAAAGCTGTGTCAAGGAGATACATTCAAATGAGTAAAATATGTCACCAAAAAAGGGGAAGATAAATTCCACGTAATTGAAAAAACAGGTGATGCTGGGACTGAACAGCAATAAAATACATGCAGCTGCTCTCACAGTCAGTTGGAGAGTAATTTTTTGTATTGTTAATAATGTTCTTAAAAATGCAGCCTTATTTCCAAGCTTTAGCTCATCTGGGATGTGAATACCTGCAGTTGGTAAAGGTTCATCCCTCTTCTTTTCAAAACGGAGTTGTACTCTGTAAAAGCATTTGCACGTTAGATGGTTTATTTCTTTGCCAGGATTCAGATTCCAGATTTTCTACAAGGCAGAGCAGAACCAGAAAAACATCTGGCCATTGGCACGCAAGTGATTGGACAGCACAGCCTCCCAAGGATGGAGCTGCCTCCAGAAACGTAGCTGGAGCAGGAGTCAGCCCACTCAGCTTGAAGAGCAAACACTGCCTCAGTTTCATTTCCTTAGACTATGTCAGCATTGTAATTTTCAAGACCATACAGCTAATTGTATTATCTGTGTTGCTTTCATTGGCTGAAGAATCATGGAATTCTCTCTCATGGCTTTCTTAAACGAAGATTTATTTGAAATCTCTGTGCTTATATTTTGGGAACAGACACAATACATCTTCTTGTCCTCTTTTGAAACCAAGGCAGCCAAATCAGGTTCTGAAGTCATAAAGCCATAAAGAGCCAAAGACATTAAGAACTGAGTCATCCTAAAATTAAGTAGCTGTAGCATTTTGTTTCTCCATGGTCATTAAGTGGATAGTTTTATATTTGGTTTCAGAAACCTGAGGCATTTCATATATCAGAATAACAAGAAGTGGAGATACTAAAAATTTGCCTGGAGCACTTACCTTGAAGCGTTCATTTCACCTTATGTGAGGTGAGCTGCTATCCTTTCCATTGGTGGACAGATGCACACACACTACAGAGCTGCTGCTGGCACTGTGGCACCATTGCCACCTTACCCAGTGCCTCAGAGGCTGCACTGTCCTCCCCTGTCCCTGGTGAGGCACTGCTCACTGCAGTCACCAGAAGAAGTGGCCTCTCTCCCAATGGGCTAGAGGCAGTGATGCCACCTGGCAGTGTTTAAAGGCTGTTGGACCAAAGAAACATGGCAGATGATGACCTTCAATATTGCCTCCTTGAGAAAGAGTGGAGACAAGGGCTGGGCTGCAGTGGATCCCAACAGGAAAAAAACACCCACTCAGGCATGCAGACGTGCTCCCCTCAGAGGGACAGATGCAGAAAGTTGATGTTTGGGTTGCATTAAGGAGATGTGTTGCACTCTGTGAGGTAGTTTAGCCTGGAGATGAAACTCACTTGCTTAGACCAAGAGTATTAAGCCAACATTTCACTGAAACAGAGTACTCTGCTGTCATAACTCTGCTATTTTTGGTTGGTTAGGGTTTTTTGACAGACTTTTTTCAAATTTACTTCAGACTTTTTAACAACTGAACTGCTGAGTTCTGCATGGTGTTGAAGTCTAGCTGAGGAGTAGAGTGACATGAACTTGACTTGACAAGGGTTTCAGTCGCCTTACAAGCTTCCCACCATTGCCAGGTTAGCTGATGGTAGTGTGAAGTTTGGGTGTTGCTCACAGACTGTTTAAAATTAAACGGAAATGTTTCCTGTTCAACAAGTGGCACTTTGCATAGTGTCTGAAAGAAATGGCTCTGAATATCTGTTCTCCTGGTGGCTGGTGCCACCTTCTCCAACAGCAGCAGTGAGCCTCCCTGCTTCAGTAAGGACAGGAACTGCTAGGCTATAAAGGGAGAGGACTTACGATCTCTTTTGGGTGCTGTTAATTGAGCTGAATGTACCAGGCTGATTTAGCTGGAAAGACTAGCGAGAAGATCATGTTTATCCACCCAGTCATGGCAGAGGGATGAGGGAACTACCTGCTCAGACAGTTGAGTTCAGATTTGGCTGGTTCTGCAGAATCAGAAAGTTATGCAGTTCTGGAGTGCTGTCAGTCGAAGTGTAGGGCACGCAGCAGCTTCTCTTGTCTCTGAGGTTGGGATGGGTGTGTGTTTGAAGACTGGATTGACAAACTTTGGGAGTTGTGAATCTACCCCTGGTTGATTTCATTGCTTCACAACAAACTGGACCTGAAGTCTTTCTAAGAGTGGATTCATTCTCCTTTCCTTTGGCCACCATGTAAACACTGCTTCAAAATCCCTCTGTTCCTGTTTTCTGTTGAATCTATTGTTGTGAACAACCACTTGATCATGTGGATCACAACAATGTGGTTGTTCATCTTAATTTTTTGTGATATGTACGGAAAAGCAAATCTTATGTGTCTCCTTGCTGAGGAGTCCTAGAAGCCACAGCCAATGAACACTGTTCATCACTGTAGTTGACCCCACCGATGTGAACAAACCATGTGCTAACTGTTTAATGTAAACTGAGTCATACATGAGTGACTTGACCAGATAAAAGTAAAAGAACACCCAGAGGGAAGGAAAATCAGCCAAAAAGACGTTCTGTCACTGCTTCTGATAAATGGACATACCTGCCTTTCTTTATCCCCGAGCAAAAAAGAAAACCGCCCCATGACTTGATCTTGGGCCATAGATGGAGAAAATGAACAAGTCAGCTACTACAGGATTGCTTAATCTAGCAGACAGAAAATATAATGGAGGTCAGGTGGCTGGGACGTGATGCCAGGTATTAGCAATAACATTCAAATTATAACTCTCAGCAAAGGAATTTTCCTTTGGAACAAATTGCCAAGGAGTATGTTTGATCCCCTGTCATTTGAAAGTATTGGTAATTTTGCTCTAACTTGAAGGCTTGATGTGGGAATTACTCTGATTTTTCATGGTCTGTATTATGCAGAAGCCAGGCTGCTTTTCATCAATGCTGCAGATAAAATCATAGAATCAACTTAGGAAGAAGTAGAGCTATATTTGAGTGGGCGTGGGATTTGCTCATAATTATCTTTGCCAACATAAAGGGCCCTTGGGTTCATTAGCACTAGTAATGATGGTCTACATGTAAAAGTGCCTAGCTTTAATTCTTCTGCTCTTCTTGACGCTGCTGAAGCACTGCTAGTAGGAGAAGTTATACCTGTTTAACTGTAGTCATCCTTCTGTAGCTTATTCTTGTTAGGAAGGAAAATAGGCAGTGAAGGGGAAGATCATCTGCTCAGCATATATACAAGCAGTTACATCAGTAACAAGTCATAAGTCTTATCAAAGTTATTAGACTGTTAGAGACACCTCAACATAAAGGCCCAAAGGCCTGAGATCAGGGAACCTGGTGTGGACCCAGCGATTCAGATCAGTAGTTTTGGGCTCTGGGACTTCAAACATAGGAGCTCAGGTGTCCACCACAGTGAATGATGCTTCTGGATTGGGTATGTGGGAAAGGTCTGCAGCTGTCACTTACGACTGCTGGTCCTGCAGCAACAGGATGATGTATGTGAGCTTTCATGCCGCAGCCTGCTGTACTAATGGGCCTGTTGAGAGTCTCTGTTTATGGGGTGAAGGAAGGTTAACAGCCAGTGATGCAGACTCGGTCTGAAAGCCAAGATGAAGTTTTTAGTGGGTCTTAGGTTACTGAAACGGAACATCTTCACCTGAAGACAATGAAGAGGTGCCACTGCTTCACAGTCACACCTTGAGTGATCCCTGGTGGGATTCCCTGCTTTGTCCCCCAGCACACTCCCACTTCACATTTCAAAGTGTTTCTTCTTGCTGGTCATTGCCTCCACAGGAATCCTGATCCTGTTACCAGGAAAACTTATTTTTCCATTTCCTGAAACAGATTTTTTAAAACTTCAAATTGCCAGGTTTCATAAAGGCCCCCCAGAGAAAGATTAAAGCTTAATTAAATATTAGGAGGTAAGGTGGTCTCAGTGTTGAGGGACTGACCCTTCCGGCTGTGGATACAGCAACTCAGCTTGGGTTCTTGGTTGTTTTCCAGTGTCAGGAATGGCCTCTGTGGCAAATAATTTTTACACTTCTGCTGGAAGATATCTTAAATCTTTAATGATTCTGAAATGCTTTTTGATATGTTAGGGCACCAGGAATGTTAATAAGTAGACTGTGGTCCTGCAGCTGAACTGGACTGGTCAACTGGTTTGTTCACATTACCCTACATTTACAAAATGTTTGTGTCATATTTAAAATAGCTTTTAATATTCTGTTTGTAGATACTATTCTAGGAGCAGAGATGCTTTATGGAGACAATGGGGTCTTCTGGTGACAGAGCTGGAGGACCTGCTGGGGCAAAGGGTTTTTGGAAGGGATGCAGAGGCAGATGTCCCCCCAGGTACAGCCATGTGAGGCCTAAGCAGAGAGACCATGGAGGTTTGCAGTCCTCATTGCTGTTGCGAGGGGAGAGAGGGCTGTGAGGCCACCTGGGACTTGTGAGGCATTTGTGGGATTTCTGATGCCACGGGGGAAAAGTGAAGGCTGGGGAGAGGCAGAGAAGAGAGTGCCTGCATATAGGCAGTGGGGAGCTCTTTGCTCAGTATATTTAAGATCTGGATAGCTTGAAGGCTTTCTCCCCCTGCCCAGCCCCCAATATGCATTTTGTTGTTTTAGCTTTTGGCAATATTTTTGCATTATTACTTTTATTACTTCGAAAAATGAAAGTTATCTAAGACTATCTCCAAATTAAGATCCAGGCCAATGCCTTAATTACATGCCTGGGCCTTACCTTCTTCCTGGATCCGTACATAAAGAAACAGCAATTTCTGAGGGCCTGAATATAGGCAAAATAATGCCAATGTGTGTATACTGGTTTTATAGTGTTTAAGTAAGACATCATTTAAGTGGTATTGCTTTTGCCTCTGTCCACTCCTATGATTGTATAAAGGTAAGTGGGTGTGAGAGCAAAGCATGAGTGATACTATGAAGAAGAGACAAGACATCACAGGTGTACAATATCTTTGGGGAAAAAAAGTTCAAAAGTGCAAGAAATTTGCTTAACTTGGGTTCTGCTATGACAAAGCCATTTAAATAATGTCAGTGGGATGATAATTATATTTTGCTTTGAAACAAAGCTCTGAGCTTGATATTGAATTACTATGAGGCTTTGGGCATGTTGCCAGTAAACTTGTCAGAAAATATCTGCTGAAACAGCTGTTGTACAGGATATTGGACTTTTGATTAAGTTACTTATTCTGCGACCATGTTGATTTTTCTTTGAAAAAAGTTAAGTTTTAATGATTCCCCTTGGGCTTTTTTGTTGTTTGAATATGAAAACCTCAGGTTTTCAGGTGAATATATTTTCCTAGTTTCTCGGGGAAAATATGTCTAGTTCCTGTGAAGGTGTGATAGGTAGCATGGTATCAGAAGTGAATAGTTTCTGTTTGCAAGATGTATTGAAGAACAGAAGTGCTAAAGAAACTTATGCAAATCTCAAGGAGGGTTTGACCAAATATTAATAACTCAATGGCATGGGTATGCTCTTCAAATCCTCCAGCAAAATAAAATATTTAAAAAAAAAATAATCTGTTCCTCCTTCTGCTGGCTCCTTTTCTCTTTCCCTTCTGGTTTGTCCTATGTGTCACTCTTCTGTATTTATGACTGGGCAAATTCTACTCTGCAGGCTGTCTGTGATACTACCTGTGCTTATAAAATGAAGGAGAATGAGTTACCAAGCAGTATCTTGCCTTTGACCTGGGGAAAGGAAAAACTCCTTGTTGTATTCTTCAAACCTGTTGTCTAAAGTGAGCAAGAAAGTGATATGAACAGAAGTTAAGGCTTTGGACTCAGCCACAGACCCAGCATGCACGGAACTGGAGTGCTCAGAATGCATCTTGAAATTCTGGGACTTGATGTCACCTTCAGTATTAACAGTGTAAATGACTCTTGCAAGGCAAACTAGCAGTAAATAATAAATGAGCGTGGTACCTCTATTAGGAAGTAAGTCTCCCTGTGGTTTTGTGTATGTGTATGCATGCCCTTGTTACCTCTCTACTATGAGTAAACATTTGACTCACTGCTTGACACATAGATTTTCAGTCAGCCCATGTACGGTGAATAATGCAGCAGTTACCGATGTGATATTTATTTCTAGATACTGGAAGTTGGTTTTGGTTCAATAATTTATGAAAATTAATCATGCTGTCTCCATCAGCTTTGGGAATGTCTGCAGCATACATCAGCCCAGAAGGTCACTCTGAGGATTCTCTTCTGATTGCTTTATACTAGCTTCCTCCCACAGTGTTAAGGGAAAAAACCCTTTGCTCAGTATATTCTGCTAGTTAATATAGATGAGTATAAATAGACGAATGCATGTACGTATGTGTGTGTGTGTTTTCACTGTGATCTCACAGACATTGATTAGGGGCTTCATGTCCTTATTTGACCTGTCTTTTCCTTATTTTGTGCGTCTTTCCTTTCAAGCCTACATAACTGTCTTGCAATGACCAAGAAAACCGCAGAGCAGTTCTTGTGCTGCTTGTGAGAGCAGAGCAACTAGGAAGCAGACTTTAATAACAGAGCTTGGCTAGAAAAAACACGTAAATGCATTAAGTCCTGCTACAACTGCAGTGCACAGGCAGATCCTAGAGACCGTTTTTAGAGAAGTAATGAAGTTATGGCCAAAGCAATTTCCTTATGGTGATTTGCTCATTATCTGTCTGCAATAGCTTACTTTCAGCCTACTCATATGCACTTCCTATGAAAGTCATCTGTGATTTTATAGGCTAGAAGGCAGAATTCCTTCTCCTTTCTCCAATGATGTACTCATTGTTTGAGGAACCCATTCTGTTGCCCTGTGGATACGGGGGCTGTCACCCAGAAGGTAAACCCCTATAAGCCAGGTGCACCTTGTATTTCTTTAGACTTTCCTCCCTTCAAGGGCCAGTAAGAATGAAACTTGTGTATTACCAAGAGGGAGAGGGAGGAGACATATGGAATTTCTGCATTTGTTCATTACACTTGGAGGACAAGGAACATCATTGGGTTTCCTAAGGATTGTAATGGACCATGGTTGTAACTGGAACGTACTTTTTCCACAGTAGAGGAGGAGGGATGTTTTATAGTCCAATGGAACAACGAGGAGAAATTGGGGATAGATAATAGAGAAATTAAAAAGCTGTGGTTTAGAATTTATTGAAAAATTGAGAGCCTGAAGAAACGTAATTCTGGTATCATAGCACCAGAAAAGTAATCAGATTTTTACAGAGATTCTGAGGCATCCTGATTTGCAATGCCAAAGCAATCCCTTTGGACCAAAGCTCTCTCCTCCTTTCCAGTACAGGTTATATATCTATTTGATAACAACATCAGAACTCCCAGTTCTGGGAATAACATGATTCTTGGGCACCAGGGTAAGAGCTATCATTTAATCTCAGCTTTTTATGGGCCTACATATAGTAGTTACCATAAAGCAGTAGAGATTAGTACATGCTAACTATTAGAGGTAGAACAGCAGAGTAGTTTAGCACATAGGAATAATCCTTACAGGGAGCCTAGATCATTTTAGTGCTTGGCTAACAAATGATGACCAGAAAATGTCAGAGGTGAACAACAGACCTCAGCCTGGGCTTTCCACAAGTGGAAGGAAGCAGCAGCTTCAGTATCAGGTTGCCAGCAGACATAATTTTTATCTTACTAAGAAGATGTGACCATATGCAGTTACCTGATATAAAGTAATGTATATCACAGAATCACAGAATCGTAGGGGTTGGAAGGGACCTCGAGAGATCATCGGGTCCAACCGACCCGATGAATGATAGTAAATATAGTAGAATGAAGATAGTAAATAACTGGTCTGGAATCATGATTATGTTCCTTTGTCTTTGAATGTAAAAATTTGCATCTGCACATAACCAAACCCTTGTTGAGGCTTAGGTAGATTTAGTAACATTTCCACCCTGAAAGGGGATTTCTCTAGTGTTCATTTTAATCTTTCCTTTTGATTTTAAAGGTCTGCTTTCCTGCTTTTTACATTGTCATTCCATTTTGACACAGCCATTGTTTGCATATGCTTCCTATCCCTGTAGGAAAATACTGATTTCTCATGTCTCATCCATATTAGGGTAGGTTCTTTGATCTCTTGTGGTCTCCCAGCTAATATCTGTGCCCAATACTGCTTTTTATCATGTAAGAAACAACATGCATAGGAATCTCCAACAGGGTTAGAGTGGTCTCATGATAATATAACACACATCTTATTGAATGGAGATTTTTTTACTGCTTAATAAAATGTGTGACTTGTGTTTGCTGATAACAAGGGTCTGTCATCTGCAGAGTTGGTTGCTGCAAAGTACGCAGCCCTGTAGTGCAGGCAGGGATGTGGTCATTGGCGTAAGAAGCAGTGCAATGCTGTAAACAAATCTTGGAAAAAATACCGCACCAAACGCAAAGACGTACAGATTAACAGTAAGGAAATATCAGAACATTTTAATTCCTAAAAATTGCTGACTTGAGTTTTTTGTATAATGCTCCTGTGAATTTCACAAGAGGGGGTAGCTTGGACACAGCATACGGGGCAGTTCGCATGACTACAAGTTGCAGACAGTTGAATTTGCAGTGAGGAAAAAAAACCCCAACTAAACAAGCCCCACAAACTATATAGTTCCATTAGTTTGCTAGCTTCTGTAGCTTCAGTAGAATAAATGCATCATGGAGCAGTCTACTGATGCGCCACGCTCCGCTTCACTTTTCATCTCAGACAGCCCTGATATGAAAAGCTATTAGGAAAACTCCCTGGAAAACAACGTGTCATGCTTTGTACAGAACCACCTGAGGAAACGTTACTTACCACGCCTTCCCAAAAGCTCACAGTAATGACCTGAAAGAGCTGCTGATAGATTGTTCTTGGCTTGGCCCTTAATGGCTAAGGAAAATGGTGAAGGTCGCTTACTCTGTGTGGTAGGGATGATTTTATTCTTTGTTGATGTTTTGTGAGAGCTCTTGGGAGGAGCTTTTGATATCTAAACACCGTCCAGTCATCTCTTCAGAGAGTGACCTTCAGAACAGTGAGTTGGCCGGTGATGGGAACAATGCAGAAACACAGACTGCCTTTTAGCACAACCACTGCCTTTGCTTTTGGGAGGGGCAGTACTTCAGAAAAAGATGAAAAACTGTGGGATTGGATGGACACCCAAGGCATCACTTTTGAGCAGTGAGCACGCAAAGTGCCCACCTCATCCTCACAGTGATTCATGAAGACAGCTCATAGTTGCAAAGTTTGGGAAAAAAGTTCTTGTAGCAGCTTCCCCACAAAATGGGGAAGGGAGTAAAGGTGGCCTTGTATGTATCAGTCATCTGATTTATTTTGGTGCTGTTTTTTAAGAAAAATCGAAACTCTGCCATTTGGGCCATGGTTTCTTTGTGTAGTACATGACCTAACAACTCAGACCTGTATCAGAGTTGCTCTGAGGAAAGTTTGATGGCTCACCTGAATGTCCATGCAATATATCCACCATTCATCCAGCTACTCAGAGCTGGCTTTACAGGTGTTGTCAAATGGAGGAAAAAGGTGGCTGTGCTTGGCCAAGCTACTCAGTTTTGTTGGAACTTCTTGTGCCGAGTCCTGTGGTGTGCTGCCATGGATCTGACTCTCTGTGGGTTTGCCCTGGCTTGGCCTGGCCAGCTCAGTCTGCTGCCCTGGCCTCATCAGTTCTGGTTCATTGAAAGATTCCTTCCTTTTCTGCCTCCAAAGCCTTTGCTCTTTTGCTACCTACAGAAGTTCGGAGTAGCTCACTTACCCCACAGCACATTTCCTCAACCACAACAATAACGTGCCATCCCCTAAGCAAAGCATAAAAATTGTAACAACAGGGACAAATCTATAACTCATACAAGCGGTTTTTTCCCCCTTTCCACGACAGTCAGAACACTTAGCTCAATGTCTCTTAATTTTCTATTCTCTCACATTTACATCAAGGTTTACCATGCGCTCCCATCTAAAAAGATACAGGATCCTTAATTAGGACAAGTGCTAATTTCTTTAATTTTCTCACCTGAGCAGCTCTGCTGCATTCTATTTAGAAAGAAAGATGTGCAACATCTCATAGGAAGGAGGTGCAACCTATTGAGGTTCCAACCACTATTGTTTTAGTATCTGGTTATTCCTAGGACAAATTTGGTTCAAATAGTGCTACAGTATGAGAATCACAGCCAAGGGTTCAATGGTTTCATGAGATCAAGATTTGTGCAGTCTGCCTTAGTCAGTGGGAAAATCACTGTGATGGCAGGCATTTTGTGTAGGCAAGCTCTGGAAGCTGGGAGCAAGATGTGATGCCATTTGCATTAGCTGTTGCACAAACATTAAGCTCCGGCCTTTAATATCCATTTGTTTCATACAAAAGCTATTAAGATATTGCATAGGCTGCTTTCAGAACACTTTTATTTGCAGAGATAACTAGTGATCTAGGAAAATCTTCCCATTCTGCGTAATCCAACCCATGGTAATTAGGACTTCTAACAAATGAACCAGAAAGATATGATTAATTTCATGAAAAATTATGTTAAAATTAGAACAGGGTTCTGTAATATGGGCCAGCTAGTCATACACATTTATAACCACTAAGAAGATTTATGTCAAATGACATGAGAATTTAATTCCCTACATTTGCAACAACTCCCCTCTCCCAACACAGAAACACATTCACTGGTTAAGGATGAATGATACTTAACTTTTTTGTTTTTTTTCACAGAAATAGCTCTTGAAAGCAATCTGGTGTCCTGTTGCCAGTGATTGTCTGGTAGTGACAGTAAGTGACATGCAGCAAAAAAAAATGTGATCACTGGCGACAGTCAAAACACCAGGAAGGTGCTGCTGGGATCAGCTAGCCATGACCCATTAACACTAGCCTATTAAAAGCCATTCAGATTATAGGAAATAAGGTTCTGCTTGTCTGGGTCACCAGGGTAATAGGAAGAATATAGCTGAGAGATGAGCAAGCCACTATGTGCAAGAAAAGAACTGGAGACTCAGAACAAAGTTGTTCTGGGAAGGACCAGAGTAGTCAAAAGGTAGCAAAGTAATAGCAAAACTGGTGACAGAAATGAGTAGGAGGAAAATAAAGCTGACAAAAAGGTCAATGCTGTAAGGGTTGCATGCACACAAGGATGTTTATAAGTATCTTAAGTCTGGGAGACAGGGGGAAATAGCCAGCCCCTCTTCAGTGGTCTGTGGGGACAGGACAAGGGGCAATGGCTGTAAATTGGAGCACAGGAAGTTCCGCACCAACATGCGGAAGAACTTTTTCACAGTGAGGGTGACAGAGCCCTGGCACAGGCTGCCCAGGGGGGTTGTGGAGTCTCCTTCTCTGGAGATATTCCAGCCCCATCTGGTTGCCTACCTGTGCGATCTGTCCTAGGGACCCTGTGTTGGCAGGGGAGGGGGTGGACCTGATGATTTCTTGAGGTCCTTTCCAACCCCTATGATTCTGTGAATCTGTGAACTTGTCAGAGAATGATTGATGCCTCTGTAGAAATTGAGGAAGCCAGATTTTCCACTATGCAGTCGAATTAATGTGAATTTTCATAAATGAACTGGTATCCAGCAGTCTATTGTATGATTTCTTGCAAGCCTTAGCAGTGAGTCATGTTTGCTGCTACCCAGAAGCATGATTTTCAGGCTGGGGTTTCCTCCCTTCTGCTGAAGACCGTTACATTCGCTTGCAAAGAGCGGAACAGAAAGTCATGTTTCAGTAGGTACTCATCTGTGCCTCCCTGGTGAAAGTGGCCCTGCAAGATGCCAGAGAACATGAAAGCAGAACTTCTATGGGCAACCCAGCACAGAAGGATCCTTGAGCATTTGTCAGGAAGCAGACTTTCTCATAGGTGGCTGAAAAAATTCTATAGAATAAGTAGCAGACTATTCTACTACCACTGAAAGGCAGTTGGTTTGTGGGGTTTTTTTCCTAATAATCACAGAAACTGTGTGTCACATTGTCTGTGACAGGACGTTGGCAAAAAAAACTCCTCAGTGCTTGATCAAAGTACGTCTTTTTTTGGGTGTGTTTTATACTTCCCTTAACTGTCAAATTTTGGCTCAAAATAGAAAAAAAACATTCTGTAGGAGCCACAGCAGGGAAGACAGGGAGGGTGATGCTAATGTTAAGGATGCTGTCCTCAGGAGTGATATGTCTGTTTCTAGCGGTGACTCCTCAAGCAAGTGCCATTGGGGTGCTGCTACTCTGAGGACAGAGAGAGGGGATGGCTTAGACACTGCACACCTGACAAGCCAAGGGGATGCTTTTCCATATTCTCCATGAGACTTCAGGTTGCTCATCTCCTTTAATGTGTTGCTGATTGCTCACAGCTTCAAATAGGTCCTTTTTGATTTTGTGCTCAGAAGCACATTTGCAGTACATACTTGGCTACAGTTTGTTCTTCCAGATGAATGTGGTTTCTGCTTGGAGCTCACAGCAGCATAGGGCAAGGGACTGAAGTGTGTTTTACAGGGTGAAGAGTGCTCTTTTAAGACAGGAGGAAAGAGGAAGCAAAAGGGCTTTGATTTGAATGTGGTGAGTTAATTGTATTGTAGGATTTAAGTGTCATGCACGTGAGGTCGTGATAAAAGGAACTTCTAGAAGCTGGGCAGAAAAATCACAGAAAATCCTGGTCCTGTGTTGCTAGGAGTGCTCCCTCTTCTCAGCTATGTGCGCAGTACTATGGGGACTTACAGATGGTGAAGACACTGTCTTGTCTGGCGAAAAATGTTTTGGTTTGAAGCCATGTTCTGGTGGATGCACATGATTGAAAACTGCATCCTCTGGGCTGTGAAGGCAGCAGGGTTGCTCCTGAGCTGTGAGTGACTGGGTCACAGGCTGCACACTGAGAAGTGGAACACTGCTCCAGCCCCTGGATGAGCCCTGGGGATGCTGCAAGCTGAAAGGCTAAAATCTGAGGAAAGAGATAAGGATGGGGGTTTGCAGCGCAGCCTGGGGAAAGAGGAATTAATACAAATGTCAGGTATGTTTTCAAAGACATTCCCCAACAGAAATCCACCTTGTGCTTTCAGAATTAAGCAGCCTCTGGGGGAAGAGGGGCAGAGAATGAAGAAAAAAAAAAAAGGACATTTGCAGAGTCTGGCCTTTTTGCAGGGTCTCCCTCGAACTGTGTTGCAGTTCTGATACTCTGTGGGTGAAGATGAAGGAGGCTACGAGGACTGCCCTCTGTGACCAGCTGCTTCCCCCACTCCATTCTAGTGATTTATTTTTAATTTTTTTTTTTGTAATAGTATTGCTTCTGTATTATTGAGAAAGTCCTCTGAGGAAGCCTGCCAGGTAGGGAGCTCTAACGGTCCTGGGGAAAACAGGAAACTTTCTCTCAATGAGTAAGCTGGTTTTTGCACAGCAGAAAGTTCTGTTCCTCCCCTTGGCTTGGTGTGCTCTGCCGCTTGGCAAGCTGCTGCCAGCACGCGGTGAGCAGGGCATCAGAAGACCTTCTGTGCCAGCTGCTCTAAGGAGTTCAGGTTTCTGCTCCAGCCAGCCCTGGGTTCAAAGCAAGTTATGTTTCTCCAGCAGGAATTTTTGCATCTGGTCACTCACTGGGGGGTTGGAATTTACAGGGTCTGCCTCTGGTTGCTTGCTGTGCCAGAGACAGCAAATGCAGCAGCCCTGTGCATGCATTTGTATGTGCATAAATACGTGTGTGTGTGTGTGTGTTTGTGTGTGTGTAGGTGTGTACGTGTATAAATACACACTTTCATCCAAATGCAGTCATCAAATATGTGCATTAAATTAAAGGCTTTGTGTTTGCTTTCCTGATTCAAAGCGATTACACCGTTGTACCCTTCAGAAAGAAAACACTGCAGGCAGCACATACAATGTGTATCTGTCTCTTTAGACTCTGTGTAAGGCTTGTCTTCTTGGTCTCTATACTTAGGCAGATGCTTTTATGAGTACAAAGTGCTTATTAATGACTTTGGCTGATTTCTTCTCATTTTATTGGTGTCGCCATCAGAGTTTATGGTAGATTGCTCAGATATGAATAAACTTATGTTTTCCATTTTTTCCTTACTCCAGCTTGCTTTATTAGGACGTTGCTTAGGTTTGAACTTTGGGATCCCTGATGCTTCCCAGAGCTTTTCTTGGGAATTTTGAAAGCACGTGTTAAACGGAGAAGAACAAGGGATGTGAGTTCAGTCAGGTCACCCTGGCCATAACATCAGTATTTGGCCCAATCACTAGGCAGAACATCTCAGTTCATGACCTGAGCTGTTCCAGTCCAGCAGAACCTGGCCCAGCAGGGATAGCTCAGTACTTTTGCTGGTCCTGCACAAACTGTATGCACAGTGCTTTGCCCCTGCTCCTCTTTGCTTTGCTCTGCTCTAGAGTGATAAAAAAATCTCAGTTATTTCTTCCCCCTTTTTCACATCTGCCTTCACTGTGTCCCAGATAGCAGAGACCTCCTTCCTCATGTGTTTAAAATAAAACATTTGTTCCATGAAGTCCTGATCATCTCCTCAGACAATAAAAGTAAATCTCCCAGAACCTTCAAAAGGTTGTCATTACTTGGCACAACATCTATAAGCTCTTGTTGCTGACTACATCCTCTTTTCCTAGCAAATGCTTTCCTACAACAGGGTTTTTTCCTGCCACTCATCCAATAATAGTTTAATATAAAGTCTTGTGAGTCTTGTAGATGTGAGCAGGCTTTACATGTGAATTAGCTGAAAAGACGTTGGTGATTTGGGTTGAATTTTACAGCAAATAAAACTACAGTAGCTCTTTTTCTCTGTGGGTGGGATCTGCTTTTTTTATAGTGCAGGAGATAAGAACGTGGCCAAAAGAGTTAATTGTTCAGAAAGGGATCAGAGGCACACAAAATGCAGCTGTTGGATTCTAAGTTCTTTGCTGCATAAATACCTACAAAATACCTTGGAAAATTGATAATCTCCTTATGTGTAGGAGAAGGTGAAAGATCACAAAACATTATTTTCAGTGCTTTGAACATATTTATTTTTCAGAGTGTGTGGGGCGGTGGTGGTGGTGGGGTGGTAGTAGTACTAGGAACTAAGCAGACTCAGGAAGAAACTATCTGATTACACATGAGAAAATGTAGAAGGGAAAAATCGATAGATTAGGTTATCACTGAGGCATTAAAAGCTCGGGCTGTCCATTTGGCAGAACATGAAACTTAAGCTTCTGTATGAATGTAAGCAACTCTGTCAATGGAGATGTAACTACAGGTTGCAATTGATCCCCTGTGAGCGGGGCAGACAAATGGTTTTCCAGGCAAATGTTTCACAGACCTGTCTGTGAATAATGCAGAGGAAACAATTTTTTTCTGTAGTCCTTTTGGTTCTCTTCAGAAAAGAATTACCAGTTATATTAAGGTTTTGGAGCCCCTGTCCATTGTCTGATGTTAGAGTTTATCCCAGCTGTTTGCAAGACCCAAGAGAGTACTGGAACAAGGCAAGGAATTAGAAAGTTATGACATACAAATTTTCAGCCTTGAGAACATGCATACATGTCTGATTGCATCGACATAAACTTCTGAAATATGCTTTGACTCTGTATCAGGATCTAACTTCATTACCATACTCACTCTCAGGCAGTTGTCAATGGGGAAAATACTAATTACTTGCAATGCCTGAACATGATGGGTTTTTTTATTAAGGGCTGCATTTGCAGAGAGCTCCATGCTCAGAGGAGTTCTGCATTTAGCTGCCTCCCCGAGGTCCTGTCTGACTTCTCCTGAAAGCTGTCATACTAACATTAATTGGTGAAAGGAACAAGTACAACAAAATCTGTCTCACTCAATAACTATATTTAGTCAGAGGTCATTAAAGTGAGCTGACTGCAACTGCTAAATGTGACCCTTTGCTGACAGACCTTTCTAGTTCTGCCCTGATTCATATTTTTCATGGTTTTCTAGGAAGCACACAGCTGGTGCAAATCAGAGAGAAAGGGGAGAGAGAATTTTCCACACTTCAGTTTGGGGGTCATGGCACATGCAATGACAAAACCAGTCAGATGAAGAGGCACTGCAACACTGGAGCCTCATACTGTCTAACATGAACTGCATCGCCAACCCAGGTGTATGAGAAAACAGGGCTGGCTGCAGCCAAGTCAAAGAATGAAATGGCTCAGGGCAACGAAATGGCAATGGGCTCATTTTAGCCTGTGCCAGGTGCTTTGGGGTCTCCTCTGAGGGTGCTGGTTCTGGAAGAGAAAGGGTTAAGACGTGCAGAGCCTGCTCCTCAGGTAGGCAGCAGCCTCTTCCCAAAACCTCTCACAGCTGGTGGTAAATGTCCATCTAGATTAACTCTTCACAATCCCTTTTCCACCACTTTTTCACTACCTGAGTGCACAGCAGCGTGACCTTGGTCCAGTCCTGGCCCTTTTTACTGCTGTGGCCAGAGGACACAGAGCCCAGAGGCTTGAGCCCCTCAGTTCAAGAATGACACAGAACTCCTCGAGAGTCCAGCACAGGGCCACCAAGATGATTAAGGGAGTGGAGGAACACCTTCCTTATGAGGAGAGGCTGAGGGAGCTGGGCCTTTTTAGCTTGGAGAAGAGGAGACTGAGGGGTGACCTTATCAATGTTTACAAATATGTAAAGGGTGAGAGTCAGGAGGACAGAGCCAGGCTCTTCTCAGTGATGGCCAGTGATAGGACAAGGGGCAATGGGTGCAAGCTGGAGCATAGGAAGTTCCATGTGAGTGTAAGGAGAAACTTGAACTGTGAGGGTGACAGAGCACTGGCACAAACTGCCCAGAGAGGTTGTGGAGTCTCTTTCTCTGGAGACATTCAAAACCCACCTGGATGCATTCCTGTGTGATTTAGTCTAGGTGATCCTGCTCTGTCAGGGAGGTTGGACTAGATGATTTTTCCAGGTCCCTTCCAGCATCTAACGTTCTGTGATTTTGAGGCAGATCTGTAGCAAAAAAGCAGAATTGAACCTGTGGTGCTGGTTGTCCCATGCATGGGCTGGGGTAAGTTTGTGTTCTCTGAAGGGAAAAAAAAAAGTGAAATATAGCTTCACTGTGCTCAGATGGAACATGTAGTGATTATGAGGCTTTATCCATGTAATGGCTGGTCAGAGGCAGACACAGAAATCTTCACAGTTCCTAGGCCATTAAGTTAATCAGAAAGGCTGAATCTGCATGTTATTATAAATATTTTGTGTTGCTGTCCAAAGCATTTGGTAATGCCTTCTACAATCCAACCCCATTGGCATTAGCACAGCAATCTCAAAGCATGTCCATAGCCAAGGAGATGGTTGCACCCAGGAAAATGGCTATGCTTGCTTCCAAACTGTTTAGAGAAAGCCTATATTACACTCCAGTGCAAAACAGGGAATTGGCTCTACCACTGCCAACAAATAAAACCTAACCACTATACCCATTTGTTTTGGTGTCAAATAAACCAAATCAAAGCAATTGGGATTACTGGATCCTGTTTGGTCAGGTAGCTTTGGGCAGGCTGGTCTGTCCCTGCATCTTGTTGCTCTCTCTATAGGGAAAATAGGCAAACACTTTAGGAATATGACTTTTCTACATACCCAGAATTAAGATATGACTGATTTTTTTTTTTTTCAGTCAAGCAGAGGAAAGCCTACTCTGTGACCCAAGAGAGACTTGGTCCTTTCTGGCCAGTGGCCAGATAAAACCAAAATTTTTTTGATGGAACATCTGTACTGCCTTGTAGACAAGATGGTGCTTGCTAACAACCAGGAACTGAAGGGAATGAGGAGAGACAGCAAGCTGAAACAGTTTGTTTTTATTGACAGAAATGTCCTGGATGCAAATTAGGTTCCTTCTCAAATAATTTACAGGTAACCTTATTTTACCTGCCCTTAGGTGAGAACTGCAAGCTCTGCAACATGCTGTGGATTGATATCATCACAACTTGATTCGTGATCTACAAATACCTGTGGTTCTTTCTCATCAGATTATACACCACTTTTGTTATGTCTAACCTTCATAGTGGGTCTTAAAGAGGGCTTCCCCATCTCTAATGCTTTGCCCTTCTCTTTTGTTGCTGATTTTCTTACAGTAGAGCATGATGCAGAAAAAGCTGGCTTGTCCGGATTCTCAGTATTTTCTACATTGACATAAAAGAAACAATACCATTACACGGTGATCTCCAGTCAGCAGGACAGCATCTCCTACTATGAGTGTTTTCACGTAGATGCTGGTGAGAATAACAGCATTAGGGTGATATTTCATTCCTTTTCTTCTTTTTTTTTTTAAAATTTCCTGCTTACTGCTGATGAAGAGGTGAGGGCAGAAAGTAGTTGAACATGTGCAGGGCAAAAATTGCAGTTGTTTTTCCTTAGTAATTAGGGAAGCATATTTCTATATCTCTAGTTACAAAAGCCACAATGTTGTATTTCATTAGACGGTTTCACACCATAAAAACACTGAATTGCTTCTGGAGGGACCTTCTTGGACCAACTGGAGTGCCTAATGCTCCTTGCTTAGGTAGCAGTGTTTGTTGCCAAAAATTCAATGGTGTGGCTCTGCTAGCTTCTACCCCCGCCGATGGGAACCAGTCATATGTACTTTCTGAGTCATGGTGCGATGGAGCAGACAAACATAGTTGTGCCAGCTCCCTACAAGCCATGTGTCATGCTTTAACCCCAACCAGCAGCTAAGCACCACGCAGCCAATGGTCCGTTCCTCCCTGGCGGAATAGGGGAGATAATTCGGAAGGGTGAAAGTGAGAAAAACTCATGCGTTGAGATAAAGACAGTTTAATAGGTAAAGCAAAAGCCATGCACACAAGCAAAGCAAGATGAGGAATTCCCATGGGTAGGCAGGTGTTCAGCCATCTCAAGAAAATAGGGCTCCATCACATATAATAGTTATCTGGGAAGACAAACACCCTCAACCTAAACACTACTACCCTCGCCTTCCTTCCTCTTTCCCCAGACCCTTATGTACTGGAAAAGAAATCATATGGTATGGAATGTCCCTTTGGTGAGTTGGGGTTATCTCTCCTGGCTGTGTCCCCTTCCAGCTTCTTGTGCACCCCCAGCCATACCGCTGGTGGGGTGGTGTGAGAAGCAGAAAAGGCCTTGGCTCTGTATAAACACTGTGCAGCAGTAACAAAATCTGGTGGACTGTTCAGTGGATAAGGAATTGGCTGGATGGTGGCATCCAGAGGGTGGTGGTCAATGGCACCAAGTCCAGATGGAAGATGGTGACAAGCAGTGTTCCTCAAGGGTCTGTACTGGGACTGGTACTTTTTAGTAACTTTATTAATAATATTGACAGTGGGATTGAGTACTCCATCAGCATTTTTGCTGATGACACCAAGCTGGGTGGTGAGGTTAACTTGCTAGAGGGCCGAGATGCCATCCAGGGAGACCTGGACAGGCTGGAGAAGTAGGCTCGGGTGGACCTCATGAGGTTTAGCAAAGTCAAGTGAAGGGTCCTGCACCTGGGCCAAGACAACTCTGTTATCCATACAGGTTAGG